>JAABKJ010000157.1:0-58347 GCA_011634705.1 Andricus grossulariae | reverse complement strand
TTGTATATTCAAAAAATTTGAAACTCTTATTTTAAAGATATCGCGTGATTCAAATATTGTATTTTCAAATATCGTATCTTTAATGAGAAAAGGGGAAGTTTTTTGAGAATAGGAAAAAAGGGGAAACTAAGAAAAAAAGGGGAAGACTGTGCACCCTGAAATAGTGGAATTGGCAGACAATTGTGAGAAAATAGTGTCTTTAGTGTAATTTTGTTCGAAATAATAGTAAACTAGTGTAATCGTTTAAAAAAAAGGGGTAAAATTGAGTCTGAGACCTGCTTTTTTGTATAAGCTCGCGCCATTTATAAATTACACAGTAGCCGCACGTGTGTTAAGTGGTCTTGCATCTGGTCGAAAGTCTCAGTCGTTGCCCGATCTCGACCGCTGATATATCCCTAGCTCTCAGCAAACACTTCGGATTTTTTTTTGGATGCCAATTTTAAAGTGACACCCGATTTGGCAGACGTGAACTCGTGCAACGCAAAAGACATTTTTAATCGATCATTGATAAATAGATCTCTATTTGCCGTTTGCATTTCAAGTGTTTTTATTATACAACTTTTCAAGCATTTTATCGCCAATAATCTGTATTATCAGTTATATTCGCCGAGAAAGTTTCCTGTGATTAGATCAAGGCATCTCTAAGAATTATTCGAAATCAAATGTAATTGTAAGTATTTTTTGCAGGCCTTTATAAATTAAAAAAAAACTTAAAGTTCTTTTGTAAAATTTTCGAAACTAAATTAAGTACGAAATTGAGAGGGTGAAAAAGGAATGGTCGAGTTTGACTAATCGGGGTCAATCTCTCAGTTTGAAAGCGATGTATAATTTAAAGATTTTCAATTTTAGTCTCTGAGAATTGTACTAACAGATTTCACACTATTTCCCCTATTTCCCTTTTTATCACTTTTTTAAAAATTGAACTATTTTGTTGGACATTCGTTTTTTTGGGGTTGAAAATTATTTTTTTTAAATTGAAAATGTAACTATTTCATCTATGATTGAAAATTCAACTATTTAGTTGAAAATTCAAGTATTTTGTGAAAAATACAATTTTTTGTTGAAAATGCAACTCTTCGGTTGAAAATTAATCTGTTTTGGTGGAGGATTCAAGTATTTTGTTAAAAATGCAACTGTTTAGTTGAAAATTTAACTGATTTGTAGAAAAATCGTCTTTTTGAGTTAAAAATTCAATTATATTGTTAAAAAGTAAGCTTTCTTGGTTAAAAATTCAACTATTTTCTTGAACATTCTTTTTTTTTATCGAAAATTCGTCCTTTTGGTTGAAAATGCCCTTTTTTATGTTGAAAATTTAAACAGTCTTCTGAAAAAAAACATATTTTTGGTTTGAAAATTCAACTATTTGGTTAAAAATGCAACTGTTGGATTTAAACTTATTTTCTTAATTCAACTACTTCGTTGAAAATTCATCTTTCTTAGCTGAAAATGACCTTTTTTTATCGTAAATTCAACTTTTCAAGTAAATAATTCAACTACATTTTCAAATATTCTTCATTTTGATTGAAAGTTCAACTATTTGGTTAAAAATTAACTAATTTGTTGAAAATTCGTCTCTTTTACTTAAAATTTGAACAATATGACTATAAATGCAACTTTTTGGATAAACATTTTTTTAACTGAAAATGTAACTATTCCATTTTCAGATGAAAATTCATGCATTTTATTAAAAATTCGTCTTTTGTGGTGGAAAATTAATCTCCTTAGTTGGAAATACATCGTTTTTGTTGAAAATGCAACTATTTTGGTAGAAAATTCCACCGTTTTGTTAGAAATTCATAATTTCGGTTTGAAAATTTAACTTGTTTGTAGAATAATCGTCTTTTTGGGTTAAAAATTCAATTATATTGTTAAAAAGTAAGGCTTTTTGGTCAAAACTTCAACCACTTTCTTGAAAATTCTTTTTTTTTTATCGAAAATTCGTCCTTTTGGTTGAAAATGATCTTTTTTATGATGAAAATTTAAACTGTCTTCTAAAAAAGCGTATTTTTGATTTTAAAATTCAACTATTTGGTTGAAAATGCAACTGTTGGATTAAGAATTATTTTTTTAATTCAACTATTTCGTTGAAAATTCATCTCTCTTGGCTGAAAATGATCTTTTTTTATTGTAAATTCAACTTTTCAAGTTAATAATTCAACTGCATTTTAAAATATTCTCTATTTTGATTGAAAGTTCACCTATTTGGTTGAAAATTATTCTGTTTTGGTGAAGGATACAAGTATTTTGTTAAAAGTGCAACTATTTGGTTGAAAATTAACTAATTTGTTGGAAATTCATCTCTTTTCTTTAAAATTTAAACTATATGTCTGTAAATGCAACTTTTTGGATGACAATTTTTTTAACTAAAATTTAACTATTCCGTTTTCAGATGAAAATTCATGTATTATATTGAAAATTCGCCTTTTGTGGTGAAAAATTTATCTCGTTCGTTGAAAATACATCTTTTTGTTGAAAATGCAACTATTTTGGTAGAAAATTCAACTTTTTGTTTTTAATTAATTTTTTTGTTGAAAATTCATAATTTTGGGTTGAAAATTCAACTGTTTTGTAGAATAATCGTCTTTTTGGGTTAAAAATTCAATTATATTGTTAAAAAGTAAGCTTTCTTCGTTAAAACTTCAACTATTTTCTTGAACATTATTTCTTTTATCGAAAATTCCTCCTTTTGATTGAAAATTATCTTTTTTTTGTTGAAAATTCAAACTTTCTTCTAAACAAACGTTTTTTTGGTTTAAAAATCCAACTATTTGGTTGAAGATGCAACTGTTGGATTAAAAATTATTTTTTTAACTCAACTATTTGGTTGAAAATGCAACAGTTTTCAGTTGAAGTTCATTCTTTTTTATTGGAAAATTCGACCATTTAGTTGAAAATTCATCTTTGTAGGTTGGAAAATCGACTAAATGGTTAAAAATTCAACTTTTTTTTAAACATTCGTCTCTTTTACTTGAAAAATTAACTATATGGTTGCAAATGCAACTGCTGGATTAATTTTTTTTTTAATTTGACTATTTGGTTGAAGATTCAACTTTCTTGGTTGAAAATTATCTTCTTTGTTGAAGATTTAACTTTTCAAGTTGAAAATTAAACTTTCTTCTAAAAAATTTATCTTTCGGCTTAAAAATGCAACTATTTGGTTGAAAATACAATGCTGGATTGATTTTTTGTTTAAATTTGACTATTTGGTTGAAGATTCTACTTTCATGGTTGAAAATTATCTTCTTTCTTGAAGATTTAACTTTTCAAGTTGATAATTAAACTTTCTTCCAAAAAATTTATCTATTCGGCTGAAAAATGTAACTATTTGATTGAAAATGCAACAGTTTTCAGTTGAAGTTTAATCTTTTTTATTTGAAAATTCGACCATTTGGTTGAAAATTCATCTTTGTAGATTGAAAAATCGACTAATTGGTTGAAAATTCAACTTTTTTTAAACATTCGTCTCTTTTACTTAAAAAAATTAACTGTATGGTTGTAAATGCAACTGCTGGATTAATTTTTTTTTAATTTGACTATTTGGTTGAAGATTCAATTTTCTTGGTTGAAAATTATCTTCTTTGTTGAAGATTTAACTTTTCAAGTTGATAATTAAACTTTCTTCCAAAAAATGTATCTATTCGGCTTAAAAATGCAACTATTTGGTTGAAAATGCAAAGCTGGATTAATTTTTTTTCAATTTGACTATTTGGTTGAAGATTCAACTTCCTTGGTTGAAAATTATCTTCTTTGTTGAAGATTTAACTTTTTCAGTTGATAATTAAACTTTCTTGCAAAAAATGTATCTATTCGGCTGAAAAATGCAACTATTTGGTTGAAAATGCAACAGTTTTCAGTTGAAGTTTGATCTTTTTTATTTGAAAATTCAACCATCGGTTTAAAAATTCATCTTTGTAGGTTGAAACATCGACCAATTGGTTAAATATTTAACTATTTTTTTAAACATTCGTCTCTTTTGCTTGAAACATTAACTATATGGTTGCAAATGCAACTTTTTGGTTCAAAATTAATTATTTTTTTTCAATTCATATTTCTTGGTTGAAACTGGTCTTTTTTTATGCAACTTCATTTTTTCGAGATTAAAAGTCAGCTGTTTTCTAAATCATTCAACTTTTTAACTTAATAATTCAACTCTTTTGTAAAAATTGTGTCTTTGGGTTGAAAATTCAACTATACTTGGTTGAAACTTTATATTAAGAATATATTTTTTGGTTGAAGATTCATCATTTTAGTTGAAAAATCATCACTTTAGATGAAAATGGAACTGTTTCGTTGCAAATTCTACCGTTTTTTTTAAATTAATCTTCTTGGTTGAAAAATCATGTTTTTGGTTAAATATTCATCATTTCGTTTGAAAATTCATCTCTTCGGTTGAAAATTCATCTTTTTCAACTTTTTCAATTTTTTTTGGTTGAAAATTCAACTAAACCTGGTTGAAAGTTGAACCACTTTTCTATAAGTTCATTTTTTTGGTTGGAGAATCATAATCTTGGTTGAGGATTCATAATCTTAGTTGAAAAATCATCTCTTTGGTTGAAAATTCAACAACTAAATTAATTAAATAATTTAAAAATTATTCCTTTGCAGTCATTTATCGTCCTTGGTTGGATTTATTTTATGTAGTACCGGAAAAGCGAACTGCTTCTCGATATAACAAAAAACTTAAGAATAAAATTATTGAAACTCGATAACCACACGCACTTTCCCTCAACTTTTTATTAACAAAGTGACAAATGTTATGACACTCTTGATACTGTTATTTCAACATCACAAAGATTCCGTACAGAGAACACAGCTTTTTGTGAAATATTCGAAAGTGAAGGTTTGTCGTAAAATGGAATACGTAACTCAGGAAATGTATTCCACGAAGATAATTTGTTTGAGGTTCAAACAAGATAATAATATCTTATGCAAATTCCGGCAATTGTTTTCTGTAATATTTGTTGAAAATATTAAATTTATCGTAAATATTTAAAGGGATCACAGCGCAAAAGAAGCTCAAAAACGGGAGAAAATAGGGGAAATATTCACTTATTGTTACATGTAGAAAAGAAGAAACAAACTTTTTATAACAAATTTTTTATTTTTAAATAATGTTAAATGGGTTTTTAATGATTTCTGCCATTAAAGAATTCATTTGTTTGAATTGGATATACTTAGTTGAAAATCCATTCATAGTGACATAAAAAAGTCCGACAAGAAATAAAATTGTTTAAATCAACAATTTTTATGTTTATTTCCAAGAAACTTATTTCTTAAACTCAAATTAAAACTAGTTCAAGTTTAAACTCCTGAAATATTTTTCAATTCAAAAATATTTAATTTCGATAGACTCAGTGAAAAATGATTTTAGCTTTAAAGTTTTGCTTGAATCCTAAATAGTTTAGTTTGAAATCAGTTAAGTAAATATTAAAAAAGGTTTTATTGGTATGATTTAAAAAAAAAAGTTGAGTGATCATCACTATACAGATATAAAATTTAAGTATCTCAATTTTAAACGTTTGACTTTAAATTGTTTTAAGTTTAAATATAATTCAAAATAATTCCAAAGAATTCGATTAAATTGAAGAGAATTTCATGCGAATTTTAACGAATTCAGGATATAACTTCCAAAAATAAAAAATAAACCACGAATCAAATGAAATTTGAGAAACTTTAAAGGAATTTAAAATAAAATAAAAGAATTCTATGAAATTCATAAAAAATAATTCAATGAATCCAAAATATTCCACTGATTAAAAAAAATTGAGTGAAATTATAAGAATTCAAGGGAATTTAAAAGAATTTGATAAAATTCCGAAGAATTCAAGGTGAATTAAAAAAATTATTTAAATATTTTTAATTGGTTCCAAGGTTAAAAATTTTTTTATTGAATTCAGGATGAATTAATACGAATTCAGGGTAAATTCAAAATTAATTTAAATGAGTTGAATAAAATACAAAATATCCCAATGATTTCAATACAATTTTAGTGAGTTTAGAAAAATTCAAGGGAATTCAAGAGACTTGTATGAAATTGATAAGAATTTTAAAGAATATTATTGAACAAAATTTTAAAAATCAGAAAATTTCTATCGAATTGAGAAATAAAATTCGAGTTAATTTAGAGAAATTTATGGGAAATGAGAACAATTTTATGAAATTCATAAAAATTCAAGTGAATTGAAAAAAAAAATTCAAAGAATCAAAAATATGCTACAGATTTCAGGAAAATTGGACCGAATTTAGGGAAATTCATAAAAATTTGATAAAAGACCAAAGATATTAAACTGAATTTAATAAAATTGTTTAAATATATTTCATAGAGAATTTTTTAAAATTAATTCAGGATAAATTAATAAGAATTTATGGTGAATTCCAAATTGAATAAGTTTAACAAAATCCAAAATAACCCAATAATTTCAGAACAATTGGAGTGAATTTAGAAGAATTCAAGGAAATTCAAGAGACTTGGATAAAATTGACAAGAATTTAAAAAAAATTGAACAAAATTTAAAAAATCAGAAAATTTCTATCGAATTGAGAAATAAAATTCGAGTGAATTTAGGGGAATTTAAAGGAAATGAGAAGATTTCTATGAAATTCATAAAAATTCAAGTGAATTGGAAAAATTCAAAAATATGAAAACATTAATTGAATACATTAAATTTGGAATTGATTTATCAGTGTGAATTTAGAAGAATTCATGTGAATTCAAAATAATAGAAAAATTCAAGGGAAATGAAGAGAATTCGATATTATTCATACGAACTAGAGATTAATTAAAAATAATTAAAGTAAATAGGACATTTTTAAAATTAAAAAAAAACTGAATTCCGGATCAATGGGAGTGAAAAGATTTAATAAATTAATAAGAATCTGATAAAATCCATTAGAATTCAAGGTGAATTAAAAAGTTTTCAGGGTGAACTAAAAAAGTTCAAAATCTATTAAAGATCCATTGAATTTAGTGGAATTCAAGAGATTTTCGAAGAATTCAGGATGAATTAAAAGCAATTGAAAAGAATTCAAAGCAATTAAAAAAAATTAATGAAATTCAGAAATCTTTTGGTTCTTTTTTTAAATTTATTCAAAGAAGTGATTTAAAAAATCATAAAATTACCATCGAATTGAGTAAAATGGGAGTAAATAGAATTCAGGGCGAATTTAACTGAATTGAAAAAAAAACGATCAATTAAATAAAGTTCGAGTGAATTTATTGGAATTTAAGGGAAGTGAGAAAAATTCATAAAAATCAAGTGAATTGATAATAATTCAACGGAATTTTAAAAAATTCAATAAATTTCAGAAATCCTTGGGTTCTCTGTTTTAATTTGTTAAAAGAAGTAACTAAAGTGATAATTTAATTTAATTTATTTAAATAATTCAATATTATGCAGATGCAATTTATTATTTTTATAGACACGTCTAGAACATTTTCAATTTTAATTTTTAAAAGTCCAATCAATTATAAGTACCAATTTCAGAGAATTTCCCGCATAATCCATCCCAGCATTGTATTTTCGAATATTGTATATTTAGAGAGAAAAGGGAAAAAGGGGAAGTTTTCCAAAGATAGGGGAAAAAAGGGGAAAGACTGTGATCCCTGTATTTATATTAATATAACACGACTAAAATTATTCCACAAATAATAACAATATTTTTCAAGAAGATATTTATTTTTTAAATATACTGTTACTTTTCTAGTATTTAAAAAAATAAATAATGACACCTTACTTTAATTTGCTGAGTAGTGCAATGCACGTGTTTTTTTATTTATAGTACGAGATAAAGTTGAGTCAAGATGTGTTTAACGTCAAGGTACAATTTTCTGCTGGATCACTCTTCTTCGTGCCAGGGTCGATTTTTCCTTCTTTAGAGTCAGATTTATTTCCTCTTTAACGAAAATATTATAAGAAAGAAACATTAGAATTTTGAAATTAGATTTATTTAATGTAACTTTAAAAATTAAAGAAAATTTTTAATACATTTTTAATACCTTGGCTCAATAAATGTTTAAAAAATTTCTTCTTTGCAGGGTTTTTAATTTTCTTGAGTTTCAATTATTTTTACATTCCTGGAGGTCAAAAAAGTCTTCCTATTTTTTTGCGGATTTTAAGCAATTATTTTCTGAATGATAATTCCTATTTAATTCACTCATGTTTTCGGAAAAATTTCTCAACACGTGTGTAAATAGGGAAATAAATTTTTCGGATACTTGAAAACTTTGCAGTGACAAAAATGAATTTAAAAAAATGTCCAAGACGCAGGAATCGAAATTGGAAATACATTTTAGAAATATACAAAATTTCGAGAATGAAATTCGTATCTACGAAAGTATGTTTTCACAAGTTATAAAGTTTTTTTTATTAAATACCAAAATCAGAATACAAAAAATTAGTTGTTTTTTCAAATTTGATATCTGGGTCTTGGGGTTTTTTTTCTTAGTGTATTTTTGTCACTCGAAAGTTTGCAAGTACCTGGAAAAATTCTTCACCTATTTAGAAAGGTGTTAAGAATTTTTCCAGAAAACAGGGGTGAATTAAACAGAAATTATCTTTTAGAAAAAGGTAGATTAAAATCCGAAAAAAATAGGAATGTAAAAAAAATTGAAAATCAAAAAAAATTTAAAACTCTGCAAACAAGACATTTAACAAAAAAATTTTTCGGGCGCAGGTAAAGCTGCATATTACCTATTGATTCCAAATTAATTATACTTATTAAGAATCCCAATACGCTACTTTTTTGGGTTGTATCAATTTCGAATTCAAGGATTTTTTATTTTCAATCCACTCTAATATATTTTGTGATCAACAATTTAATCAATGCAATAATCATCATCTTTTATTATACCCACATTTTTCTGGGTGCTCATAATCAACTGATGTGTTTACAAACTAATCTCTTGAGAGTCAATGAAAACTTCAGATCATCTTCGAAACATAACGCAGATCTGCAAAAAATGGATTGCGATTGTTGTTGGCCAACTAAGGGTCATTTCCGTGGTCATTTTCTGCGTAGAATCCGAATTCAAGGTTAGAATCGCGAAAAACTTTTTTTTTCCAAAATCGGGTCATGCCATCTAAAAGTACAACTCTCAAGCTTTAAAAAGCTTTTTTAAAATTAAATATATCATTTTTCGTCGCAGACATATCCTTCAATGAAGTTTAGCCAATAAGGAGGCTTTCCCCTTCCATACGCAACGCTTGCGCAGTTGAAAAAGTCGTGGTCCGTTAACATCATTGCACGAAGCTGCGTGACAGTGATGTTAACGGACCGCGACTTTGTCAACTGCGCAAGCGTTGCGTATGGAAGGGGAAAGCCTCCTTATTGGCTAAACATCATTGAAAGATATCTCTGCGAAGGAAAATTATATCTTCAATTTTAAAACAGCTTTGCAAAGTTCAAGAGTTGTACTTTTAGATAGTATGACCCTATTTTAGAAACCAAATTTTTTCGCGATGTAACATAAGCTCAAATATACCAAAAAACCGCATTTTTCGCATTTTTAGGTTAGGATATCTGAAAAAACCTGACGTACTGGAAAAATTCTGACCTCGAATTCGGATTCTACGCAGAAAATTACATCGGAAATGACCCTCAGTTGGCCAACAACAATCGCAATCCATTTTTTGCGGATCTGTATATATTCAAATAGGTGATAGCTATATTCCGACATTTTTAAGACTCAGTAAAATAATTTTTTATATCTTTTTCAAACTGACTACAAATTTTTGTAGAGTTGACTTAGTACCGAACTTTGAACAAACGGAATCAAAGACTGTTGCTTAATGTATCTGTTTATTAAGGAATAAAAAATATTTATTTTATTGAGATTATATTAAAAATATACCTGCTGCTTATATTCCGTTCCATTTTGTCTACATCGTTTTATTTTTTAAATAGAACCGTGTATAACCGAATTATCGAGCGCGAAGCGCGCGTATCACAATGGAAATGTAATCGTCAAAGCCGATGATGATATTTGATAGAATGCAGTCGAAATGCACGCATTGAACTTACGAATACGACCGCGAAGCGCAAGAGCGCACCCGCGAACCCAAATTTTCTTAATTAAAAATAAAAAACCCACTCCTTGACCTCGAAGCTCTTAAAGAGAAAAACTTAAGCTTTCTTTCTTTTGGGATAAAAAAGCAGTAAGAAAAATATGCCTTTTTTCAAAAACAGTAAATTTTGTATTTGACAAAATGTTTTTCATACAAACTATTATTCAATAGCACAACACTTTGTCCAAGTTTGACTTGGATCGGACAACTTTAATTTTTCAAATGGATACACTTGATAAACAATGCTCTATATGTGAGATCAAGTAACATTATAAAACGATATAACATAGTTATAACTAAGATACATGAAGCTTTCCGTCTGTATTTCCTTAAATAAAGTAATGTTATGTATTTTTAACTTCGATAGAAATATTGAGAACAGGGCTTTATAACCTGACTAACATAGAATGAGAGTACTCTTTCTATTACAATCGCATTCTTTTTGGAATATACAATCTCAAATCGGCCAGACAGTGGTGCTCTGATGGATCTTATGTAGAATTATAAAATTTTATAGAGATATAGTCTTTATAATTAACATGAGAAGGCAGATAAGAAACATATGGGATGGTCGGTAATTCGTTACGTCATGTAATATGAAATGTGAGAAAAATTATCAAATAAGCGCTTAATCATTCAAAGTAACACACATCTTATGCTTTATTAATTTTAATTATTTTTAATAATTTGTCCTTTCATTAACCTTCAGAAAATGTTATACAAAGAGTCGTATACCAATCCATAATTTATATAATATTCTAATTCTTAATCAAATCTCTTCTCAGCAGTTATGTATTTTAAAAATATTTAAATACTTACTTAATAAGAAAGTGAATGCCTTTATTACCTTCATCCTAAAACTTAATTTTAAGCAATTCTTTTCTCAATACATATTCTTTCTCAAAAAGTAGCTCATGGAATAACGACTTTTATCAAGAAACTGAATATTTGAAGGTTGATAAGAGTCGCTTCAATTTCTTCATATAGTATTTTCGTAGACGTGACAAGCATTTTTCAAGGCTCAGTGGAAATGGAAATAGTTTTAATATCTTGCAATGTGTCTTAATTTGTTAGGATAGTTTTTTGGTACATTAATCAGTTCAGGAGCGAAACATGAAATATTAGTAAAAGTCTTTACTCACATTGCCATTTAATACGCAGTTTTTTTTATTAATATCAGAAAATATAAAAGAGTTTTAATTGAACTTTTAAATATTACTCGAATTGACTATAGGGACACCAAAAATATAATAAAAGAAAGGTTCATAGAAGAAGCAAAAACGGAACAAAAATTAATATCAATCTATTTTAGGAGGGGCAGTAAAGCATTCATCATAATAAATTAGTTTGGGTTAAATTTATTAGTCCAATAATACGAGTTCATATGTTATGCTTCATCTACAATCTCACCAAAAAATCATAATTTTTAATTAATATTGATGTACAATAGCTCATTTTGTTCATTGAAACATTTCCTACAATTTTGTTTCTTAAATTTGATTTAAAATTATTTGTTGAGAAACTGTACACTGCACTGATTTGTTTATTTAGCAAATAGTAAACAAATAACTTTCAATAAAATTCAAAGAACAGAATTGTATAAAACATTTGAATGCACAAATTGAGCTATTATTTATTAAGATTGGATAAAAATTACGATTTTTTGGTAAGAATGAAGTAAATAAATACATTGTCATATAATAATTATTATTATTATGCAAATCATTTGAAACCAAAATAATTTTTTCATAGAAATGTACTGCTCCCTTTTCTATAATTCTCAGAGAAATGTCCTCTTGTGTCAAAAGGATGTATATTGACATAAAGGAATTTCCCCCTAAATTTACGGTTAAGAGGATTTTCATTTGCCACAGAAAGAACCTTTTTCCAGCAAAAATTATCCTTATGCAACAAACTTTACAGCACCTTTAAGCCAAATAATTCGGTTTGTATAAAAATATATTCACGTAGTTAAAAAAAAACAGACAAGAACACGATGCTTTTGTTTCAAGGCGACTTTTTCACTGAGTAAATGCATTGAAATTAGCTGTGGTTAAATTGGTTCTGCTTCTATAAACCGTTCTTTAGTTTAATGCACTCTCTTCTTTCCAAACACACATTTAATAAGATTCACTTGAGAAATAGAGCCAGGAATATTTCTTCAAAAAAATAAGTCAGGGAAATAAATTGGTTTTTGAGCACCACAAAGGGAGCCACTTTCCTAATTGAAGAATGATATTAATGTATATTCATGCGGCTCAAGAATAAAGTAACTCTAATGTATAAAAGTGAAGAAAAATTGGAAATAAGCAATAAAGTTGCAGTGAAATTAATACCAGGATTAAATTATAATGCTCAGATAACCAACAGAGATACTCTAGTTCTGAACCCTTTCCACCGCAGGGAGCGAGCACAAAGTTATTCGTCAACTAAATTTTTTTATGGCCCCTAGCTACCACGAAAGTTAGATGATAAATTCTCGGACAAGGATTTTCATACATTAAATGCACACAAACATTACATAGCCCTTTTCCCTGGATAACTTCTCTTGTTACACGAATATCGCCATTATCTTTTATCTCCTTAATTTATGCATACTTGCGTATCTCAAGAGACTATGTTTATCCTTGCCACGTATATATTACAAAAGTTGTTCAACAATTGAGAGCATATCTGATTATGGGAACATTTTACATGGTGTTTTCTGTTTAGTATTATATTTCATTATGAATGAAGCAAGTCTAGAAATATTATATGTGCATATTCCATTATTGTATGTAAATAGTGAAAACTCGCGGAATACGCGGACTGGAGGATAAAACAATATTGCAGTCAACTTCTAATTTGAAATTTCAACTTTCAAACAACTCGACATTCAAAAGCATTTAAATTTCCATTTGAAAGCTTTTAGTTCCTTTCGAGCGAAGAAAACAGATTATATAGGAATTTTGTATCTATTTTAGAGTTTATAATGTTGTAATAAAAATTGTAATAATGATTTTGTCTCATCGTACATGCTGGGATGTAATTTCGTATAAAATTCAAATATATATCAAGTTAAAACATTGTAGAATAGGATGGTTCAAATTTTATATCTTTTGAATTTTCATGCATATCACCCGCAATTTTTTTCTAACCCACAACAAAAAAATTTACTTTTGAGACCCGCTGAGTCAGAAAAAACGATTTTTACGAAGATTTCTGTACGTCATACTTTTTTAATGCCTGATAGAAAAGGACAATGTCGTTAGCAGCATGTTTGAGACCATTTTTTTTAAATTAAAAAGTTCTATGTACGAATATTTGTAGTATGACGAAAGTCGAGCAATTTATCCTGAATAATTTTTTTTGATAAAAATAAAATTATCAGAGTTATAGCAATTTTCAAATAAATAAAAAACAAAAATGAAAATAAACATTTTAAGCCATACAACTTTTTGAATTTTCTTGAAAAATTGAAAATTCAAATTTTGATTTTGCACTCAAAAAAGGTCTAGAAATTCGTGATTATTCACTTTCTGATTTGACGCGTAGTTTTTGTTTTACTTGTGAAAAACAACATTACAACAAAAACCAAAAAATTGTTTGGACTAACCACGCGAGCTACGAAAAAAATAAATAGACAAAAGTTATTCACCCAAAAAAGAGCTACAAATTTGTTACAAGTCATTTTTTGATAAGACGTATAGTTTTTGTTTTCATCGTCAAAAATGACATTAAAAATAAAAAAATTGAAATTGTGGACAAAAAGACACAAGGAACAATAAAATGTTTAATAAGTACACTGTGTATAAACTATACATAATTTTTCCACCTGGGAAAAGAAAATTCACAATCACTAAATTTTAGTTGTTGATAGTTTGACCTTTAATTTTAAAAGTGCTATGCAAAAATGTTTGTTATGTACAATGACAGAGTGTCCCGCAAGTCTCATGGAGTTTACACGTATTTCCCATAAGAAAAGAGACGTTTTTGTAAATTTTATTCATAATCGTCAATATTAGATGCATCGAGTTGACCCTGAAGATTTTTATCACAATTAGCCATAGAATACGAATTGAGAAATAGGTTTTGAATTTACCTTCTAAAAAAAAATCCATAAGTGAAAACTTAGGTGTTGCGAGTTTTTGGCGCTAATTATCATCTTTTTGCGGTTTCTTTCTGTACATATTGTTTATAATATATTAAATATCACTTTTTACTGATAAGGGGTCAGTCAGGGGGGATTCCTGTTTCTTACCTTTTACTTTGAGAGAGGTACTACTTGCTGCAATTTAACAAAAGACAATTATTTAACCAATTTATTATTGTTTATAGCTTCATTCTCCTGAAACATCGATATATAGTTGCGGTTTTGTCTGAAATTTTTAACTATTTGTCCACTTTTTACTTAGTGAGGTAATAATTAATGCAAGTTAACAAATAAAATTGTTTAGTCAATTTAATATTGTTCATGACTATCTTTCCTTATAACAAAGCTAAAAAGTTTGCCGTTTTTCTAAATTCTTACATTTTTGTCTACTTTTTACTTAGTACAGTAATAATTAATTGAAATTAGCCAACATGATTGTTTCAACACTTAATTGCCATTTTTAATCATGTTATATTTTAATAATGCTAGAAAGTTGCGGTTTTTTCTGAAATTTTTGACTTTGCATTGGCTTTTTTATTATGAACAAATAATAAATAAACATGAGGGAGAATCATTTTCGAAACTACATCTTTATTTTTTGTGAATATATTTTTCTAAAATAGAGCATGATATTAAAAATATTTTTCAAATTTTTCATATGGATCATATTAACCGTAAATTCTCGATAAAGTAGTTACTGAAAGCCTTTTTGTTTATAATAATATTGTTTAAACATCAGGAAGATAGTAAAAATACTAAATTAAAAAGAAATCAATTTTTTTTCGAAAAATGATCCTTGTTGACGTTTATTTATTATTTTTTTATAACTAAAAAGTCAAAGGAAAGCTGAAAATTCCAGAGGAAACTGCAACATTAAAAAATAATACATTATTCAAAACATTATTCTTTTAACCTTACATTAATTTTTACTTTACTATAAGTAAAAAGTTAACAGAAATAGCAAAATTTCAGAAAAAAGTGCAAAATAATATCTAACAATAAGATAGGAGCAAATCGTTGTGAACAATGATAAATTATCCAAGCATATGATTTAAAGATATAATTATCAGTGAAAAGTAATTTTTCATGTATTAGAAGCAATGTATACTAAAAGGAACTATAAAAAAGTAATAATTAGCACCAAAACTTATAAAACACAATTTTTCACTTATGGGGTTTCATTAGGACCGTATATACAACAGATGTATGGGGGTAATATTTTTTTATGGGAAATACGTGTTGAAGTTTGTGTGGCTTGCGGAACCTCTAAATATAATTAGAAAGAAATATAAAAGATTTTTTCGTGGATTGAAAAAATATTTGGGAGGATATGCATAAAAATTCAAGAACAAAATGTTTAATGCATTTTTGGACCACTCTATTATAGAACCTTTACGTGTATGTCCCTTTTTCCCAAAAACTATACATTTTTCAGCATTATCTTTGTGACTCGGAAGTTCAAGTAAAGAGTCAATAAAAGTCAATCAAAGAGAGCAACAGTGTTTAAGTAGTTAGCTAGATTGTCTATTTGCATTTTCTTAGACGGCGGTCGAGAAACAGTCAGTTCGCTAATAGCGTAGAAAGAGCTCCGCTATAGAGTTTACAGTATACATAGGTATATGTATAAAGAAAAAGCTCACGCTCGAGGCGGTGCGAAAAAATCGCGAAAAACGTCTCTCAGTATTACAGTACTTTGCAGGCCTGTGCCCATTCAAGGTTGAAATTAAAACGAAGTGATGCAAGGTGCCGTAAAAGTAAAACGCCTGAAAAAGAAGAGATGTCAGTTACGTCGTAAATCAGCTGCTTACAACCCACGAATTTCGCGCCAGACGATCAAATTAATCCTCGATCAATCTCTGTCTTTCTTGGCGCCTATGCTTTTCTCGTATTCTCCTCATTTTATCCTAATCTCTTTTCTTTCAATGGTCAGCCCAGAAATACGTTTCTAATTCATATTTCTCCCCCTATGACTTATTGTCAAAAATACCAAAAAAGTAGGGCTCCCTTTTCACATTCTTATGAATGCCTATTAGAAAACCAGAAAAAATATGGATGCCTATTAGGAAAGGAAAATAAATTTTTTAGTTTTTTGATCAGGATAGAAAAATCTCATTCTATATCTAAAAATAGATTTCTGTCATTCTTTATAGATTTTTGAAACGATATCTTCCGTTGACAGAAGTGATTTGAAGTTTAAAAGTTCGGAAACAGTGATTTTTTCGACAATTTCAATGCTGCTTCCACAGTTATCTTTAGAAGCATGATTCTTTGTACAAATTTGTTCATTACGATATGCCATATGATTTGAACGTAACATTTGTTGACGAAAAGAAAATTCTTGTGGTAATAAACTTACATAAAGTCACAAGTTTACTCAAAAACTACAAATTTTCTGTAAACTAAAATGCTCAAAAGACGTGAAAATGTTTTTTATTCCTCATTTATGAACGTCTTTTATAACATAAAGATGCATAAGGATCTTTGCGGGAACATAAAAATACTTAAAAATATGACTTTGGTGCATGAAAGAGTAATAAGGTATTTCTCATAATTATCGAATTATTGTGTTGTGAGTGATTTCTCCATAGTTTTTTTGTTAATCAATTTAGTATTTGCTCTCAATTTACAATAATACGAGATTACTGAATGCTTTGCAGATGTTTCCGCCAATTTTGTACCGTGTGTCATTAGGTTTAGCCCTTCTACTTGTATGGTTGAGGTTTTGTGTACTCGACAATATTTAAATATGTCTGCAAAACACTTCCGTGAATTAATTTCCGTTTAGTTAAGGCATTTTAGTCTTACATTATATTTCTTCAATTATTTGTTGCAAAACAGCGCTACTAATACTTGTCTAATAATAATGATACTTTTATTAGTTTTCATCAATTATTTGTAGTAATTATTTTTCTATAACAAAATAGAACCCAGCAGGGGATCCTATCCTAGAGTAATTGTGTATTATACAATTACGTAACAGATGCACGAGTATTTACCTTGATCTAAATTTCCGACGTTTTCCACTATTTATGAATCATTTTCGTGTGGAAATAGTTAAATGAAAAATTGAAGTTTTCCACACTATGAATTATTTTTCTCAATTTCTCAAAAAGTACCAATTTTAGTGATCTACTGCAGAATAGCATCCCCTACTTGCTTGTATTTTGTTATGAAACAACAAGCATTGCTAATCATTCATAACCTACTAATGAAATTATTATAATTAAACAAGTATTAGTAGCTCTGTTTTGCAACATATTATTAAAGAAAGATCATGTTAGAATAAAATGCCTTAACTAAACGAAAATTAATTCAGGGACGTGTTTTTTGGACCAGACGAAAAACAGCGCGAACTTCTGCAAAGACGTTTGTAAATATCGGATTATTGTAGATTGAGAGAAAATAATAATTTCATTCACGAAAAACATTGGAGAAATCACTCACAATACAATAATTTGATAATCATGAAAAATATTTATTTGCTAAAAATTATTAATTCAAAAATAATGAATATTAATGTTTTGAAAAACATTTATCCGGACATTTTCAAGATATAGGACTACACGACTTTTTTCAGATAGGGCTTATCCCTTTTTTGAATAATAAGTTTCAAGATAGCGATTGTCTTCTTTTTGTAAACGTTAAACTTTATTATTAAATACTTTTCTATGCAGTTTTGTTAATTATAACAAATGAAATGTGCATTCGTATAAGATTCTTAAGTTTGGAAATTCTGTTAGGTTGTGTAAAAAAACTCGTCAAAAACTTGACTAGCAGACGTTTGTAGAAATTTGTTGAATAATCATATTTTCAAGCATCCGAAAAATATGTTCAAAAGTTGTCACATGAATAAAATATATTTTTCGTCCTGCAGAATGATTTTCCTAAAAAATTGCGTATTTGTGCTGGAAAGCGGGTCATAGTATTTCATTATAAATCAAACTAGAAATTGTTTACCTTAATAATCATTTAATTGAAAAGTCAAAAATACCTTTTACAATGTTTGAAAAGTAGAAAATCCATCAAATTATAAGATTTATTGTATTACGTCTTACTCACTTGTGCATGAGATTAAGTATAAATACGGTTATGTTCCAAGTGACAAAATAAGCAGATCATTCCCAGGCGGAAATATTATGTATAGTTTATATATAGTGTTGAGTATTATATATAATATTCATTTGTTTCATATAAAAAATGTTTGAAACGAATGCATATTGTATATAATACTTCACACTATATATAAACTATATATAATATTTCCGCCTGGGTTTAATGTTCTCACATAAATTTGAAGACCTTTTTTTGCTTTAACATGATCAGGAAACTTGTAAATAATTACCTTTCCTGTAAAGTTTTCCTTCCAAGCACTTTTTTTTTCTTTAATTATGAGTAAGCGACTTAGCCCCACATTGTGGGGTAAAGTCGCTCGCACTTAAAGAGACGGTAAATAGCTGTTTGCAAATGAAAGGTATGGCTGTGCTTTATAGTACGAAAGAAATTGAAATAGAGATGATATATTTAAAGTATCAAAACCTAATTATATAAATTCCTTCTTGAAATTAATTGTTAAAACAATAAATTATTATTTATGATATTTGCTATTATCCAAATGTTTGGATTGATTTTTCCAGAACCAATAAATAAGGTTGATATTGTTCTCAAAATAATAGCAAATAACACAATTCTCTTTATTCTGCCTTTTTTATGGACACATTTGTTCAGCGCTGACCCATAAAGGTTAAATCGATATAGCACATATTTCTAGACCATACACGAGACTGAAAAGCAAATATAATTGTTGAAAGCTTATGGATAAGCATAACCTTTTTCAAAGCATTTTAAGTTTTTACTTTTTAAAACGTTTTTCTTTACTGAAGGAAGTCTTAATGTTTATTTGCGAGTATTGACACAAGAAACGGATTTCGAGCTTTCGCCTTCAAGTGAATCTCTAAATTGGATCAAGAAATGTCAAGTTTTACTTTCGCACACTGCGCAGAAGTAAGTTTCAAGACAACCACTTCCGCGATAGGTTGCGCCTATTTCCGATTGCAGTTAAGGAGATATTCAGCCTTTTGATTGATCGACACGTCGTGTTGTAATCCATTTCATTTCATTTCCTTCTACCACGTCATTTAAGCCCTCGAGAACATCCATGAGATCGGAAATCAGGGGCATAGTCGAATAAGAAAATCCCCTTGATCTAAACCTTTTAATTAGTATATGGGACACATTTACGACACTTGATGTAATCTCAACTTTTTTTCCTCTCAGACTTGAAGGGTCCCACTGCTTAAAAAAAGCAACCATTTGCGGGAAAACCTTATCTAAGAAGGGGGCGTCCCGAAAAACGCCGGACCTGTCACAGAAAAGCTGCACAATTTTTTTTTATTTTTCTTTCATGAAAAAAAAACAGGAAAGTATTTTTAGCTTTAAAGTTTTTTTATCAGCATATAAATTACAGTTGACTAAATTTTGCGTAAACCTAAAAAAGAACCAAGCTTTAGCTTTTATAACATCGAAATTATAGCACTCTTTTTTAGATTTACTAAGAATTAAGTTTGTTTCAATTTATTTAGTGAAAATTGTTATTTGCGATGCCCAGCAAATTGATTATTTCAAAAAACGAGAAATCTATTACAAAAATTGATGTTTAACAAAGTTTCATAAAAAATCAGTCATTTGCAGAAGTCCGTAATTTCAGTGTTATCAGAGCTAGAGCTTTTATTACATCTACTTGAAATTAAGTCTACTTCAATTTATTTAAAGGTAACTTGCACCAGCGGTGCCTAGAAAACGAGATATTTCACAAAAAGTAGAGTTTTTTATTTTTTCAACAAAAATTATCCACACAATATCGACTTCTCAGCGCCATAACTCCGAAACATTAAGCGGTAGATCATTCCATTTTTTAAGTTTTGCATCTGATTTTATACGCTTCAATTCTATTAGAGCTTTTCAGGGCCTGGGATGGGCTGGATAGCAAAATTGTTCAAACACTTATATTTTTCACCATTTTTCACCATTTTTCAGAAATATTGAAGGGATTAAGTTTTCGTGATGTATTCAGCATTCATGTTTCATGAAAATATTATGAAAAATCTCTCTAATAAAATCAAAAATTGAGTTTTCTTAAAAATTTCCCAACCCCACCCTGTGAATTCGACGTGTCGAAATGAGAAGGTTCCATCTCGAGCAGACCAAATGAAAGATGCTAACTCACGTGTCGAACTTTCGAAGCTTCAAAATTCCATATAAATTGTATTGTGGACATCAGCACCCTCAAATTTGTAGTACCTTTGCATTTGGTATCCATGAGTTAGCACCTTTTCATCTCATTTCTCAGAGATAGAACCTTGTTATTTAGACACATCGAAGTAAACATCTTGAAAGAAGCAACATGCTAACCTTACACTCAGAGAAGAACTTGCCCTCTTGTCTGTTTTCTTTATAACCACTTGAATATCTTTTTTATACAAACAGAACGATTTGACTGCAAGATTAGGTGGAGATTTTTTTAAATGCTAATGTTTGCCACAAAAAGATCCTTTTGATACAAATAAAATTCCTTTTATTCCATTTGTTTCAAGAAGCATTCTTCTAAAACAAGACGAAATTTCTCTGAGTGTAGTTAGGTTAAAAAAAAAAGTTTGAGCCATCAAAAACCATTCCTTAAATTTCGCACTTACGAGCTTATGCCCAAGACCCTTCAATTTATTCTAACTTTTTGAATTTTAGAGGATAAAAAATTCGTAAATTAAAATTTTTATGCAGCATTCAAATAATAAAACCTGTTTCATTACTGAATCAAAGAACAGTTCCGAGAGCTTCAAATTATTACAGTTACTCTCGAACTACTAAAAAGTATGCACGTATTCTGACATTTATCTAAGAAATTGTGAATACTTTTCTCGCAGATTAATAATTTAAAAAATGGATGTACTCTTTTCTGTCATCATATTTTTAAGCTATACAGAAGCCAGAATTTACTATTCATAATCCTGTACAGCCTCTTTCACTTGAGTCTAATTCAAATTTGATAATTTATTTAATATACATATATATTATTATAAATCGATATTATTTTTAAAAAAATGAATGACTGTAATACTTGTAACTGTAAAAAAACTTTTAAAAAATGTATTTTCTACAGGCCGAAATCTGTATTGATGATTTATTTTAATGCATAAATATTTGCCATTTTTATAAAAAATTTAAAATATTCAAACTTGGTTCTTTTACTTAGGCAACATCAGCTCTTCCGCCTCCTTAATAAATGAAATTGAAATATTCTCAAATTTTATGAAAAAATACAATGAAAATATGTCCACAAAGTGAATGTTTTTTTTTCTACAAATGTGTATTTTTTCCATGGCCTCTTATTGGAAGCAAAGCAGACTTGCATGAAAAAAAATGAATCAAGAAACAGTCAGCAGGCAATATTATTATTAAAATAAAAAAACGTGCAATTGTTAGTACATTTTCAATCGAGAATAGTTTTGGGACTAGAAGACAATGTGTGTTAAAATTTCTTGAATTGAGAAAGTGATTTATTCATATTTTATCCAAAAATTGTGCATTTGTTAAATAATTGGTTTGTTAAACGTGCTTTCAAGGAAATTCAATGTAAAAACTTTTCTTGCATACAAAAATGTTCAGTTGGAGAACCGCTTCATAATACGTGCTATTAATAGTAAGAAATTTTGATTCTTGCTTCTTTTATTTGTCTCCATATCAATATGAAGGTGCTTTTAAACAGTCAGAACGAAAAAATCACTTATGTACACAATTATTACACTTGCATCCACTATTGCTCGCAATAATATTTAATAAAAACAATGTCGTTAATTTAGGCTATTCGTCTAATATATTTGTTATAAACAATTAAATGTATTCATTGTTTCAAAATTTGGCATTTTGTGAAATCAAAAGAAGAAGAAGAAGACGAAGAAGAAGAGAATGTAGTCCAGATAAAAAAAGTATTTTTTTACAAAACTGTCTATAACAATAGCAATGGCTGATGTATCATAATACGTCATTACAATTATTATTCAAGTTGTAAATCTTAGCATTATTGATTATGAAAAGAATATTTTCAACCTTCAAGAACCTCTGTCTTGTATTTATTTATGGAATATGTTTATAAAAGTGAACTTGTACACTGAATCAATTGTTTGCATGCATATAAAAAATATTGTTGAAAATCTTAGCCTTATCAGATTATTTTTTATTCGTGTATTATTTGAGGACACATAAAAAATGTAGAGGATTATCATTTACCAACAGTACATTTACTATTTAGACCATTCTGTACTCTTTGATCAACTGGCGTTTGTATCTTTTAAGGTTTCGTAGAAAACCCTTATATTCTCGTGCCAGCGTATGTTCGTTTCCTACCTTGTTTAAAAAAAACCATTGAAGCCAAAACCCAAAGATTTTGTATACGTCCGATAAAGTGACCCCTATGGAGCATAGAAAAATACTATGCATGTTGGGAAAAATCTGCTTTCTATTTGAATTCCACGTTTTGAGCAAACAATCATTTGCTGGATCAGGTACAAGAGATAAGAAAACAGAGGGGTCAAAAGACCCACAGTGCTGTGCAAATAGTAAAGGACGTGTCTACGTTTTTCAGCGACATCGAGTTAAGGTCATCAGCATATTCCTGACACTTTTCTCGACTTTTATATGTATGAGAAACATAAAAATTCGCATTTAAGTTGTTAATTTTATTGGAGTAATTTTGCTGTATCTGCATTTGACAAGGTCCATGCAAATGAAATTGGACTTATCTGCAGAAATACATGAAGCACTACAATCAAATTCTTCCACGCTAATAAAGTTCTTATTTACCAGAAATTCAGCGCAATAAATACAATTAAATTCTGGGTAACCAAACCAGTTTTTAGCTACCAAGTACTCGAGGTATTCAAATCAGTAGAAAAAATCATTTCCTAATATTAATATATTTTCTACAGATTGTATATCTATTATCCCTGTTTGAAGAAAAAGTTACGTGTCTCGGTCCTTTCCAGATGACCATAACTGTATTTTTTACATTATTATGACTTTTATGACAACATATGACAGATATGTACACACGCGTTTTTTCTATTTCATGATCTAAAAATGTAGTATTTTTTACTCCCAAAAACACTATGTTTTGCATAAAATTGATTAAAGCTCAAGTGCAGATACGTCTTTCACCATTTTCACGGCAACCTATGCTGAAAGCTTTTCTTTTAGTCCGATTTTCTTTAAGGATCGCTCAAATTGACGCTCTCAACATGTAGAATTAAGATATAAAATAAAACTTACAATGTTCCATTGTCAATTTTCAAGAAAAAGTAATTAATAAAAAACCTGCAATTAAGTTTGCCAACAAATTCTTTTTTTTTAATGTACGCCCATGCATACGAAACCCTTACTTGATGTCGCTTGCCAACCTCTTTCTGGACTGATTTATTTCAAACAGCGCAGCTTGATTAAGTTTTTAATTCGCTAATGCTATTTGAAAGCAGGGCATTCTTTATTAGACAAGGCGGAAAATCCTTGTAGAAATTAAATTATAATTGAACAATCAATATCATTGTTTAGCACATTGTGAAAGTCGTAAATTCATGGCGCGATAGTTTACGATTTGAATCAATCTTTTCTTAAGTAAAGAATACAAGACATTAAAATAGAAGCAAGAAATGTTTTATTAGATGCCCTTAATGTTGTTTTTAAAATATATTTGACATCTCCTCGTTTGGAAAATTTGTAAGTGGGAAGCGATGCAACCAGGTAAAATCTGAGAGTCCGCCCCTCAGTAATCTGCCAAGAATAAGCTGCTTCAAGAGAAAAGTGCTCGAGAAGTTGCACCATTCGGGGAGAATCGTCGCTCTCTTCCGAAGTAGTCACCGTTGCACGAGAGTAGCATTCTGCACTTCCCCATTCCCGGGTTCGGTGGCATCCGCCAACCTTCGTTGGTCGAGTCTCCTTTCATGTATTCTCTGTTGATGGTACCCTAAGAATATACCACCCTGCAGCCCACATATAAACGCCACCACGCGATCAAAAGAAGCAAGTTTAACCAAGATGAGTCTTCAAGAGTTTATTGCGCTTTGGTAAACAAAAGCTCTGCCCCAGTGATGTATCTACAGTAACTGAAAAAAGTCGAAAAATTAGTTTTTTATAACACTGAAATCGCTGAAGAGAGATCTATAGATCTATTGAATCCATTTGTTTAACTTCTTGATATCCAATACAATTATTAAATAGCACCCAGAGCCATTTTCGAATAATATCTCCAAACTATTGCTATCTCGAAACTATTCTTGTCGGGAAACCAGTGTTCATAATTGGATGAAACTGTTGCGTATGTCCTTAACTATATTAGATGTCAAATTTTTAGAACTGCTTATAGATTTGTGGCGTTGGCTTCGCTATGAGAAATAAATTTTTCATAAACTCGATTAAAATGAAAAAAGCTTCATTTTCAATATTTAAAGTAACCTATGAAGTCTATAAACTATACAAATATGTTATTTACGCAGTGTTGTATTTACAACAGAGGTCCAATAGCGCGTGACTTAGGGGGCACGGAAGCTTGGAATTTTTTTTATTTTTTAAAAACACGTCTGTTGGAGAGGTCGACAAGGGGATTTTACACTTAGGGATGATTTTTTTAGGCTTAGGAGAGATTGGCAATCCGACGTTATACCTAAGAGTGATTGTTGGGGCTTTGGAGAGCATGGCAAGGGAACTTTACACTTAGGGGTGATTCCTTGAGCTTAGGAGAGGTGGGCAAGAGGATTTTACGCTTAAGGGTGATTTTCTGGGCTGAGGAGAGACAGACAAGGAGATTTTACACTTGGGGATGATTTTTGGGGCTAAAGAAAGCTTGACAAGGGGATTTTAAACCTAGGGGTAACTTTTGGGCCTGCGGAGAGCTGTACAATGAGATTTTACACTTAGAGGTGATTTTTGGGGGAGAGAAGAGCTCGTCAAAGGGTTTTTACACTTGGGGATGATTTTTGGGGCTTGAAAGTCATTTTTTTGAAACTGGGGCATATTATGTAGATTTCAAACAAATTAAAATTATTGATTTTCCAACACTTTGCAATTTAGTTTTAGTATAAAGGCTTTTTTATTTCTACATTTTTATCTTGTTTTTCCATAATATTAAACATCTCTTTCGATTTTTTCGAAACCATTCTTACGCATGCGTAGTACGCATTTCCTACTTGTCCAATTATTAAAGAGTGCATATCGCCATTTTTTAATAATGTCTCATAACTACCTCGAATCTATTGTTGTCGGAAAATCCCCGTTCATGACTGGATGAAGCTTTCGTTTTTTGCCGTTTAAAATGAAAAGTCGGAAAAGGTGAGGCTTATGAGAAATGTGAGGTTGTCTATTTGTTTCACAAAATTAATTTTAAGTTTTAAATATTCCAATATGTGTCGAAAGAAGACCGGACCATTTTAATTTTTTCAATTTTGCAGGATTTAAAAAAGCGTTAGGAAACCTGAATTTTGAAGTGCTTCTAAAGAATAACAAAATGCTTGAAATTCATGGGAAGATTTCAGCTGATTTTTTATTTTGAAAAAATAATTGTAAGAAAAAATTGAATAAGATTCAAAAAACATTTTAAATAACTTTCTAATATCTTAAAACATAATTTAGAAGATTTCAAATGCAAAATTTTTCGATTTTTCAAGATTACAAAATTTTAGAAATAATTTGAATAAGATTAAGACCCACATTTGTAAAAGTTTGAAAATCATTCAAAAATAATTATGAACTAGAAAAGATTAAAAAAATTTTAAAACAAACTGTAGATATTTGAAAATGTTGTAAAAATATTAAAAGCTTCTTAAGAATTTCGAAAGGTTTCAGGAGAATAAAAAAATTTTCTTAAAATCAATGGGGAAGTTTTAAATGATTGTTTGTTTTTTTAAATAAATTCTGGAAGAAAATTGAAGAAATTTCAAAACATTTAAATTATTTCCTGCTTTGAAGAAAAAATTAATTTTGAGAGAATATCCAGTGCAGGAAAAGAAGAATCTAAAAGATTTTAGGGCAATATTGTTTAATTTTGCAGAATTTAAAAAAAGTGTTAGTAAAAATTATGATAATTTGAAAAGATATTCTGAAGGTTTAGAAGTTTTGAAAATATTCAAGAAGAAATTTTCTTAAGATTCATGAAAAAATTATTGATGATTTTTTGTTTTGATAAATTAATTTTAAGAGAAAATTGAAAAACCATTTTAAATGCGTCTATAATACTTTTGAAAACTTTGTGAAAAAATTAAATAGCTTTTTAAAAATGTTGAGATGTTTCAAAAAAATAAAAGAATGTTCTCAAGATTCATGCTGGAATAAAAAAAATTTATCAAATAAATTCGGAAATAAAATTTAAAAAGATTTTAAAAATGTTATTTAAATATTTATTTATTGAAATTTTTGAATATTAATTTCAAGAGAATAATTACAAGTATTTCAAAATATTTCAAAATAATTCCGAAATTGTCCAAGAAGAATCTGAAAGATTTTAAAGCGATTTCTTTATAATTTTGGACAATTTCTATAGTTTAGAAGGTTTAGAGGTTTTTAAAACATTCATAACCTAATTTTCTTAAGATTCATTAAAACATTTTCTATTTCCAAAAGTGTATTTGAAGATTGATTGGAAAATATTGCAAAACATTTTCAATGATTTTTTAAAATTTCAAAAATGAATGTAGAAGATTTTAAAGTAAAATGATTTAATTTGACAATACTTAAAAATTCGTAAATATTCAAGTAAATCATAGAGACATTCAGGACATTTGATAATATTTTTAAATAATTTTAAACTTGAAAATATTTTTTTTTAAGAGGTTTTAAAGAAATTAAGAATATTAAAAGTATTTTTTTCATGTTGAAAATACGAAATGCACCTGCAAAAAATGTAAAAGAGCAAACCCCTAGAATAATATACACGACTTTCTACATTCATTTCAAATTTATGAGGCCTGTAAAAATGAGTTATTCTCCTACTGTGATGGTATAAAGACGTTTTTTATTTCTAACAATTCTTATTTTTAATGAAGTTTATATCTTTAACCTTTGTTCACTTTTTATATGAATAAATGAAGGCTACTATTTACTAAAATACTATTTAATTAACTATTTAATTTACTAATTAATTACATATTTATTTCTTCCAAACTTCTAGAAATCCTAAACATCTTTCAAGCATACTCAAATTTCTCCTAATATTTTGTAAAATTCTGTAAAATTAAAAAAAAATTCTAAACATTTTTCCATATTCTTTTTTGTCACTTCTGAAATCTTTCAAAATCTTCCTGAATTTTCTCTAGAATCTTAGGAAAATTATATTCATATAGGCTGCGTCAGGACGATGAGACACTTCGATTTATATAACTTTAAAAACAAACTGATAATACTTATTTCCGTATTTGCAGATATTGCAATATAATTTTAGCTTAAATTAAAGTGTGCAAAAGCTTAAAAAAAAAGCTATACGACATTTTTATTTTGCGTCAAAAATTATCTTCCCCGTCAAAGCGAAAAACTACATGCGCGCAAAGCGCGATTGATGATCCTAGTCCAATTATTAAAAAGTATGAGAAATATAGTTTTAACTGAATATTATGTTCAATAATAATGATAATAATGATAATAATAATAATTGTGGTAGCTCTAAAAAAGTATCCAGAGGTGAAATTTTCATCTCCAACTGTCCCGTCTGCCGCGTAAGGTCATCCGCGGCTAGAGACCTGACTCCAAGGAACAGTGTTGAACGATCTTTTCTCGCGTAAATTTCCCGCTCTTGCTTACCTTCTAGGGCAGAAGGAGCAGAAGTGGATGACGTACACATTCCAGTTTCGTCGGGATTGGTTGCTTTAAGGAACCATGATCGTAGCTTCCGGAGCCTAAAACTTCTCATAATTAAAACTTAATAAAATGAAAAACTCAGCAAAACAGAAATTCTAAAAATTTGTTTTCAGTGCGGGTAAACAAGCTGCATGGCTATCGATTCAAAAATAAATATTTACTTTTTTAGGATCCCAATATGCTAATTTTTCGCCTTGCAGCGATTTCGAATGCCAGAATTTGTTATTTTCGAACCACCCTGGTATGCACTTCTTATAGGAAAACCTTTTCAGAGATGCCTGTAACATTTTTTTATGTATTTTTCAATGAAATGTAATATTTACTTGGTTAAACTATGTGATTTCCAAGCAAAATTATTACTCTTAATTTTCTTGTAAATCTGAAAATCTGAATTAATTTTTTTTAATTAACAAGGTAACAAACATTGAAAAAAAAATGTTCTATGCCTCAAACATCGTTTGAAAGATAGTTTACGCATCCTATTAAAAAAAATGTTTATTATACATTTTATTGCAAATCATGTCGTTTTTCCATAAACTTGATTTGTTAATTTTCTATGTTACTTTTGACGATTTAAACTAAAAATACGCATCATAGCTAAGGTGGTTCTGAGCAAATTTATAGATATAATTTTGGCGAAAACTTTGTTAAATAAAATGTTATTGTAGCTTGGTTCTTTTTTCCAAAAAGTTCATTTTTTATCTTTAATATATTTTTAAAACAAATTTTTAGATATTTTTGGTTGAACAACAATCGTCTTTTCATTTTTTTTTGGCTCTTGTCTCGTTTTTCCAAAAATTTAATTTTTTCATTTTCAATGTTTTTTACGAATAAAACAAAAACTACGTGTCCTTTGAAAAAGTGATTAATAACAAATTTGTAGATCTTTTTTGGGTACACAATTTTTGTCTCTTTATCTTTTTTTTTTGTATCTTGCATAGTTTGAACACAAAATGGAATTATTAATTTTTCATTATATTTTATGAGATCGAAATTTGAATTTTCGATTTTTCAAGAAAATTCAAAAAGGTCTTCTGATAATCTTGTAGGGCTTTCAAAAAGCAATGTTTTTCTTCTCTTGACTTTTTTTCATATCGTGCGTTGTTTGGCTTAACATTTTCATTTTCTCTTGTTTCTTTGAATTTCCAAATGCTTTAACTTTTTGCCTTTTTATGCAAAAAAAGCTGGCTAAGAAACTCGTTCTTTCCTTTTATACCCTTGAAAAGTGTGCTAAAGCACAATCCAATACGAGTAGTCTTTCAAAAGTTATCCAATATTCAGACGACAACGACAACAACAACGACAGACAGATACTGACGTAAAAACTATTTTTTCTGACTCAGGGGGGCCTCAAGCCGTCGATATTTAATGGAATCCGTGGAAGTCATTCTTCACATAAAACCAATACCTTCTTATTGAGATGAGAATGTTAAAATTCGAGTGTACCTCGAGTATACCTTGTCCCATTTCAGTATATTCTTCGCAGATTTAGGGGAATGTGTGTCCATGTGGATTCTAGCCCGACCACTCGGCCCCCCTCGTGAACAAGTGTGGAAGTTTGCCATACCCCCCCCCCCAATAATGTCCACGTGGAATATGGATGACCCCTTACGTTGAAATTATTTTAGTGAACGAGTCAAAAAATATTTAGCTTCAAAGTTAAAAGTATTTTTAGCAAAATGAACATTTTGAAATCTGCAAAAAGGAGAAATAAGGCAAAGGAATCAGACCTTGCATCTTCTAACAAGTGAAGGTTAGCGACGAATCTCGGACTATTGGCTTCTCAACCATTTTCTATTGCACGAGTAACTATTGTTTATGAATATTCATCAATTACATAATATTAAATCGAGCTCTTGATTTAGATTTGAAGAGTAGAATTTACTTTTGATTTAATGATTTTTAGAAATTTTTAGGAAAACTTTTGTAGATTTGGCAAAGAGTTGAACTAAAAATTTCAAAATGCTCATTTTGCAACACTTCAGCCTTGGCAGCCACGCTGGCGCGGGTTCGATTCCCAAAGCAGAAAGCGAGGCTAGATGTTTTCAGAAAGCTTCGTTTCTGTCCCTTGGTCTACTACCCCACAGATACCCCACAGTTTCTAATTGACCCTATAGTACAGTCGCTAATGACCCGGGCAGTTGATGCGACTATAAACATTCAATTAATAAAAAAAATTAGCTTTGAAGCTAAACATTTGTTGACTTGTTCAGTGAAACAATTTAATAGTAGATGGATTTGACGCGAACTTTTCTAATCTTTCAAATGATTCTACTTACAAAGTCGCAGATTCAGTTTCTGCACAGATATTCGTCTTTGCAGCGATGTAAGAATTTCAAAATGTTCAAAGGAAATGTACTTAACATTTCCGTTGGTAGTTTATAGAATTCCGTTTTCACAGAGAAAATGATGTTATTTTCGAAATTAAGTAAAATACTGAGTGAGCTGAATATATCAAGAGCGAGATATGAATAACCACCTCACTTTCTGTTTCTGTTATCGGCCTTCGATCGGCAACGAACTCCTCTCTGTCGTGAAAACGACTCTGTACCCCACAATTCATACTCGTTACTGGTTCACTTTCTGTAACAGCGCCGAGTTCACTCTCAAACCAGACAGCATTATGTATACTTTCAGTCTATGTAATTTCAACGGCCTGTGACTCGGATTTCAATCCGCACTTTCGCAGTTAAGAGTCATTTATACGTCGACGAAACTCAAGGGCTCTGAACCCTTTACAAATTATTCTTTACTAATTATTCTTTACTAACCGATTTTATTTCTCGATTTTCTACACCAGAATGTGCAAATTCATTTAACTGTGCAGAGTATGTGATATCATTTTTTTTTAATCCAACATTTGCCCTTGCAAATCATTTATCGCTTTGAACTGAAATGTTTCTACAATGGTGAAAATTTTATAATAAGATGGAATAGCAATTCACGAAAATAGAAATTAACTTGAAATAAAACTCGTAACTTGCTCCTGACAGAATAAATATACAGAATTAATAGGAGTGCTCATAAAAGTGAAACACAACACGCGCAACTAGAGACTTGTCGAAATTTTTAATGTTTGAGTTCATCACACATGACGGAAGCAGTCTCTATCTCCAACCAACGATTCTAATCCAATTCTGTTAAAAAAAGTATCGGCAAATTAGATGTTTACATACCTGTACAGCAAACTAAAGGCCTAACTAAATACTCATTTGCAGTAATTCGTGTAACTGCATGATGGTTCGATTTGCTCTATTTACGTGTTAGTCACAGTTCGCTAAGCTTAAAATTATTCTAATAGTAAAGCAAAAAGAACTGAAAGCGTAAAAAATAACGACTGTACTATAATATTCGATCTATATGTTATCAAGTTTTACTTATAGGGGAAATTAAAATTTTCGGTTGCAACCCAACACATACAGAAACTGAGCTTATTTTGAGTCGGACTTTGACCCAAGATTGAGGCGCAACATTTTTAAGCCAAAAAGGTCTTAGGTAAATTCAGTTTAAAAAAAAAGAAAATTACATAACATTGGCTCAAAAACGGCTTCAAGTGAAATCTAAAGAAATAAGACGCCGTACAGTGGAGCAAAAAAAATTCCCTGAACAAAATAGTCTAGAAGTTACAATTTCAATCAGACTTGAGCATTTAAAAAAAAATGAAAGTTAATGAAATTTCAAAGAGATTTGTGCAAGCCGATTGAAATTTGTTTCCATTAATCTTTTATTTAGCAACAAATTTGACATTTTTTGTTTTTTGTTTTTATAATTGATTCAGTAAGTTACACACTTAAAAACATTTGTTTTTTGTATATTAACAAATTAATGAGTGAAAGTGCTAGTTCAAGATTAAAAATACTTGGAGATTTTATTTTTAATTTTATTTTTGGGATATACGTAAAAAAAATGCTCAGGTCAGAATTTTTTTAAAGGCCAAAGTAATTGTTAATGTTATGAAAACATTTAATAAACAAATGCATATCTTAGTAATTTCACGCACTGAAGACTTTATTCTATTAACAAAATTGATAAAATTTTGTCGGAAATAAATAATATGTATGATTTTTCAATATTTGATAACAAATTTTCTTTATTTAAATCATTATAAACACATCCATATTTTCGTCAATTTTCAACCTGCAGATTTGTTTTTTTCCAACGTAATTAACTAAATAACTAGGCCATATACCTTTCTTATGTTACTTTATCAATAAGCTACAATTGTTTTTGTTGTAAACAATTGTACTAAAAAATCCGCGATTTCGTTATTATTGAAAACTCAGCAGCCGTTTCTTTAAAAAATTTGAATTTTAATATCTACGGCGACTTTAGCTGCCGAGCTTGTGCTTCTCGATGTAACGGTCTTTTCATCTTTATTCTGCATTTGCATTTTGTTATAAAATTTATTTGATTAAATAACAAATATTGTCACCTGACAGAGTCTCATTGGCAGTCGATTTCGTAAGAAAACGGCCTCCATTTGTTGATAAGTAGTCCAGTTCTGAATTTGTTTAAAAAATTGTATATAAAATAATACTTTATTATTCGCTGGTTGGAAATTAACGCAAATCTGTGTTTGTTTATAAAATTTATTTAAATGAAGAACCATTGTTATCAGGCATGAAAAAATAGTACATATTACTTATTAAGGACACACTTTTGATAAATTTGGTGTAATGATGTTTTACATAAATATAAGTAGTTCAAAGAAACAGGATCGTTTATAAAAAAATTTTGTAATTAAAATATTTCAATAAAAAATTAATAGACAAAATTTAAAAATCGGCTCCCACAGATCTGTTTGAAATTTAATTAGAATTCATTTAAAAATGCTCAAATCGGATCAAAATTGTAAGGTCTAGGCTAATTTGTCCAGAAAAACTCTTTTTGTCTCACTGTGCGCCGTAAAAGTTGGACCACTTTTTTATGTGAAAATAAAATGTTTTAAATTAAAAAAATTGAATTTGAAGCTTTACAGAATTCAAATTCGGTACTAAAGCTTTCAAGTTTGAAAGTTTTAATTCGGGCCAGGTTTTTGTAAGCCCAGTGTAATCCAATTTTCAGGTTTAAATACATTTTTGAAGTAGATATTCACAAATTAAGTTTACACAGAAAAAATGAAAGATAGAGTTTACATCAATTCCAGGTAAAAGATTCGCTAAAACAAAAATTACCCTTGCCGGATATACTTTATACGAATGAAGATGGTTTCCCATTTTTAACCTTACCTCGATAATTTTTCGCCTCATAATGGCTCAATTTTTATTCGAAAAGTAGCGAGAATTGTGTCACCAGCTCTACCTCCTATCGTCCAATTTCATTAAATTGAAGCAACATGGCGATACCCAGCAGTCAGTTGCTCTTTGCTAAGTGGTATAAAATTAGTTCTAGTTCGATTGCAATAGTCTAATCTATTTCAGAGGAGATTTGTAAGCAAAGACAAGGTTTTGCTTGGGTTTTCTGTTGCCGATCCTATGTTCTAACCAAAAAATTCTTACCCAGCGTGACACAGTAGATGGCGTCAGAATTATTCTCCTAAACTCGGTGAAACTTTCGCCGAACTATGCGTAATGTTTAACCATTTCAAAATTTACCTGCAACGCATTTAAGCTTTTCCGAAAAATAGTCCAGGCGGGAAAAACAAAACCCCTCTCCCTTTTCCAGCACCACCAATTAATTTTGCTAGATTTTCGATATTCGCCCTAAAAACTGAAAGATTAGCCACGGTCTTTTATAAATCATGAAGCTATTACTTTCGAAAGGTAACATATGAAGCAATGAAAAATATTTGAAAAAGGATACAATAATTGTTGTTTCTTTTTCAAGTAGAATTTGCAATCTAGCTCATTTGCATGTCAAACGTAAATCTAAAACGAAATAAAAAACACTCTCGTTTCGAAGGGCCTCATAAAAAACGAAATACAAAAAATTCAATAATGGACGATTCATTCAGTACGAGGGAAAAAGATAGAAGATTTTCGTGCTTTCGCTGGAGAAACAAGAGAGAAGTAATCCAATGAATGATTGGCGCGAGAGCGCACAAAGCAAGTCAATTTTTGCGTGGGTCAACTTTGACCTGACAAATGTATACGCAGGAGGGAAATAGGTCGAAGGCAATAGAAGTATGAGCGCCTGCATGTGTATGGAAAGTGCACGTCAAGTAATAGAAACCTGGAGACACGTAAAGAGTCGAATTCGTTTGAATATATCAGTCACGCTCAAATCCGTTCATGCTCATGAAAAAGCAAAATCAAATATTGCACTGCAACCATTAAAAATTGAGTGTAAACTTGGGGTGAGCTGAATAAAGGGCCGCAGGGAAGGAAATTATACGACCCTAATTAAAGAGCCACATAAACGGACAGAGAGTGAACAGTCAAATTTATGCGAATGCGTGACCATTCGACGTTTTTCGATTCCAAATCACCACAAAGCCGGTTCTAAAATCACGTGACTTTGGACCACAGCTTGCCGCAATATCGCACACCACAGTACATGTTGACTGACATAAACTCATATGAAGATATGTATTTGCAAATGTTTGACAGCGTTCACCATTTCCAATTCCATGAAATAGAACATATTTTTAGAAATATCTCATACTAATTAGTTTAAAAAGAGTAAATATTATTATCAAATTAAATTTGTATTCCTAAAAAATTAACTTCCGTAATAAACTCTTTGCTGAAAATCAGTCAGTTTATATATCCTGTGCGAGTACAGGATTGACACGCCCACTTTGTAAATTATCTAACGTTAGTACTCAATTGATATATTGCGAAACGAGAGGCGATAAGGAACCGAGTAAAGAAACTGCAAAACTCACGGAAGAAAGTTTCCGATAGTGTCTAATCGACAAGGTATCGAGTTTCAATTAATTAATCAATAGTAAAAAGTGCACTTCTACATAAGAATACTAAAAAAGAATTCCTTAACATCTTACACCTTAAATTCAGAGATGAACTTAAATTAAGCAAACATTTATCTGTATTGAAGCAAAGTTGATCTGAATTTAAAAAAACGTATCATTAAATTCTGAAATTCAGATATTGATCCTTTTAAGTTCAGAAAATTTTTTGCTGAATTATTTAAGTACATTTATGAATTTAAGATGTAACATTTTTAAATATTCTTTTTTACTGTGTAGGCGCAAATTTCACTCACGCGGGAAAGCAGATTTGTTAATAAGGAATACGGAGAAAGGAATTGAATCCAATTGAATAATTCAAACTAAATTAATTAAAAAGAGTAATTAAAAAAGCTAAGTGGGATGTCAGAGTTTTAATTTAAATTACCTTTCTGACCCTTGTTCAAAATGGTTAATTTTAAGTGAAATTAATGGACGGAGATTTGTGTTACTCATTATACTCAAGGTATCTTTATTTCATTCGGTAATTCAGGAAACTGAATGGTAATTTTATTTTATATTTCACTGTAATTGAAAAGACTTTGTAAAATGAACTTCTGATATAAATACAACATATTATATAAGCTTAAGTTCGTTGAGCTTAAAGGCGTGAAAAGACACATTTATAATTATAGGAAAAAATGTCCGGTTGAGTTTTTAAAATATATTTTTCTTGGCTTCAAATAAATGAAATATTAATAAAATTGTGCCATTTAATACTTTGCAATTTTGTGGCAATTAGATTCACATTTAAAACGGGTTTTGAAAGAACGACAAATTTTCTGGATGATTTAGAGTCCTTGCTTTTTACAGAATTATTTGTTGCAACTGCATGCGCTTAATCGGAATTTAAAAACCATCATAGGAATACAAGCTTCGATCGGGTGGAAGCCTCGTGACATTTGCACAGTGCTCACGCTCATTGAAGCACGCGATCGTGTTCACGCTCAGTGAAAATTGCACGTATAGTAAGTTAAGCTGTAATAATAACACGAAAATCCGAAAAACAGACTTATACCTTTTAAACTTTTTTAACTGCTGTCAATTTCGCATTTAACTCAACGCAGATTTGAATAAATCGTTTTGCGTATAGAACAGATCGTTTAATTTTGTGACTTGCACACAAGAAGAAAATTCTCTTTCCCCGTTCTCAGGGATATAAAGCAACAACTTCGTCGAATTCTTAGTTTCTTAAGACAATTTTTAGAAAACTGTCAATGAGAAAAACTTACTTAAATACACTTCGTTTGATTTAAACGAATTATCCTTTGCAAAATTCTGATATATTATATCATGGACATACGGTGAAACACACAGCGAAAACAAATAATTAAAGTTATATTCGACTTGACTTCAGACTTGCATTGAGAAAGAAACTAAATTTAAGTATACAAACTATCTTGAATAAAGCACTTACTTATCTTAAATGAAAGTATGGTAGTGGAACCAGTGTTCGGCCACTTTTGATTAGCTTCGTTTTTAATGAAATTGGCTAATTTTATTATTCCCATACGATTTTCATCGAGAAAAGAATTCACGAAGGAAACAAAAATATTTTGTAAAAAAGTACATCAGCAATCACCCAAGATCGGCCAGTTTTGTCCCCTAAGATCGGCCAGGCAATTCATGGAATTATTCACTAGCGCCATCTAGTGAAGTTCCGAAAAATTATATTTCTGCTGTTAACTCTGTTAATTTAAATACGCTGCTGGTAAACGTAGTACTGAAACATAACCTTCAAACGACTTTTTTTCGTGACCGATTAAGGGATTACAGAAAAATTATCTAAAAACCCTAAGTCGGCCGGGTGGCCGAATATAAGATTTTAATAAAAAAGCGAATTTTATTACTTAGTACACACAAAAAAATAAGCTGCCTATCGATATCAGCAGATTACTTCTCTAATTGAGAAAAAAAAATAAAAACTTTATTTTTATTTGAGACAGCATCGCACTTTATGACATAAATAGTGCAGCCATTCAGATTGCTTACGAAAAGAAACGGTTTTTATAAAAAATCAATTTGGCGCATCCTCGGAATGTTAATTTTTATCATTCGTTGTCAAGAAAGTTTGTGTTCTTTCTGATGCCTTCACTTCGAATCGGTTTTCATAATTTAGACAAAAAGCCTGTGAGACAACCAACATTTTCCCTGTATATTAATCCTTAGTTTGATGAGAAAATCAAAAATTGAAAGTCAGGATCAAATATAGAACTTAAAAAAATATATTTTCACCTCTCTAAAGCATTGTGAAATAATAACTTTAAGTAATTCGAATATGTTAACATCTGAGCCACGCTTCTCCCAAAAGATATGGACTTCAACCAAAAAATAAGCTTCAGTTAAGTGTAAAAAGGTCTAGAATGGAAATTGTATTTCGTATTTAACATAGAATTATATCTATATGTATATATGGTATCTTTTAAAATTGGTAGTCTACTTAAACAGAATAGCAATTGTAATGTGGCGTCCAAATCACAAATTTTTTTTTGTTCTATTTAAGTCTGCATTTTCCAGAAACTGTTCCTAAAAAGGTTTGAAATTTGGCCATACATTTCTCATAAAAGTAAGAATCAATATTTCATTTTTTCTCTCGTATCCAAGAAAAGATACAGCATCGTGACTTTTTTACAAACAAATTTTGTCCGTGTGAATAATTCGAAACTATATCATAACACCTGCTGTTATTATTTCTGATGAAATTTTTTAAATTATAACAGGTGAGCCTGATGTATGTACACTTCCTGAGACTGGATTCATGTTTAGCATACCTACACAAATTACTGGATGAATTGCATGAGCTTCTATTTCATCGCACAAAATAATTTTTTCTTGTTTGAGTAAAACTAACTCTTTCATCAGTGCTTGTAAAGCAAACACTTTATATAAAACTGTAGCATGACACTGTAGAATAACAGTGCACGGTAAAGAGGGGTGATTTAGAGACTTTGGAACGTGAATACAGAATGAATTTGAGGACAGAGGAAGTCATCGACCTCCCTTGAATTACAAGAGCGTGTCGAGTGTGGATGGCTCGTCCGTTTTACTGTTTCACCATCAACTTTGATGCGTTTATAAAACCCGGCTGACACGGAGCGATGGTGGCTGGTAACACAGGTTGGTATACAGTTTCCAAATTTAATAGCTCTGTGCAGCGCAGAACGCAGGAATGAGGAATGGACGTCAGCTAGACTCTAGAGTCAGAGCAGACCAGGTATGGCGGATGGAGAATAGCTCTCAACCATAAATACGGTATCTCGTTGATTATATGGCGCTCCGTGTCAAACTACCCTCTCCCTTTGCCCTTTCAACCCTCAACAACCGCGAAACGACCTTCGCTCGGTCTGACGATCCTGCTTGCGCTTCCACCCTCTTGCACGCGTTGTTTATCAGGACCAGGAGTAACCCTCGACAATATTCTGCTTGCAGCACGTTCGCCGATTTTAACAGTATTTAGAAACGCACCGGTTAACCCTATGTGCCGATTCGCACCAATTTGTTTCAACACAAAACATGGCTAGTGGCTTCCCATGTTGCTAGGTAGATCTTGCGAAATACACGGGAAAAAAAGGTGCTGGAAATTTTTATTGACCAAGTCTGTGACTTTAGGATAAGTCTAAAAGCATTTGACAATTTGAAAATATTGTAATGGAAAATCATGCAAATAGGGCTTGAAGAAATATAAGACTTCTTAGATTGCGCCCAGCATACGTAGTCAGTGAAGCACTCCTAGACTCCATCCACAAAATATCACAGAAAAATTTGTAAGCCGTTCAACACTCCAATATTAAATTCTCGAAGACAATCAAGGAAGGGTTCATAGACTGTCAATCTAGCCGTTGATGCTAATAAAAAAATAATAAATTCTTTTTTAAATTTATATTATTATTATCTTTAACATATATTTATTTAAACATAATAGAACACACACAATTAGTACTTATAATAATCGCATGGTTTTTAAACTGAAAAATTGGACGCACGCTGCGGGGATTATAACTACCTATATACTCTAGACTCTGCCTAACGCAACTCATTCCTTACCGCTCAAGCCACTCGGCTGATCATTCGGGTTGAAAATACGTTAAAAAATCTTGGCGTTGTGCTACAGCTGAAAACTGCATGGCCGCGTAAAAATAATCTGGTTGCGGGCTGCGAATTAGATATCTTACTGCCAGACCGACTTTGCATAACAAATTAAACACATTGTTTAAACAATTTTTGTTTAAATAATTTTAAAATATAATTCTTTACGAATAATTATTTTTTGACCAAGGGATGATTTTACGTAAAAAAATATGTTTTTTATTTATTTAAACTAAAATTGGCCATATGAGGTTTTCGAATTTGTGAGATATAACATAAAAACTAATTGCACCGTTCGATTTTATGAAAAAAAAAAATCCATGTAATGGAAATCTTTTGTCAGACAATTTCGTATGTAGTATAAATAAATAATCACATTGTACTGCGGCACATCATAAAATTTTTGTTTAAAAATTAGGTTGTATTATTTTCATTTTTTAAATTAAAGAATTTGATTCTAGACTGAAGAAAGTAATAAAAAATCAATAAAAAATCAAACTATAAACAATTTATTTTAATTAAAAACATGGTTATTTTAAATGAAATTTTTATAAGGATTAGCAATTTTAACTACAATACACGAAAAGTATTTTAGATTCTATATCAGAATAATAAATTTTGTTAAATAAATAAGGAAATTATTTTCTTAATATGTCGGAGACCTCTTAGTGCTTCAAGAAGTATTAGTGTTGACTCGAATAACTTCTGAACAACTTTTTATGTATTCATTAAAATTATAAATGTGAAAATGGCTTTTATGTCAATTTTTTCGAATGAAGCAAAATATATTTTATTCTATCATGAGACACATTCTTATATTTTATTTCAATATTTTTATAAATATTTTATATACAGAAATACGAACTTAAAAATAAATTTTGCTTACATCCAGTTTTTTGCGATGTAATAATAGCCATTTTCTAATTTATTTCTAACAGAAATAAGTGTATTATAAGAAGTATCGCGAAGACTGAGAAGGACGTAGGTATACTTAATACCAATACGGATTGTGGAGCCTGTAAATGTTCGTTTAAGAAAGAATCGTGCATTTTTGTTGATGGAATTTGATATCTAGCAGAATAAGGTGAATAGTGAATAAAATTTTTCACCTCTTCTAAATCTTAGAGATTTAAATCCTTTACACGACCAGTTGTAAAAATAAATGACCGATTTTAAATTCGAAGGAAGGCATACCTTTTTTATCATATATAATAATTAATTTCAAATCATTCTTAATATCTTATTGCGTTTTACAATTACTTTTTGTTGTGAACAATTTATTCGCACATTTATTCATTTTAAATAAGCAAGCCAATGGTGACCAATCTGGTTGCCGACTTGACGCATGCACAGTGCGAAAAGATCCGAGTTTTGGGAGCACTGAGTCTTCGTTCAGTGTCTACTACATTCATACAATTGTGAATTTTTCACTGGGTGCGCCTCTGCGAATTCTCGCAGACAGACATGGAGTGTTTCCCTGACTGCTATTCGAGTTCTTCGTTTCTGAATCACGAACTTATTCAATTCAAGTCTTCGAAAATATAAATTTTTCATGACTGTATACAGTTTTTTTGTAATTTTGTTGATAAAAACTCCAAGACTGTTGTTCCTTGAATGTGTTTGAAAACTTTCATGACTTTTTTTAATTTTTCCATGAAATCTAATAACCCCTTTATAGAAAGTATACGAGACTTCATAAAAATCATGGCCCGTCCAAAAGTCCAGCACTAATCTAGGAAATTTTCCAAGACTTATTTTTCCGTGTATTTTAGACCAATTACAAATTTATGGGGCTCTTCGAAAAATTTGTTGATAAAAAATCCCAATATTTTTTCTTACAGAATCAAGTCCAATGCCACCACGTGTCGCTGAGCGTCAGGAATATCCTACTCTAGCGTTCGTACTCAACGAACCTGTTGGAATGTTCATTGACGGAGTATATCATCAATTTGGATACCCACGACATCCTTTTTCAAACGGTAATTAAAAAACTAAAATAAGATTCTGCCAAAAATGTCCAGTTTCTTTCCTAAGTATGGATGGTTTCATCGGCCGATCCAGAGGAAGCCCACATGCGTGCCTCCGCCCTTCCCCTATGTTGATTCTGAACTTCTCAAGTGGAGGGGGGGGGGGAGTGTGACCTTTAGATTTCCCCCACCCAAAAAAAAAGCCATCCTCTATATCTGCCCCTGAGGAGTTTCATAAAATAGTTTTTAATCTAGTCTATCGATGCGCATGTTAATATTAATCAACCTTGCACAGAATATTAGTATATAGGTATAATTTTTTTAAACTAATAAAAAATTGTTGTGATTCGGAGAAGAAAAATTACATTTTTTTGACAATTATTAATAGATGCACAATTTGACACAATTTAGTTATTGTAATCTATTGATTTTTTAAAATATTTAAATCGATCAATAACTATATTTCTAGTGCGAAAAAAATCTTGAATAAAATAAAATTTACTTGATTCAAAGAAATAACTGTACTGAATAACGTCTCATAAAACATTGTATTTTGATTGCTTGAAAGATGCATGAAATTTGTGACTAACAATTAGGCAGTTATAAAAAGAGCAATAAGTATATAAATGACATAATTCATGATAGAAAAATACTTCAGTGATGTTAAGATCCTTTATTGTCAACGTTTCGAGAGAAAAATGATCTCCTCATCAGGAAACATAAATGCAAAGTCAAAAATAAGTAGTAAAATTAAAGAAGCTAATACGTCACAGTTGAAAGAAACCATACTCTTAAACTATCCTTTTGAGTTAGTTCTGTGAAAAACACTAACAATTGTAAATATAGAGAAAAACGAAATTTCAAACAAAACATAAACATTAAAGAGAAGTAAGTTAGAGAATTAAAATTTTTAAATCTTCAGCTGAAGTTGTTATTGTTCTAAATTTGACCATACTGAAAAGTAGTGCAGTCCATCAATAAAAAAGAAAGGACAAATTGAAAATTATTTAACAAAATAGATGAAAAAAAGCTTAATGTTAAAAGTGAAGACAAAACAAGCTTTCCTCTCCAAATTGATGGTTAACATCGAGAGAGAGAGAGAGAGAGAGAGAGAGAGAGAGAGAGAGAGAGGGGGGGGGGGAGAACATGATGCGACAGAGACGTATACGAACAGTGTCATAAGACAAGTCTGAAATGTAGGGTTGAATAAATATAAAATATAAAATTTTCAATTCCAAGAAACAATTATTAATAAAACAATTAGGTTGTATGAATATAAATAAGGCTACTAGAATTTATAACAATAATAATGATATGAAGACAAGAGTATGAGTCAAAAGCGTTGAGTCTTAAATTAATGAATCTAAGATTACGTTGATAATGGTCTAAAATCAATAAGGTCAGTTATTACACTCAAACATTCATGACCTTCACCCTTGATGAATAACATTTTTGCTACAAGTCTTTTAAACTTATTGTGCTCATGGTGTGTATAATAATTAAACTAATGGAGAATTATTGATTATTTAGGTGAAAACATATTACGACATTATATATTAATTTAAGACACTAAAAGTTCTAGAATATATGGCTTACGTAAAATTCACTAACCAATCTGTGCATTGTGACATGCTGTTTTTTTAATTAATTCTTTCACATACAAGATGGCTAAGTTATTTATAAATATTTTTTAGGAAGGTTTAATTGTACTGAAGAGGCAAGTAAAAAATTGATTCGAGTTTAAAAACATCATAGTTAAAAGAACAGTTCCTCCTGATCACATTATAGTTTCCTCGGACGTGTTATCATTATTCACTAATATTTCAGTAGATTTGGTGATGAACATTATTATAAGTGGATGATTAAAAAATACGAATTTCACCTTTTTTCAATTTAATAATATTTTTTACAGAGAGGTACATGGGAATCCCATGGGTTCTCCCATATCACCTGTTTTAGCTGACCTTGTTCTGCAAGATTTAGAGTCAATAATTATTACAAAAAAATTAGATTTCACCATTCATACATATTTTAGATACGTTGATGATAGTTCCATTATTTTACCGAAAGATAAGTTAGATTATATTTTACGTCAGTTGAATTTTTTCCACCTCAGACTTAAATTTACACATGAGATTAAAATAAACAGTTCTAGTTCCTTATTAAATTTTGAAGTGATCAAAACTGATGATAGCACTATTGTCACGGATTTATATAGAAAGGATGCTTATTCAGATAAATTCATGAATTTTTTATCTAACATATTGAACTAAACTATTGTAAAATATCTTGTTGATTGAACGTTAAAAATATCACACGAGTCTTTTCACAAATTCATCATTGATTTTATTAAAAATATTATGTTTCTTAATAATTATCCAAAATAATCAGTTCAAAGACTCATTGACGGCAAAATAAAAATACTTAATGATCCCTTGCCAGAAAAACCAATTTCACATCTAGATCATAATATAGATTTCAAACTTTTTGTTTCTATGCCATTGCATGGTCTTGCATGTCTTTTGTGGTTAAAAGAACTTTGAGTGAATTCAACATTAAAACAACATTTAGGATTGATTCTAAACTTTATAAGTTCATTAGATTAGGCAAAGATTTTCTCGACGTTCTTCAGCTTACTAATGCAGTATATAAAATTGTTTGCTTAAATTGTGATAAATGTTCTGTAAACCAGACTATGAGATTTCTTTTCACTAGAACCAAAGAACATCATGATAATTTTGGACACAATCCAAAGAACCATAAAGTTATCGCCAAACATCAGGTCGAAATTGGTCATCAGTTTCACTAGGAACATGTTTTGGTTTTACACCATGGGCCCAATATTTAAGGGACCTGTGGCAGAAATGTTCTTTATTAAGAGGGAGGGAGCGTGATAAATCTTAAGATGTAATAACTGACCTTATTGATTTTAGCCCATTATCAACGTCATCTTAGATTCATTAATTTAAGATTCAATGTTTTTGACTTATACTCTAGTCATCATATCATTAATATTGTTATAAATTCTAGTAGCCGTATATTCATACATCCTATATGTTTTATTTATAATTGTTTCTCTGTCTTAAAAATGTTATATTTGTTTAACCCTACATTTCAGACTTGTCTTATGATACTGTTCATCTACGTCTCTGTCACGTCATGTTCTTTCCTTCTCTATCTCGATGTTAACCATCAATTTGGAGCGGAAAGCTTGTTCTGTCTCCTTTTTTTACATCTATTTTGTCAACAAATTTTCAATTTGTCCTTTATTTTTTATTGATGGACTACACTACTTTTCAGCATTGTCAAAATTAGAATACTAACAACTTCAGGTAAAGATTTTTGAATTTTTATTCTCTAACTTCACTTTTATTTAACATTAATGTTCCGTTTGAAATTTTGTTTTTCTCTACATGTAAAACAAGTTCCAATTATACAATTTCGCAAATAATTTCACCTTGGATAACCCAAAATGACCCAATTGTTCAAGCTTGCGGCAACTGTGATGGGGGCCGCGTGTGCGCACCGCTAACTTTCGATGTTAAATGAAGAGGTCCATGGCAAATCGTTATATCAACATTTTCAATTCATTACAATTTGGGATTTTTTTCCAGAGATTGTTCATGATGGTGATTTAGTGTACAGAGGTAAAAATGCTATTGGAAAAATCATAGGAGGGGAGATTTATGAACTGCATACAACTGGTACAGAAGGTAATTTAAAAAAAACACAACTTAAAACAAATACTAGAGAATTCGGCCTAAAATTGTTGTATATATTAATTTCATATGCGAATATTTTTTTATCCACTTGCCTATTTCATTTCTACCCAAAATAGTAGTTATTCTATTGCACTAAAGCTCAATTGAACTAAACCCCGTTTGTATACAACGTGTGTGAGGAGCTGGGAGGCGATTTAGATGTGACGGAAGAACTTTACCTGAGTCAAAAGATGGGGTTCAGAAAAGACATTACCATCGTGGAGGAGAACATCAAGGAGAACGTCGAGCTCATTAAAGAGCAGCCCCATGCATCGCCGCCACTTTTCTGATTTTCTTACCGTCCGGCCGGTGAACTAATCCGACATGTCGCGCTCCAATCAGGACGGCTGATATTTGTATTGTGTTGCATGGGCGAAGGTTATCAATAATTAAATAAATAAGTTTTATCGAATAAATTCATCAGAAGATGTCGAAGAATGTGTAGTACTGTGAAGATTTTATATTGTTGCTTCCTCATAGAGGAGGCTTTGTAATGGTAACATTTTCCAAAATTGTTTAATTCATTTAATTAAAACTTCCTCAATGTAATAATGTCTAATACAATGTTCTAGGCAATTATCCGGATGTGTGTGTGTGTGGGGATGTGTAAAGTTTTCAAAACTCAAATATTTTAAATCTCATTATAGGCACTGAAAATTAAACAAGGTCTGATGAGTGAAGCATTAAAAACTAGAAATTTAATACTAAAAAATTTTTAACGTTAATATTTTGAATACTCTACTGCTTTCAGGTATTTTGAATTACATTTCAAACAGTATTTTTAATTCATATAAGAAACTATTTAAAATCCTTTATCGTTTCCTCATTCTACCTCACTGTAGAAAGAGAAGCTTCAAATAATTTATTCATACAGAGAGTAAATTAACCTCATCGTTATATAAGCCACTAGGGTTTGTACATCGGAACATTAGGATCACTTTGTAAATTCTAGGTAAAACTACATAAAAGGTCGATTACCTTCGATTTTGTTTGAACTCACATATTTTATGTATTTTTTTTTCATGCTGAACACTAATCTGGCCGAAAAAAGTGTCGCACTGTTACCGTTTTCGAGATATCCAGCTTTTTATTCTCGAAAATGTCGATTTTCCTCTATGTTTTTGGAAATACACCGATGACAATTACCACTGGTAGGCACTTTCAACCCCTTTCCAACGGTTGAAAGGGGGGCTGGGGTTGGCGGGAGGCTTGTGGGAATGTTGGAAAATGGGTCGGGGTGCTTTTAAATTATAAACAATCCCGATTGGGGGCATTTACGACTTGTACAACAATCGACCCCTTCCCAATGTTTTTTAGGGGGGGGGCGTAGGGTTGGCATGTAAAAGTTGGAAAAGAGGTCGGGGTGCCTTCGAATTCGAAACGATCTCGACTGAGGGGGGGGGCATTCACGACTCACTGGCACCCCCGATCCCTTTCCAACGGTTTTTGTAGATGGGGGGAGGGCGTATGGTTTAGGGGAGCTTGTGGTAAAATTGGAAAAGGGGTCAGGGGCCTACCAGTCGTAAATGCCCCACAGTCGGATCATTTCGTATTTAAAGGCACCCCGACCTCTTTGCCAACTTTTCCACAAAACCTCGTCCCCAAACCCTACGCCCCTAAACCCACCAATAACTGTTGGAAAAGCATCGGTAGTGCCTACGAGTCGTAAATCCCTCCAATCGAAACCCCTTTTCCAACTTTTCCACTAGCCCCCCCCCCCCGAAATCCTACGCTCTCAAACCTGTTTGAAAGGGGTTGAAAATGCCTACCAGTCGTAAATGACCCCAGTCAGAATCATTATAAATTCTAAGGCACTCCGATACACATCAGTGTATTTCCGAACACATAGAAGAAAATCGACATTTGCTAGAGTAAAAAGCTCAATATTTCGAAAACGGTAAGGGAGCGACACTTTTTTTTAACTAGATTCATGTTCAGTATAAAAAATACATAAAATATATGGGTTTAAACAAAATTGAAGGAGATCGACCTTTTATGCAGTTTCAACAAATTTTACACTTGATCAAAGTTATAAATAGTTTTGAGGTTAGACTGATAAAAATAATTTGTTCAACCCAAAAGAGTTTGGTATAATGTTATTCTTTATAATTTTTGTAAAGCCAATGTATTTCCTTTTCTTTCGAATCTAACCGCTCCTAGGCAATAATTTCTTTTCAAATACATACGTTTCATTCATAATTATTTGCAGAATGTGAAATTTACACTCACTCCAAATACGAAGCTTTAAACTTAAGACCTTAAAAGTATTAGTTAGCAAGAGAGAGATATAAAATTTCACAATTCTCAACAAATTAAATGCATTAATAATATTAATTGAACTTATAATAATAAATGCCATTTATAATTATTTATACGCTACAAATTGGAATTAATCTGCATATTTTAAATAACTAACATCCCATCTTTCTTGTATTTTTCCACAGGCTAAAAAAAACTACAGCGTTATCCAAGTTTTTTTATTCAATTAGGCTTCGGTTCAATTGAGCTTTAGCGCAGTAGGTACGTAACTAACACTAAAAACTTTTTTCGCCGGCTCTGATAACAGAACCATGACGCGCACTGATTTTCATGTAACATCGGAAAAGCTCGTAAGGTTGCCAGGAGCTTTATGAAACATTGACCAAGTCGCCAAAACTTGAAAAATAGGTCGCCCATTACATGTATTTTAGGAAATTTTTTGGGCGACTTCCTCAATTTCTTATCGCCGGAAAAAGTTTTTCTCAATGAGCCTTATCAATGCGCCCAATCTGGCAACTATAAACACTTCGCGCATTCTTTGACATTAAACCATGAATTCCTTATTTAAAATAGTAATTCTCTCAAACCGCTATTTTCATTAATGAACTCTTTCATTGCAAAATATTCCAAGTCTTTCTTCTTTTACTCAATGCAAATTTTTCTGAACTGTATTAACTATATGTTGGAGGAGACCATCCTACAGTAGATAATAATCAATTATTCAAAATACTAATGTATGCAAAATAATTAATTTCACTTAATTAATAGTGAAAACGATATACGTGTTGATATATTAGAGTTAATTATTTTACGTATATTTGTGCATTCTGGCATATGTTGTAGTACTTGATAAACTAAGCGACACGTGTTTTTTCTTATCTGCCTGAATCAGGTTTTTGGGAGTGAAAACCGCCCCCGAAAATTGGGGGTTTAAATACGCAGTTAATTTTTTCTCATATAGCAGCGGTATCGCTCACAATGAAACCAACTGGAAACATTTTCTCACAATGAGAGATCAAAATTGTGATTTTCTCAAATTTTTCGAAAAACATTTAGGGGAGTGAATTACCTCAAAATTATGTTTGGTGACACAAAAATTGCCATACAGGATTAAATTCAGGCCAAGAAATTTGGAAAAAATATATTTTGCTCGCGATGAGTAAATAAAGTTTACGTATTCTTGCATTTTCACGGGCAATTAATTTATGGGGGGTAAAATGTTTTCATAGTGAGATGTGAGATGTGATTTTCTTAAATTTTTCGAATAATTTTTAGGGGGCGATCTACCCCAAAATTATTTTTGATTACACAAAATCACCATAAGTGCAGTGCAATATTTGCATGTTACTATAAAATTAAGGAACTTCCATTAGATAATTTTACATTATCAGAAGTAGGCCTTAAATTGGGAAGCATTTATTTCAAAGTAATTTGAGTGTATGTATATTTTAAATGCATTATACAACAAAATATTTTCAACTATTAGAAAAATGTGAACGCGAATATAACAAATAGATTCATAAGACCAGCAAGCATTATAATACTTCATTATTCATTGTATGTGGTACAGTAATGATGCTCTTCGAAGAAATGTTTGAAAGGCAAGGATTTTTTGCACCACGAACATCTAATAACGGCTAAATTTTCACATCCTTGAGCTTCACATATTGTGATGGAAAATGTATTGAAGGAAAAAGAAACTGGACTCTCAAATTCTCCTGGGTTTTCTGTGACGTAGCCACTTTTAAACCAGGAGTATTTGAAAAGGTTGCGATACCTTAGTGATGATAATTGATTATGTACTAAAGATAGCGACACATAAACTTTATTTAATTATCGCGAGCAACATATATTTTTTCTAACTTATTTGGCCTGAATTTACTTCTGTATGGCAATTCTTGTGTTCTCAAAAATAATTTTGGGGTAGTTCACCCTTCTAAAAATTTTACGAAAAATTTGAGATAATCACATTTTTGATGTCTCACAGTGAGAAAATTTGTCCTGTTGGTTTAATTGTGAAAGATACCGTTGCTCTGTGAGAAACAATTAACTGCGTATTTAAAACCTCAATTTTCGGAGGCGGTTTTCACCCCCAAAAGCCCGATTTGGGCAGATAAGAAAAAACCCGTGTCTCTTAGTTTTTCGAGTACTACAACTTATGTCAGAATAAAGAAAAGCGGAGGCTCACATTCTTAGTTATATAATTTTTTAGGCTAATAAGAAATTGTTGAGATTCAGAAAAAAAATTAATTTCTGTGATCATTATTAGTAGACTCTATGTTCTAAGTTAATGCTATTTTTAATCTTCAAAATAATGAATGACTATATTTTGCTTACCTGCGGATCAGGTGAGCTAATGAAAATCCCAGCTGAAGATGGTTATCTTGTGTTACACAACTACTTTCCTATTGCAAGACGTGAGAAAGGTGCGTGGTGCAGGTACCGCTTAAGATATTAGGCAAAATGTACTTCCTCGTCCAGCAGGTATTTTGAAAACTAAAATGCAATTTAAAACAAATATATTATAGAATTGTACCTAAAAGGTTAAATTTCTTCTGAGATGAAGGGTAATTTGGAGCTTTATAAAATGTTCTTCATCCGAAGTGAAATAATTAATATAAAACCTTCACGTATTATTATTAATTTTTCTTATAGGGTCAATACGGTTAAGTGTGAAAAGAAATTGAAAGGATAGACTTTCATTTACGATATTTTAAATATTTGTGTATAATATCACCAGTATTTGAAAAATTACGTATTTTCAAATGTTATACTTCTAAATTAAGTTTTAAGACGTTTTTTTGTATATGGGTAAAAATAAAAAAATCAACAATATCCGTTTCTGAGAAAACTACTGGCTTCCATTCTCCTATACAAATTTTTTATTATAGGACCTCATAGTTCATGATTTATTCTATTATAACTTGTGTACTAATTATTTAAAATTTATCTGGTAAGAGAGAACATTCCCAACGTAGAATGCATTTATTTCTTTACTTATTGCACATTTAACATTTTTTAAATGTGTTTATGTTTTTATAATTAAACAAACTACTAGAAAATAATGTTCATAGTAAGTTTATTACTTATAACTCTAGTACATAAATTAGTTTTTGAATATACCCGTTATTGACTGTCACCCGGTCACACGACAGTTTTTAAACATTTCTTTAATGAAAGAGATGCATTTTCAAATTTCAACTGATCAACAAATAAACATCCTCGAGAGCACTTTTTAAAATTAAAATTTAATTTGACAAATAGTTGTCATGAAGAAAGTAAATGAGGAAATTTCAGAGTTTATTAAACTTGCAATGTTGTTAGTTTCACACGGTCACACAAATTTTCTCAGCGGAAATACCATTTATTTGGTTCGTTTATCGACAAAATAGTGATCAAGATACACCCTTTCTATCGCAGATAGGTTTTCGAGTCTCTTTTTCGGCTCCAAGGAAGTATGCTTTCAGGTTGAAGAAACACTACTTACGTTTCAAACCATTAGAGGATCACTCAAATAATTGTAATAAGAGTTAGCAGAAAATCCAAAAATTCATGTAGATGGGTTTTTCTTCCGCAAAGTTGAACCAAACTGAGCGAGAATCAGGACCAAAAGCGTCTCTATAAACATACGTTTTTCTTCACTCGGCGCAATAGTATTTCTTCAGATTTCTAAAAAATCTATATAGATAGGCTAATCAGGGTCTAATTATGTTTTAATTTAATTGGAATTTCTAATTAACTTTTTTAAAGATGAATTTGTTTTTTCATTATGAATTCAACGATACATGAAACTTGATTTTCATAAAAATGTAGATAGAGTCTGTCTTCAAAGAAACGGCAGATCTAATATCAACAAAATATAAGAATTTATTTGCTTTTCATTTGAAGATTTCTCTCTATCACACTAACATCGTTCTCATACTTATCCGTATGAACCCTAGTATAGGTAATCTAATATTATTAGGATAAAAAAAATTGCAAAAAAATTATTTATTTTGAAAAGACTCCTAACAATTTTTTTGTTTCAGGCTGAAAAAAGTTGGAAGTCACCCCCAAAACAAAAATTTTCATGAACCGGTCCAAGCAAGATCCTTTCAGGGAGAACTGGTTTTAACTAGCCGTGCTAAATTGTATGAAATTATGGAAAGAAAGTTCAAAATAATGTATTTTATGTTATGACTGTTAAAAATAAATACCTGCCAGACAAAATCTGAATTTTCTTTTAAAATATTTAACATCCATCCCTCTATATTCAAATTTTGCTTGGATTTTTGCCTGTAGGAAATGAAAAAATATTCATAAATCTTGTATAAAATACTCTAAGGTCAAAGTTAATCTTTTTAATATAGTCAGGTAGTTAATATAGTCACATATGAATATGTGATTTTAAATCATGGAAATATGTCCTTCAAACAATTATGTTCATCAGCTGAAGTAGAAGTTTCTTTTAATTGAAAGACGTAATTCCTTGATTCATAGAAGCGTTCCCTAAATGCAATATTTCATGGAAACAAAGATATTGATTTTTACTAGGATAAAATATTCTTTTGGTCCTAAGATGCTTTATATTGTTCATAATAAGCATGTACCAAAGCTTACACAATATTAATATCCCGGACAGACCATGCCGGATTTTATTTAAATTTTGGATTTTAAGCGATCTCGCACTCGATTCAGAATAAATTATTAGAATTTTCACAATTTTCAGTCATTTGATTTGGGGATTTCGAAATCGAAACAGGGCATGAGGCCGAATTTAGCGTTGTTGAAAGGCCGACAAAGTGGGGTCTAAGGATCGTAATTTAGAGAACGTTTTCATGTTTGGCTTAAGGCATAAATTACGAACTTTTCTTGCACTATTTATACAGGGTGTCCCACCACCTATACAAACCATTGTACTTTGTGATAGTGCACAAAAAATTAATAAAAAAGTCCTCTGACAAAATGTTGTGTGGAGCTTAGTTTAGGCACAAGAAAGCTTCAAAGTTGGGCCTAATCAACCAATGAGGAGCCAGTTTAAGCAACCACTTGTACGTGTCTCGTGTGACTTGTACAAGTGGCCGATAAAGCTCGCTCTTCATTTGTCGATTATGCCCAACTTTGTAGCTTTTTTGTGCCCAAACTAAGCTCCACAGAACTTTTTGCTAGAGGACTTTTAAAAATTTTTTTGTGCACTATCATATAGTACAAGGGGTTGTATAGGTTGTGGGACACTCTGTATTATTGGAAAGCTCAAAATAAACTCCATATTTCATTTGTGAATTTAATTCGCAATTCTCTTCCCCCTGAATTCTGATTTAAAATGACTCAAGTATATTATAAGAATACGTAATGTTGGTAGATGCGATGAGATGTGAGGTGAAATTTATATATTTTCACTAAGCACTTAGATCAGCTTTCCACTATATCGAATATCCACTATATCGAAAATTGTATAATTTATTTTAGCTTCCCGAACCCTTAGAATATTGGTCATTTGATTTAAAATTGTACGAATCTTATAGGGGTCCCCAAATAAATTATTATTGTACTTTATTCTGGAATTTGAATCTCAAGATGAAAAATTTAATTCAAAGTCTTTCAAACGTTTATGAATAATTTATAAATAACGTAAAAAATATAAGGTGACATACTTCAGACCAAATAAAAAGACCTTGATGATTTTCAAAAGATCCTTTAATCAACGTTTCGAGAGTCGAATGCTCTCCTCATCAGGAAACAGAAATCCAAGTCAAAAAATAAGTCTTTTATTTTTATAAAAATTGGAAAACCCCAAAATGTCGCAGTGTAAAAGATTCATGCTCTTACAGAAATTCAATCTCAAGTTAATTCTGTGAAAAAATAATACAATTGTAAATGACGGAAAATAGAAAACCATTTTATATCCATAACGAAACATATACGAAAAAAAAGGTGAGGTTAAGAAAAAAATTTAAATTGTAATTCTTTACCTGAAGTATTAATTTTAACTTTGTCATGTTAAAACGTAGTGAGGTCCATTAGTATCACGGACACATTAAAATTTTGTTTTGAAAACAATTTTTTTTTTTTTTTATAAATTTAAAATGGAAGACCGAACCAACGTTCTGCTTCATGGTAAGGGTTAACATCGAGTGAAAGAAAGTAAGAGCATGAAGTAATAGAAACATAAGTACAGTAACGTAGTAAGTCAAATGTAACGGGTTCCTTAAATTATAGTTAAAAAATTGGTTGCAATTTTGTTTTTAAGAAGTCTAAGTAACAAAATATTCGTAAAACAACTGATTATCATCAAACTAACAACTAATAAAATTGTAAAATAATGATGAAATGATGATAAGAGTATGCTTAAAGAAAAAAAATGGATCTTAAATTAAAGAATCTAGTATAACGTTGTATAATGGATTAAATTATTCAGATCAGTTATTATGTTTGAACAATTATCACCCTGATTCTTAATAAAAAACATTTTCGCTACAAGTCTTTTAAACTCATTGGGTTCATGGTGTAAAGCCAATACATGTTCCCAGTCAAATTGATGACCAGTTTGAACCTGATGTTTTGCAATAACTTTATGGTTCTTCGGATTTTGTCTGAAATCATCATGATGTTCTTTAGTTCTTTAGTTCTTTAGTTAATGATTGCAAGAATAACAAATTCTGTCAAACAGAGAAATTTTTGTCTCTTTGTTTTCACTGTAGAATGATGTATCTAAATACCTGATCATTCTGACAACGCGACTTAGAGTTTTTTCGACATTTTGTATGGTTTGAAACGGTATTGATCCATAACAGGTATCTAAATAAACGTTATTCTGAATGCTATTTAATATTTTTCAGTCCTTACATGTTGGAGCCAACAGATCCGCTGTTCCAATTAATCGGAACAAAATACTTGAGGAAGGTATGATATTTCCAGAATATTTGATGAAAACGCTTTTTTCGATTAATATCTTTGCATATTACACATATTAAGATTTTTGTTATTGTAATTTTTATTGTAGTTATTTTCTCACATAGCACCAGCGCTGTACACCGAACAAATGCAGAACTAATGCTCTCAGTGGGCCTGCGCGGCTGAAGAGGCATAGTTGTGGGAAATTTAAATTAGTATCCCATACAGTATAAAGATGATATCATCTGAAGCTTCCAAATCTAATTGTTAACAATTGGAAATCATCATGACATATTAGGTTTTAATTTCATTTCCATACTGTGCATGTTTTAAAATGTAAATTTCTAAACTAATAAATCCAATCGAAGAGATGAAAACAGAAAATTCAAGAGAACATAAATGATGTTTGCGCACGTCCTTTGGATTTCGCACTTCGCGCTCAATAATCATGTATTTATCTCGCAATTTGCGCTTGATAATATATTTGCCTCACGCTACGCGCTTGGTCCCCTTATGGAAAAGAAGTATTGGTAACTATTTGATTCAACACTTTTCGCGAAAAAGTTTTGGATTTCCAATACTTAATCGCGAAAAAAGTATTAGATCCAATACTTATCCAATACTTCTTTTTCATAATGGTCTTCATATCCCAGATTGGTGCAGAGAACTTTTAAAATTGAAGGTCAAAACCTTTACAACTGTGATTTGGTGTACGTGAATTTTCTTTTGTTAAAGCTCATTTGGCTTTAACGAACACATTCCCATTATGTATCTCGTGCTTCGCACTTGATTTTTTTGCAAAAGGCGAACTTCTCTACATATAGAGTGTATGTTATAATATTTATTTCTGTACCTGCGGTCTGGGACTGTTTATTCAGGTATTCCGACATAGAATAAAAATTTATTTTTTCAGGACCACTTTACATTTGTTCTTTTCAGCTACCCTGAAAAATGTATTATTTCAATAAATATATATTATTGCAATTCATAATATGCATTGATATTGAAACAGAAGTTTCTTTACAACCCGATAATTAATTTTTATATTTATTGATCACTAGTTCAATTTCATAAATTTTCATTTCTACTAGAAATATCCAATGGAATGCGGAGGCTACGCAAACTGAACGAAGTCCAATATCAGGCTTCGCTTATTACACAGCTCGACAAAAAAATCGAGAAAATTACCACTGGAGTCTGACTATGTCTATAATATGTTTTCGGGTTCGCGGAATTCAAATTCGGGGCCCCTTCGGCTCTGTCATGTCAGATTTCGGCCCTGAGCTAAAAAAACATGAAAACCGTTGATTTAGCGTGAAACATCATTCCTGCCTGTGAAAAGTGGTCATATCCTATGTTTTCGAGGTCGCTGAGTACAAATTCGGAGCTTTTGTGGTTCTATGACGTCACACTTTGTCTCTAACCTAAAAAAAATGGTTTATTCGTAATTTTATGTGAAACCTATATTTTGTAATGCAAAGTGGTCATATCCTATGTTTTCGAGGTCTCTGAGTACGAATTCGGAGTTGTTGTGGTGCATTGAAAATATACATGTTTTAAATAAAATCACCAATTCACGGTTTTTCATTAAGGTTAGGGACGAAACGTGACGTCATAGAACCACAACGAATCCGTATTCGTACTCAGTGACCTCGAAAACATAGGATATCACCACTTTTAATAGGTGCGAATCATGTTCCACCTGAAATCAGCGATTTTCATGTTTTTTGAGGTTATGGACGAAATCTGATGTGATGGAGCCAAACGGACCCTGAATTTGGATTCAGCGACCCCAAAAACATATGGTAAACATATTCAGACTCCAGAGGTAATTTTCTCGATGTTTCTTGTGGAGTTGTGTTATTTTTGTGGGACCTTATTAAATTATTCTCATCCGAGAAAGCTATTTTTGGCTATTAGTGAAAGAATATTATTTTCCAAAATAAACAACGAAGTATTTTTATTAAGTAATGTCGCTCAAATTTATTCAGTAAACCCCCAGAGTACGAAATAAAATACAGCTTGTAATTTGTACCATTTTCACCAACATCACTTTATCTTTCAATCAAAAATTGTGCACGTTCTAAGGTTTCATAATTCATAGTACGAATTGGAACGATGTACTACTCGACGAGCTCCGTCGCTTCTCTTAAATTTGTTTACCATTAGAAAAAGAGCAGGTAATGGTCCTGGGATAGCCAGGACCACGGGAGTGTTTATAATTGTTTTAATTGGGAGAATAACAATTGGTTTTTAACCAAGATGGCATGGAGTGCGTTTAAATTCGCATGTCTTCTTATTGTTCTTCTCCCCGTTATTCCAAATACTAACTGCAATGGGCGGTTTCTCAGAAGTTTTGAGATTCGATTCTGAAATTGCCTAAGGCATTTCTGTTGGTTGCGGATTAAAATTTTTGGGGGTGCCGAATTTCGCATGGCCTGCCCAAACAACTGTTAACTTCGATAATAAATTTTCTGGTGACCAAAAACCTGGTTATTCCCTAGTTAGGGAACTATTCTAATAGTTTTAAAATTTGAGCGGAAATTAATTTTCAACGAAATATGTATTAAGTGCAAATTTTATTACGGGAGGCAAACCGTACGTTTGACGTGATGAACCAGCGTGTACAACTTGACGGGCGTTTCTTAAGAAATTTTGTATGCCACACGCATGATTTCAGCCCTTTTCGACGCCTATGAAGCGGCGCTAAAGCTCTACTTTTTACTCCCTAGGGAATGGAAAGTACATTTTTACTCCCCTAAGGACTGAAAAGTGACGTCAGAGGGTGAATAATGGAAATTATTCGTCGTTGAGCTCGCATTTTACTATGATCAGCCAACTCACCGTAAAAACTGTAAGGAAATTTCGTTTGCAGATATTAGAATTTCGCGGTTATTTATGGAAAATTACCATATATAACTGATCAAATTACTGTAAATTAACGAAATTTCTATAGCTTTCCGGAATGAGGGACCCGAAAATAAGCCGAAAATCCGCTCCTTTTTTTGCGCCCAATTGCGTGTCTACGTTCATTCTTCTTACATAGAATAATTTCGACCGCTGAAACTACCCCTATCTGGGGGTGAAATGTACAGTGGTACTACAAAAGTGGATAGAATAGTTTTTAATAGTTTTTCATCAAACAGTGACGCTTTGACTCTTAAAAATACAAAAACTACCCCTATGAGGAGGTGGAAAAGACGTCATATACAAGAAGGTGTATACAATATTTTTGAATTATTTTTCCCCCATAAATAGAATCAATTAGTATCAATGTATAATAACTACGGTAATTCTACTGACTTACCACCATTCTAATCTATGAAAACCGAAAAACTACCCCTATCAGGTGTTAGAAAGTACTTCATGACCAAGAATGAGGCTAAACTCTTTTTCAATTTTTTTTCTATAGATATGGGGCCAGGCTAGTGCGAATTGTGTAATAACTTCGTGAATTATTCTTACTTAGCACCATTTCAATTTGCAGAATCCCGAAAACTACCCCTATCAGGGGATGGAATGTACACCGGTACTATAAAAGTAGGTAGAATATTTTATAATATTTTTTTATAAAACAGTGACGCTTTGACTCTTGAAAATCGAAAAACTACTTCTATGAGGGTGTGGAAAATACGTCATAAACAAGAATGTGTATTAAGTATTTTTGAATGACCTTTTTTCCCCATAGATAGAATCAATGTGTGTCAAGACATAAGAACTACGTTAACTCAACTTACTAAGCACCATTTAAACTCATAAAAACCGAAAAACTACCCCTATCTGGGTGTAGAAAGTACTTCATGACCAAGAACAAGGGTAAAATATTTTTTGAGTATTTTTTTCTACAGATATGGTCACGCTAGTGCCAATGTATAAAAACTTAGTTAATTATTCTAACATAGCACCATTTCAACTTCCAGAATCAACTCTTGAATATCGAAAAACTACCCCTACAGTGAGTTATTAGGTTATGGGTTATATAACCCTATATAGTGAAGGTGCGTGCATACACATGTACAGACACAAACACATAGAGCCAAATATTCACGCACCTTCACTATATAGGGTAATATAACCCATAACCCAATAACTCATTGTAGGGGTAGTTTTTCGGTTTTCAAGAGCTGAAGCGTCACTGAGTAAATATAATTGAGGTACGTAATATACTGTTATGGTGAAAAACTATCAGACACTATTTCACCTACTTTTATAGTACTGGTGTATATTTTATAGTACTGGTGTACCCCTGATAGGGGTAGTTTTCGGGATTCTGGGGTTTAAAATGGTGCTTTGTAAGGATAATTCACGAAGTTATTATACATTCGCACTAACGTGATCATATATGCATATGGAAAAAGTATATATATATATATATATATATATATATATATATTTTATCCCTGTTCTTGGT
>JAABKJ010000156.1:0-58358 GCA_011634705.1 Andricus grossulariae | reverse complement strand
TGTCATTTTTTAGATGACAGTTGCTCCCAGTGGGACCCTGCGGTGGTTGTTAACCTTTAGTTTTTAATTATATATACGATTTTAGCTAGACAGGGCATTATCATCTTTTAGATAGAGATAAGTTGTTATGCCATGTATATGTGTTTTTAAGGATAAATAAATCCTTACTTTACGATTTGTATTTGAGGTGTTTACAAGATTTCCTATTTCTCTTCCCAAGTCGACCCAGCATATATAAAAATAGTTTTTAGTAAAGCTAGAAACCTTTCACCCTGAACATGAAAAACTTGGTGAAAGAGATGAATTTAGGGCGCAGGACGGGGTACAAGTTGTTGATCAAGTTACGGTTTACGTTGCCTTTGCATCACTCCACCGTCTTTGAAGCCGATTTTTCTAACTATCTCACATCTTTGACAAGACTACGGCATATAAAAATACAACAATTATTTATAATTTTGTTCAAGGAGAATTTCGGAAAGTAAAAATGAAAAAATTTGGTAATAAAATCGTGTTACCCATATTTCTTTTCTTTGAAGATTACGAAACTAACAATTCGCTAGGTATTCATGCAGGCTTGGCAAAATATGGTTCAGTGTATATTTCCATTTCCTGCTTACCTTCTGAATGCCAGTCGAATTTAAAAAACATATTTCTAATCGGTATTTCAATACACTGGATCGAAAAGTTACAAAAAAAAATTTTAATTAAAAGAATCATAGAAGAACTAGAGATTTTAGAGGAAGTAGGAATTACATTTGATCATTCCACAGGCGAAAAAGCCATTTTTTTCCTTAGTGTTGGTATTCGGTGATAATCTAGGAGTTCATTCTGTACTAGGGTTGTTAGAATGCTTCCGATGGAATCACCCCTGTAGATTTTTTATAATTCACAGAGATAATATTAATTCTACTTCTTCTGAAGAGTCTTGTATTCTTCGTGATAAGGCGAACTATCAAACTGGTTTAACGAAGAATAACTTATAACTAACGGGTATTAGGGAAGAGTGTATTTTTCATACCAGACGTATAGAAGATTTTTACGTAACGAAAAATATTGCTGTTGACTGGATGCATGCTGAACTCGAGGGAACAGCTCCGCGTGATATAGCTCAAGTTTTATCTCATTACATTCGAAATCAGAAACTATTTACTTCAGAGAAATTAAATAGGAGAATTGTTTGTTTTCATTATCGCCCAAATGATATTTGAAATAAGCCTACTCAAGTTACGGAACAACATTTTAACCCTCGGGCACTGGCGTGTACTAGGCGAAGTAGATCGCCGACGGGCGGTACGTAGTGCCGCCCACACGGAATCGACAACTTGTTCTATAATAGGAATGTTTATTTATAGTTTTGCACAAAAATTAACATACCACCTAATTTAGCAATAAAAATAGCTTCTATAGAAATTGCGGAAACATTTTCTTTTGTTGAGATGATAGATTATTTTCCCCACGGCGGGCGGTAGAGAGTGCCGAGAACGCGCAACTTCTCTCTTCACGAGGTCATTGACGACTGTAAACAGCAGAATGGAACCAGGAAGGAGTACGGGGACATATTATGATAGTTGCTTGAAAGATACCTAAGCGCGTTTTAGCGGTTCTTTGGCACACTAGAGAATAATCATAATTTTTGATCGGAAAGTGGCATGGAATGCCCTCCGCCAGTGTCCGAGGGTCAAAGGATGAATCTTTATCCATGAGCGCATCCGAAATGCTAAACCGTAATAGGAATCTCGGTATGATTGTAGGAGATTTGGTACCACACGACGAAAAACATTGGTGCTCAATAATTGTATTTAAAGACATTGTAGAAATGTTGGCAGCTAAAAGTCATCAGCCTAGTTTGCACAAGTTATTAGGAAGTTTAATAACAGATTACCTGATTTTACTTAGAGAACAATTTCCTGGGTGCCGGTATGAAAGCAAGCATCGGGAGGAAAAATTTTCTTCTGTAGTCGCACTCTGCAGAATAAATGCGTGTCACACGATAGCAATCAGGCATCAATTAAAATTAAATCAACAATTTGCCTGTAATGATTCCACCTATGTCCCGTTTTTAAACGGCCCTGCAAAAAACACGTCATTACATCAATTCCATTCTTCAAATCCTTTTGGTTATATTTACTGTCTATTGTATCAGAAGAAAATGTAACGATGACTAATTGTATTGAATACAACAGCCAATGTGTAAAGGCGCTATTTGTAGTCATGATTCCATCTAAAAGTGGTGCAAAGTTTTTTGTAGACCGTTACTGCATTAGAAATGAAGTTCAAAACGTTATACTTATAACGGAATAATTCAAAGACGTTCACTATGGCGAGCATTACCAAGCTTTTAAAGCCTTTGGCGAATCTAATATGTAATGGAAGTGTTTAATTTGGAAAGAGTTTAAAAAAGACACAATTACTCACATGAAAAGAGTAGCTGATGGGTGTAACTACATTATAAAGAAGTGGATATAATATAATTTTAAAGTGTGAGAAATGTCTCGTGCGAAGACTTTTGGCGTTCAGGTTACATGTATATGCGGTATTTAACGTTAGTTAATATAATTTTTAAGTTGATGTATAAGTAAATACTATATTATTTGATTTTTGTGATAAATATTTTTTCCTGTAGCATATATAACTGTGTTGCAGTGTACTATTGCATATTTGTAATGGTTAATATTGCCATGTGACGTGGTTCGAAAAACTATACTTCAAAGCAGTTGTAGGTACATTGCAGCAGTATAACTTACTACTTTGAACAGTTTAAATTTACCATGTATCATGGTGAGAAAAGCTACTCTTTGTGGATTTTGCTACTATTTAGCAGCATCATACTTGCTTGTTGAAAGTAGTTAAGTTTAGTATGTGGTGTAGTGCGGAAGCCTATTATTCATTACGTTACTAGCAGGTATAAAGTGACGTCATACCTAAAATTTAAAACAGGTTCAATTTACTATGTAGTGAAGTAAAAACCGTTTGCTCACTCTGTGAATGCACCTACCTATGGGAGTAGGGACTCTCATTCAAAATGATTCAAGTTACCATGTGGCACAGCACGTATTACCTTTAAAGAAAGCATAAAATGCTTTTCGATCATGGTCAAAAGTGCATGCATAAAATAATAAAATTTACTACAAACATCCATGTGTTACCATTTTACTATTTAAAATAGTAAAAACCTCTAGAATTCTTGGCGAATATCACGACGTATTTCTTTCCGTGTAAAAAATGTCCCGTACGAAGACTGTTATACTTATATATAAATATAACCTTTAACGTAAGTTGATATACTTTGTCAATTAATATATAAGTATATATTGTATTATTTAAATGTTCAATGAATAAATATGAATAATAATTTGGCATTTAAAATTGGTCTCGAACCATGTATATAGAATGCAAAAAACAGGTAAAGTTTATGACGCAGCATAGATTGTTTATGGAGTTATAAGCGAGTGTCAATCAGTCTCATGATTTGGGTGTTTTTAATTAAAACACGTGTTTATGATTAGAGTACCGGGATGTACGATACGCATAAAATGGTTAAAAATTGATGAATTTTTTAAAAGACAAAAACAAAATTCTCTAAGAATAAAATGGCACGGCATCGTTAATAAGCTAGGCTCAAGCATGGGCCAAGCAAGTTCATGGTCAAAAATGCATGCATAGAATACTAGAATTCACTATAATTCATCGTCACTATTTTACAATTTAAGATAGTGAAAACCTCTAGTTTTTTTAGCAATAATAACAACGTTTTTCTTTCCATGCACTATAAATTTTGGGAATTATTGGATTGCTTTCGAGAATCTTACAATACATCAAATTTCAAAAATATTTTTGTGATGTATACATTTATCGGAAATTTTCAAAGTTTAAAAATTTTTCGTAATTTATGATATTCAAAAATTCATAACATTTCCGGAAAGCTTGTTTTTATTGTTTCTCAAATCAAAAATTCCGCGCAATTGTTACAAAAAATATTATGTGAAACGGGTGCAGATAGTAGGCAGCTACAACTCTTGTGAAGTTATATATACGTACTTCTAGAATAATATGCTATTTGCCAGGCGCTTTAGATTGTAGATTTGTAATGCAAAAATATTTCGAATATTTTATTTTGAAATACTATCTAATTTTGAAAGACTTGTTTTTTCGTTACATCGACTATGAATGTTTTTAAGTTGAAATTTGTTGGGTTTAGCATTGCTAAATTTTGAACGATTTGATTAGTGATACAAATTTTATCGGTATTGTTTTTTCGCAAAATAATATTTTCACTTATTATTTACTACATCAACTAATTTTAATGGAAATTATACTTATGATACATCGCAATTATTGATGACTGTCCAGATGATTCATTATTAATGTCAATGTTTAATACCAGAATCGATTGAATATTGAACGAACATACATCTGGCGACGACTAATAAAATATTTTTCAACACAGCTCATTCACTAAGTTCGTGATATATTTTTGAATAAAATGTGTCGAGTGACTGAATATTTTCGTAAGGGAAGGTAAAGGATTTTTATGAAAAAGGACTGGCTGGGTTATTGAAGAAAGAATGAAGCCATGTAAGCGATCATAAATTGAATTTTTATTATTATTCGTAATGACGAGTTAGATCTGACATTTTGAACCGACTTCAGATTACAAAGAACGTTATATTTCAGTTTTACAATCTGATGAAATTGAATTGATGCTATGGAGGATTGTGGTTTGCAAGCTCTACTTTAAAATTAAGTATGATTGGGCGGCTGGCGCCTACAGGCGTCAACTCGAGTTCGTCCGGGGTTAATACGGTAATCGTACCACTTATCATGTTTATTTTCGCACGTCTTTTACAGCGTTTATGATATGTATATATTCCAGCAAAAACAGTACTGGTCTCCAAAATCGCAAAGACATCACCATCGTATGCTGATAATACAATTTGCTCTTGGGTTGGCATGGGTACAAAGACATTTTTTCTTGCTAGCAATTCAATTGGTTTACCACTAGGAAAAGTGTATCTTCGAAGTTCGAATATCCAGTGTGGATTCGCGAAGGGAATAAGTCGAATAAGTCTAAGTTTTTCAAGCCCATATCCATGCCTATCAGAAGAAGGAAGCCTGGTGGGTGGAGCCATGCACCTGGCAGGACCAGGGGGATTCGCAAAAGGAGACCTGGATCTGATACGAAGGGGTGGCTCAGCAGGAGGAGAAGGCCTGTCCGGAGAATGTCTGGCAGGAAAAGAAGAATTTGCACTTCGAGGAACACCCGGAATGGGCTCACCATTAGGTAGACACTCGAAATGTGAACTTAACTCTGTGAAAGCAATAAAGGATTACATTTTTTTCCATTCACGTTATTTTTTTAAAGATACATATGCAGATCATGAACTCCTTTTGGCAACATTGAGGCACCGGTTATGCTAAAGCGAGATATCGAATTATTTCGCGAAAGTGGAGTGACAGGTCTCTGGCTGCTTGGGGTTGAGCGACGTTCAGAGGCCCTCCCACACTCGAGCGGTGTACACGAGTTCCTTCCCATGGTAAAAATAGCCATCGATTGACACTAGAGTTCCCTCCGCCGGTTAATTAAGGCCCCTCCCTTCTTTCTCTGCTCTTCTAACCCCACCCTATTTTCAAATGATAAACCTTAATAATCAAGCTAGCTACTTCCCGGCCCTAAAACCATATGCAAGTTATAATTTTACGCATGTTATTGAAAATCATGCTTTGTTAATTATTTTTTCATAGGACGCGTAGTTTTGGTTTTAATCGCGAAAACTGACTTTTCAAAATAAACAAAAAATCAAATTTTCAGATGCTCGTCCTATTGAGAAGGTGTTGGTTTTATGTAAACAAATTTTAGTACAGTTTTCCATGAATAAAACAAATACTGTTTGACCAGAAACGGAATTTTCGATTTTTTGGTAGCATTTTCAGTAAGTTAAACCAAAACTGTTTCTTAAGCATTTAAGCGTTTTTTTGGCACTTCAAAAAAGTGTGTGGGTATTGTAATGAGAATGTGTTCCTTGAGGCCGATAGAGCCTCGAGTAAATAAACTTTCTTTTTAATCTGAAATAAAAATAAATTTAACACTCCCCTAAATCGTACAGGTTTTGTCTATTTCATAATATTTGCAAGTAAATTTCTTTTTTTTATCTAAGCTGAGCAGGATGTGTGGAAACCGAAAGAAGCTGAGCGCAAAGCGCGAGATACAACAAACGCGCGCCGTAGGCGTCCTCAAACTTGCGAGCGTAGCGAGCCGCGCGCGATGCGAATGTGCCCGAAAAGCGGGCAGATGTTGTTATTTCTAAAGATGCACTTATGCAGCCGTCGGTTACGGACGTGTAAGCTCCGCTTCAGGTTTCTGAGATTCCTCGAGTATCTCAGATTTTTCTCTATATAAAGTTGGTATTACGTAAAAGTGCTTGTGGCCGGTTTTCTTGCGACTTTTAACTTTTTGTTAATTCGTTTAATTGTTTCTAGTCGGTGCAAGCTTCTTCGAAACAGTTATTCTTGTTACGTTTCAATTACGATACCATGCTAGCGTGTCCGGAGTGCAACGTAGTAATTTCAAGAGGTGGTCCTGAGGTTATAGCCTGTGTTAAGTGTGGCAATCTTACCCATTTGACCTGTGCTAATGTTGGTATTGCAAAAAAGACTTTGGATCAACTTAAAAAAGGGCAGATTCATTATATCTGCCAGTGATGTAGTTTTTCGACTACTAGTACCACCTCTGCGGCAGTGAATACCAACTTTGCTGCCAATTATGAGAGCTGTGATTCTCGGGACGCCAATATTGAAAATTCCGTACCCTTTAGTCCCAGTTCTGTCAATGTACCTGATTTACCTCCGGGTTTTGGTGAACTTTTACGTCAAGTGGTCTCGGAGGCCCAAAGTGAAGCGCTTGCGCAGTCTTGTGAGATTTTAGCGAGATACAGTGAATTCGAAACCCGACAACAGGATTTCAATGAGAAATTAAACTCTACCTTTTTGGAAATAAAGACTGACCTCTCTAATAACACTTGTCGCATTGATTCTCTTGAAGCCGGCTCTTAAGTACAAATTGAGGAAATTTGTACTGTTCAAAAGGAAGCTAAAGACCTTAAGGCTAAAGTGGTTGCGCTTGAGCATGCGCAGTATGCAAATAATCAAGCGGCTTTACATACTACGCTTGAAATTCATGGTCTTCCAATGAAGCCCAACGAGGACCTGATGGCCAACGTTGAGTCGATTGCCAGGGTTCTCGAGGTACCAATTGCTAAGAATGAAGTTGTCAACTTCTACCGAATTATTAGAGCACCATCTCTCACACAACCTACTACCTCTCCGATCATCGTAGTTAGGCCTTAACTCCAATCAACCGGAAAATCTACGCTATTGCTCTCGGTCTTCGAAGAGATAAGAAAATCAAATATCTTTGGATTTCTCGTGGAAGAATTTTTGGTAGAAAGGAGGACGGTTTGTCGAGAATACACCTTGCAAATTTACTATTTGTAGAGGAACTTCAATAGCAACCATGGGCTAAGTCCAATATTTTTTTAACTTTTCTCCGACTGACCTTAGCATTAACTTTACACAAGTGTTACTCCTACCAAGGTATATGTGGTTCTCTAATTTTTGCTTTGCTTCATATATTAATCTTGTTTATTTGCATGAAAAGGTACTCGAATTTCTTTATATTACTATTGTATGGCAATCTGATGCCCGTCGGTGAATATATCTTCAATATTTTCCAGGTGTTTATACCCTGTACATATGTATCTTCAAATAGCAAACTTGATCTCATATTTAAACTATCAGCTTTAAATCTTGATTTTGGTCCTTTTGAGAATAATTATATAATATTTCGATCAATTGTGCGCCTTGGATACATTAAATGTTCTCATTTCATCCTAATATTCATAGATCTCCGGATATCCGGATATCGATTTACGAAATCAAGTCCACTTTTGTTGAGAATTTGTTTAGAGATATACGTCACTGTTTTCGACACTGTTTATTATCCCTACTGTATCTTTTTTATTTGTACACATTACCGATTTTCTAATTTGAATTGTAATCACTTAGTTTGGGGCGTGTTGATAATTGTTCTTTGGCTCAGTCAATTTTTACGCATGCTTCGTAAGTTTCTAATTTTTCAATTGTTTTTTTTTTTTTGAAATATTTCTCCTAATATATCCATGGATACCTTAAGCCTTTGTCATGTGAACGCCCTGTCTCTCTTGGCACATTTTCTAGAATTCAAGAATTTCTTCAGTACATGTTCCTATGATATAATAGCTGTTTCCGAGACCTGGTTAACTCCAAATATACCCTCTAGCCTCGTTTCAATTGAAAACTATTCGCTCTTTCGAAGAGACAGAGATGAGAGAAGGGGTTGTCGAGTCTATCTTTTCCTGCATGATAGTCTGGGTGGGACCGTGGTTGATGTGAGTCAAGTAGCTACTTATCCCACGACCGAATGTCTCTTTGTTGAAGTTAAAACAACTTCTGATAGTATTTTAGTGAAAGTGGTCTATGAACCACCCAATTCCTTCTATGGCACAGAGCTAGAATTGTACCTCATGATTCCACTCACCATACTGATCGTTTCAGTACTCGAATTGAATTAATGATTGTGGACGATATTGATAAGGTTGTCTCCTACGACCAGCATGCTATTCCTTTTCTCTCGAATTACGACTTGATTAAAATTACCTTTAAATTTTCCTTTAATCTAAATTCAAAGCCTACCCAAAGACTAGTGCGGAATCTTTCTAAAATTGATGAATTCATTCCACGAACATCTAACGACGTATGATTGGAAGAAAATTATTACTAGATAAAGATATAAATAACAAACTCGACGCTCTGACTAATTACCAAGTCACCGCATTCAACAAATTTTCTTCGCTACATGTTATTAATAACTTTGATAAAGCTGCCCCCTGGATCACATCTGAAATTAAAAATCTGATGAGGGAACTTGATGGCAAGCGTCGACTTTCAAAAAGAACAAAAAACAGTATAATACTAGCTCAATTTCGTAAACTCAAGAACCTAGTTCAAACTAAGATTAGAGATGCGTTCAATCAATACAATTATAATGAGATTGCACATAGAGACAAAAAAGAGGACATTTGGTATCTCCTCAGACGTTTACACCTAATCCCGCCCAAGCACGAATATATAGATAGTAATTTTCCGCCTGATGACCTTTTAAATACTTTGTTTACATTCCCAGTTCCAGACTCAACATCATCATCTTCCACTAATTCTCTTAATTCAACATTTAATGACTCTGGCTTCTTTTTCGATGACATCACTCCTTAAATACTTTTAGAAAAAGCACTTGAAATCAAATCAAATGCCATTGGGACTGATGGAATATTAATGAAAATGATTAAACTTGACCTTCCAATTATTATCTTTCTTATCCTATTGCATATTTATGATGCTTCCCTTTAGTTTGGTATCTTCCCAGATATCTGGAAAGAGGCTGTTATTTGCCCAATTCTCAAAATTTCCAAACCTACTACCCCAAAAGACTTCCGACCAATTTCTATTTTATTTGCACTCTCTAAACCACTTGAAAAAATTGTCCAGTTGCAACTTTCCAGATTTCTTGAATTATTATGTCAGGCCACTGGCTCGATGCAATCAGGTTTTCGTGCCAAAAATAGCACTCTTACTGCTTCCCTTAAGGTATCGACGGATCTCAAATTAGCAATGGATAACAGAGAGATCATGATTGTTGTTCTGTTTGATTTTTCGAAGGCATTTGACTGGGGTGAGGTCAAGTGTGGGGTTCCACAAGTCTCCATTCGGGCACCCCTCCTCTTCAATTTCTTCACATACGACCTTGGAAGTGAACTTCAACATTGCAGCTACCACAAATATCCTGATGATTTCAAAATTTATTTATCGGAACCAATTCCTTCGCTAAGTAGATTACTTGTTCTAGTCCAGGAGGATATTGATCGTGTGATCCTTTGGGACTGGAAAAATGGACTTACTCTTAACCCGGGCAAAACTCAGGCAATTGTTAATGGACATCTCCGTCACTTGAAACCTGGGATATTTCCATAACCGTACGTTATTTTGGAAGGAATAGGTACAGAGCATCTCGAGAAAAACATACAGTATTCTACAGCAACTATATAGGAATAACGAAATTTTACCCACCCCTACTCGGAGACTTTTGGTTGAAATTCTAATCCTGCCCCACTTTTACTACGGTTGTTTGGTATACGACGGTTTGTCCGACGATATAAATTTAAAGCTTGAGCATGCGTTAAATGCCTGCGTCCGTTTTATCTAAAATTTTCCTAAATACGAATACATGCCTTCACACAGACATAGGGCTGGTCTGCTTAATGTTGCCAAGAGAAGACCATTTTTTATGTGCAATTTGCTCTTGACTCTTTTTCAGAACAAAGCTAATACCTAATATCTAATCTTATACTTACTCTGAGGTCGACTCTGCTTATTGATTTATTTCATTTAGTTTACAGATTAAATTATAATATTAATCAAGTATACTGCCGATCAGTGCTTGCACAAATTGTTAATGACTTTGTAAAATCCTGTTCCTCAAAGTGCTAGTTAGCCCTAGGGACTTTCTTGAATAAATACAAATACAAATACATTTACTTTGGTGGCAAGGATATAATTGGTTGGCCAAACCCAACAAATTCTGCTCTAATCGATCAGTGACCACCTTGGCGGCTCCTGACTCAATACTCTTCACTTACGAGGGTGTTACGAATTACTGCTCTCCGTTTGCAGTTCGTTGGTCGGCTTTGTAGAAAAGAGTTCGAAAGGCCGCCCTATCATCTGACGACGGCCTATCTTAAATGGCACAAAAAAGACTGATCGGACACGTTCAGCATCAAGCTCTCTCAATAGATATCATCAAGCTACAACGAAAATTGCTGGTCTGAAAATCGAGTCCATTATTGAAACTGTTACTATTGCGGGACCCTGACGAATTGTTGAGATTGGGAGGTCGACTGACTCATGCCGTGTTAGACTATGAGGAAAAATGTCCTTACATCTTACCTAAGGATTCGCTGTTCACGACTTTGATCGTCAGCAATGGACATCAGTTCATGCTACAAGGAGGTCGATAACTAACGCTGTCCCACTTGAGCCCATTTCCGAACTTCAGAGACACTCCTCCAGTTCGACCATTTGCAGCGGCTGGATTGGATTACGCGGCACCAATCTGGAGGCGCATGACCAAAGGACGAGGTCACAAGGCGTACAAAGGGTATATCGCTATCTGCGTGTGCTGTGCCACTCGAACCCTACATTTGGAGGCTGTGTCTGACTACACTGCTAATGGTTTCATCGTCGCCTATAAGAGGTTTTCAGTTCGACGAGGTATCAGCATTAGCTGTGTCTAATATGGTCGCTCGTAACCTTTCTGGCAACCATACAACCTGGAAATTAATTTCCACTTCTACTGCACACTCTGGAGGATTATGGGAAGCAGCAGTCAACTTTTCTTGTTCAAGTAGAGGTATGACTCAATTCAAGGCCAATCCAGTCTAAAAAGGACAATCCCAACGATTTAGTTTCTCTGACTCCTGCACACTTTTTCATCGTCTCGTCGATGTTCACAGTACCTAAGCCTTCATTAGTAAATAAAAGGCTGACACCTAGAGAGCGTTCGCAACTCTTATTTGAGATGTACCAAACCTTTTGCAAAAGATGATCGTCGGAGTACTTACATACGCTACAAACTCGCCCTAAATGGCAGAATTCAAAACCTCCGCTCAAAGACGGAGACCTAGTATTGGTTCTGCAGGAGAAATTTCTTCTACTAAGTGGCCTCTGCTTCGGGTGGTTCAGGTACATCTGAGCTTAGATGGCGAAGTTCGCTCTGTAACTCTGAAGATAGAAACTAGTCTCTTACAGAGACCGGTTGTGCAAATTGTTCCGCTACCAGTTTCTGTTTCAGATTCTACCCATGCTGTGCCATCACAACCTTAGCAAGGTGGGCGCATCAACAAAACCCATCTCAGGGGTGGGCAAATCTTTTCAGGTGTAAGGTGGACAGTCTTTTTTCCAGGTCTTACCACTCGAGGCCTGTCATTGCCATTCAATGTTTTCTAGTCAAGTAATTCGTGAATCGATCACAAAGGTGGGCGGAAAGGTTGGATGTTTTTCGCTTATATTATTTAATTCTCGCGATCGCGGGTGATCTAGGAGCCTATACGGCCCTGGTAATTTTGTCCATTCGTCCTTCCGGGGGACTCAATTAGTAATGCTCTTGACCCGGTCCGAGTCACTGTACTTGTACGATCGCTCTTACTTATTTTCGCCCATTCTTTTGTTTTACTCACTGTCTCTGGTTACGAGCGAACGGGGTTTTAGTTTCTTATATTGCTTTAGTGCTTCCTAACAATCCGTTATGTGCATTTGTGAACCAGCTAACCAGGGTATAATTTTCACGGTGCAAAAAGGGTGAGTAAACTGTTTTTCTGACTCCTAATCGAAGCATTATTTTTCACCCTTTCCGCCTAAATTTACTGTCGGATAATTTGTATAGTTTGATTATCAAAAATTCATATTTAACAATAAAGGTGACAGTTTTTCTGTATTTATCTTTTCAGAAACATCATTTTTTATACATTCAGAATTATAAAAGAAGGTTTTAAACTGAAAAAAATGCTGTGAATTCGATACTGATGCTGCGAATTCGATAGTAGTATATTCGTTGGAATCAAAAAGATCTGCTTTTGACCAAGCGCGAAAGTGGGTTCTTTTGATTCAACAGCATTTTTTTCTCAGCGTATTTCTATGCTAAAAAAAATTCGAAATCCTGGTGGAAACCCACTGTACTTAGAAAAAATATTATCCTCTTTTTCTTGTTGCAGTGTTAAGTGCGCAGTTTGAGTGTCTACCTAACGGCGAACCTATTCCTGGTGTTCCTCATGGCGGACCTTCTACTTCTTCTCCTGACAGAAATCATTCACCTGAGAGTTCTCTTCGTCCTGTCGTGCCTCCTCTCCGTGTCAGGTCTAGGTCTCCTCCTGCAAGGCATTTTCTTGCGAGGAGTGATCATCCTGCCAGGTCCGTGGCTTCTTCTATAAGGCTACCTTCTGCCGACGGAAATGGATGCGGACTTGAACAACTGAGATTTATTCGGCTTATTCCCAAAGTAAATCCGCACCGGATGTTCGAACTTCGAAGATACACCTTTCCTGCCAATAAATCAATTAAAATGAAAACAGGACTTACTACGTATGGGCCTGTGCGAACCGAACAACAAATTGTCCTATCAACATCTGATGGTGACGTCTTTGCCATATTGGAGACTCATAATATTCTGATTGGAGTGTATAAATATATTCCAAAGATAAAACGTGTGAAAATAAACATGGAGACCCACACGATTACCGCATTAAACCAAACCGAAATGGCTGAATCTCTGATAGGTTTGCGCCACCCAATCAGTAATAATTTTGTAGTACAGCACATGTAAACCTGCACATAAACAACAATTGTCTACCTTATTCAATCAACTAATAATATGTTAAACTATAAAATATATTTTCTCGAAAACAGTCAAAAAGTTTCATTTTCATTCCCTCACGAAAATATTATAGAAGAAAATTACATTACCGCACAGTGCACAGAAGTAAGGGAGAGGGAAATGATTTAGTAAGATTCATTGAATATAGGGGACGATAGGAGCACGCTGAACTTTTCGTTAAAAACATCGGCTCACCAATGCGCTATGAACTTCCCTTTCTTTGTCAACCCTATTTACTGAGCCCTCATTTTCAACTTATCTAACGCACTGCCAGATGTTTTTCGTATTAGTCCTCTGAAGGTAATGCACACCATACATTGAAATTTAGCGGGTGCGTTTTTTAGGCTTGACAGTATCTTGTTAAATTCGAAATATCCTTGTACAGTCGAAAATGATGTGTACTTCTTGCACTCATCCTTCATGGACATTTTGTGAAATCGTGCACTAAGCTCGAAAGTTGAGAAAAACATTACATTTCCCAAGTGTTTCAGGATATTGACTATTACCGGGAAAGGGTACGCGTGCTGGTTGGTGTACACGGTAGTGGGTCCCTATCTGTCATAAAAACTTCTGAGTATTGAGTTAATATTTCTTTTATGCGTCTTCTTGATTTTGTTTGCTGGTTACATAGATTTTACGGATTTTGGTTGAGTTTCCAGGTAGATAGTCTCCTTCGAAATGTAATGGCAATTTCGGTTTGTAGATTACCATGTAAGTTTTTGTTATAGCATATCTGGGTATTGGTGAAAGAATAGTGATATTATTATTTTATCTTCTAATAATAGAAATTGTTCTTCTACAATGTATAATAATATTTTTTTCCAGCATACTGCAGATAAATGACTTGCGCTATGTCATGGTCATCGTCTCACAATAAGAATTTCTTATAAAACATAAAGTTATTATATTGATTGCCGCTTAGCTATTCACTAATCAATTATATATTGATCCATCTTTTCTTCCTCTTCCTGGTATTGTTTTTGATTTGCCGTATAGCTTAGAGACTCTTCTTGTTCTTTGAAGTTGCTCTGTTCTTTTATTTCTTCCGTGATCACTTCTTCGCGATCTAAGTAATCCTCTTGGACTTACTCTAGAACGATTTTGACCTGGGCTGGTCGTTTTTTGAATTGTCCTTACTGAAATCGCTGGGATTTTAAAAAACCGTTCAAATAATGAACGATCAGGTTTTTCACAATTGCAACAGGACATCTTTAGGCTTTCCCTCAGCGGCAGATTCGAGTTTGGTACTTCCGGATCTTAGGGAGTGGGTTTTCTGAAGGTCTTGCTGTGATTGATCGAGGTTGAAATCCAGTGCTTTCCGAAGCTATATTCCGTTTGGGCTTCGTAAACAAGACCATCGTAGGCGGCTTTAAATATTTGACTATAGTTTTGAACGGTGTTTCCTTCTTGTCTGGCCTTATCTAGTTTAGATCTGCTGAAATCGATCGAGGTTAGCACTTCTAAATTTGTTACTAGCACTGAGAAAATTTCCACGGAATTTCCTATTGGTGGACAATCTAATCTAATGGATTATTCCGCTTCGTTTTTTTTTCTGCGAGAAAAAATCAAGTACCAAATATGGTTTATCGCTGCTGCTTGGTAAAACATCGAAAGATTATCTTGCAAACGAACAATCGATAGCTTCATTTCATAAGATTTAGTGTGCAATGTCACGGAAAGATTGTTAAGAACTTCCATTCCGAAAAATAATCTCTCAATGTGTTAATGAAAGAGTTTTTAAAACTGTGTTACGTGCCCTTTTATTAAGCCTCTATTCATTACTCTATTCATTACAAACCAGTTCTGGCCCAGAACTGGCCAAGTACAGATGCCCAGTATTGGGACTCCGGTCATCTGTACTGGACCAGTACTTCGACAGTGGTGTATTTTCACCTGGGTTGCAGAAATTATTTACTGTTATTTTGTAGTATTTAAGGTGTATAAATTTCTATACATTTCTATTCCGAATGTATACGCCTTCATTTCATTTCCTTATTAATTACTTATTATCTTTATTGATCTTATTTTTAATTATTGTCTTATTTTTCAATCTGACATTAACGAAATGTAAATATCTCAGAAAAACAAGCTTGACTGTAATATTTGAGATAACGAGTACGTAATATAATATACATAATCCATATTGAAGCACTAGAATATTCGTTTGTAACACTGTTGAACAAATTCTTTGTTAATAAATTAATCAGGTTTTCCTCCACTTGAAAAAATGAGTGTTGTTTATACTCTAGTCTTCAGCTTGGCAATCATCCTTAATTCTATTGGTGAATATGATAGTAATAATAATATGTCTATTCTCAATCAATTGTTTCAGAATTCAAAAAATTTACTCAAACAAGCATAGTAAGCTTCTATGATTTTTTTTTTTTAGATTTATATATATTTTCTTAGCATGTGCACTTCCTCGACCTCCGAAGATTCTCTGTTAAAGTCTTCCTTTTTATCTAGTAAAATAGGTCATTATTGTTTTTTGCTGTTATTTTCTTGACAAGGGTGGGAGAATGCGAAGTCGATGGTAATTTCTCTTGAACAACTAGTTCTTTATTTTGTTGTTGCCAAAAGCTTTCGCTCTTCGTCGAAGAGCTTCTCCAGTTACAAAATATATCCTATATCCATCCTTGACATCCTACGTATGTTTACAACCATGTGCAAAAGTCCAGAAAACATCTCCCAAATATAATTTCTCACTATTTTAAACTATGTGGATAATTGCAGTGTAGTTCGGAATTAAGTTTTTTCACTCTTCCTCATTTTTTGGAGAGTGATGTATGTATTTTTTGGTTAAAATAATATTAGTGGACCAACACTATTGCATAATATTTCTGTAATCCTGATCTAATACTTCGCGTTTGCGCTGGAAATCCAGTGAATGATTTAATTCCCTTTACTTCCATACGCGACGCGTACATTTGTTGGTAGCAAACCTGTTTTTGACCCATTTCTAGAAGCATCTACAGATTTAATAGGCTCATAAACATCATTTGCATAATTAATTTTTTTAATATGCATCTAGAATTAGTATTAATAATCCAATTTGTTATGAGAATATCAGCAAATGCAATTTAAAAGAAGCCATGCGTCGTATAACGTTGGTAACAGCTGTTGTAGAATGATGAATCACGAATTACACACGTATGCCGCGTAGACAGTAATGACGCATGCGTAGTTTTCTGTTAACTACAGAGATTCTAGGTCGTAAAAATTCTTACGATTTTATTTCTAACTGTGTTCTTTCAATATTTATAGCATGCATATCATCATTTGCTCTTAGTTTTGGTGAGAATTGGAAATATTTTTAAAGAGGATCATGCACCCGTCAGAAACTTTTTTGCGGATTCATACCCCTCCCAGTAATAGGTCACTAACAAACTTGGAATACCCTGAAGTACGCCTGCCAACATTCCAACATGCCCTTTTAACTATTCTGGAGAAAAAAGGCTTTTTAAAAATCTGCGCACCCTACATGGACCGCCATGGGAGAGTCTTTCAACTCCCGGTTAGAGTAGAAGGTAGAGCCCGGAGTTATTAAAAAGAAAGTCCAGGCTTGATATCTTCTGCGTGCATTCTTTTCCACTGAAAAAAAAAATGAAATTTCAATTCTAAAAGATTCGAATTAAAAACATGTGATGCAAATCAAACAAAACTCGAGACACTACCACTTGCCTAGAAATCTAGTACTTTTTCACTGTATTAAGGAGATAAAATGCGTCTTTTTGCTAAAACGGTTTATTGAGGAGCCCTGATGAAAGTCCCAAATTTTCCGGAAATGTCTACAATTTTGTGCATGTCCTGCGAAGAAACTGTAACAATAGGGGATAGTGGACCAAATTTTTCGTAAAATAAAAAAGCAGAAATGTTTTAGCTCTTGTAGGCCTCGAGTTATGACCATAAAACTTTGAGCATTTCCATTCGGAAGGCTCTGTATGTCCATTAGAAATACCTTTTTTTCTCATTTTACTCATAAAGTCTTTCGCAAGTATGCAATCTTTATTACATCATATTTTGAAATATATGGTGGTAAAGAATGTTCTTTAGTGAAATATATGATTCTATCAATTTAATGTATAATTTTCCATTCTGTCCACTAATTTTCCACCTCATTTAAATGATATGTATTTTTATTACGATTTCTAAACTGTAATGTCATCTTATGTATCAACTTGTTTTTTATTTTTAAAGAAGACTTGGTCTCGACATTTCCAAATTAATTTCAAAACCTTTTTCTGGAAGGGCAGTGTGCCATTTTAAGGGAGATTTTCGGCAAAAACAAATTTGATATAAATATGTATTATAGAATTTCATGTATATTAATCTTTGATTTATCGATGTGGATAGACTACCGGTAAAGGCAACGGTAAAAATGATAATTTTTTCCACATTTCTAAACATTTGTATCTGTTCAGCATATATTTTCAGAAGATTTTGAATTTCATATTATTCATATTCTCTAGGATTACCGTTAATTAAGAAAGAATGTTAGAAAGTTTCAAACTGCGTTTGTTTCCGAAAATCTCTTTTTTTTAAGTGATCATCTTTTTGGCAATCACCGAATTTCATGCAAAATTGCAAACTGTCATTGTTAAAAAATATTATAGAAAGACTAGCATTAGAATCAATAATACAAAAATATTGAAAGAATTAAGGTAAAAAGGAGACAAGATAATTCAGAGAATCGAGGAAATTAGGAGAATTCAGGGAATTCAGAAAATACAGAGAATTCACATAATTCAGGGAATTCAGAGAATGCAAGGAATGTAAAGAATTCAAGGATTTATGATAATACAAGGAATTACGATAATTTAGGGAATTCAGAGAATTCAGGGAATTCAGATAGTTCAGGAAATTCAGATAATTTAGTGAATGAGAGAATTCCGGGAATTCAGATAATTCAGAATTTTCAGGAAATTCAGATAATTCAGGGAATTGAGAGAATCAGGGGAATTCAGAGAATTCAGGGAGTTCAAGGAATTCTCAGAATTCAACGATATCCGAGAGTCTAAGGAATTCGTGAAATTTAGAAGATACTAAAAATTTACGGAATTCTGCAAATTTACAGAATCCTAGGAATTCATATAATTCAGGGAATTCAGTGATTTCAGGGCATTCCGGGAATTCAGACAATTCAGAAATTCAGGGAATTTATGTAATCCAGGGAATTCATATAATTCACGGAATTCAGAGAATCCAGGCCATTCAGGGAATTCAGAGAATTCAGGGAATTCATATAATTCATGGAATTCAGAGAATCCAGGGCATTCAGGGAATTCAGAGAATTCAGGGAATTCATATAATTCAGGGAAATCAGAGAATTCAGGGCATTCAGGGAATTCAGACAATTCAGAGAATTCAGGAAATTCAGAGATTGTAGGGAATGCAGAGAATTAAAAAAAATCAGAGAATTTGAGGAATTCAGAGAATTGAAGAAATTCCGAAAATTCAAGATATTCAGAGAATTTAGGGAATTCAGAGAATTCAACATATTCAAAGAATTTAGGGAATTCGGAGAATTCAGAGCATTCAGGGAAGTTAGGGAATTCAAGGAATTCAGGGAGATCAAGGATTTTAGAGAATTCAGGAAATTCAAAGAATTCAGAGAATTGAAGGAATTCTGTGAATTCAAGGAATTCAGAAAATTCAAGAGATTCAGGAAATTTAAAGAATTTAGAGAATTCAGGGAATTCACAGAATTCAAGGATCTTAGAGAATTTAGAGGATTCACAGATTTAAGAGAATGTGAGGAATTCAGAGGATTCAAGAAATTTAGAGAATAAGCGAATGAGAATAAAATGAAAGAAGGGATTGAATAGGAAGGTCTTGGAATACTTGATTATGTATAATAACAAATCACATGCTGTGTCTGGAAAAACACCGTCAGAGTTGTTTTTCAGAAGTCAGTCCGTGACAAAATCTATATTGTAGGTGATATTAGAAGAAAAGGAGGAGATGGAAGTCAAAGATAGAGACCAGGAAAAGAAAGAAAGAAGAAAAGAATATACAAATCGGAAAAAGAAAAAATTATATGTTTAATTTATTGTAAGAATCTCAAATTAGTTATTGTTATCATAAAATGGTGTCTTCTATTTGAAAAAAATTTAAATTAAAAAAAGAGATGTAGTGAATGCGTAAAATAGGGGTTGCTATTGTCTCGAGCGTATAAGTCATAAAGTGTTGGTGAGAAGCCGGTCGCAGTTCAGGTGGGACTGAACGACCGGGGAGCCAATAAGTGGTGATGCGTTGACGAGCCAAGTTATAAGTAAATGGTAAAATACTACACTCTTGATGTCTATTAAATTTGCTCGAAATTTAGTGAAAATCTCTTGATACCTTTGAAAATATTTTTATATACATAGCATTATTTTAAATCGGTTAAAATTTTTAATCGGTTAAAGTATTATCCTTTTTTTCTTGTTGTAGAGTTAAGTTCGCAATTTGACTGTTTACCTAATGGCGAGCCTATTCCTGGTGTTCCTCATGGCGGAACTTCTATTTCTTTTTCATCGGACAGAAATCATCCACCTGAGAGTTCTCTTCCTTCTGTCGTGCCTCCACTTCGTGTCAGGTCTAGGTCTCCTCCTGAAAGACATTTTCTTGCAAGGAGTGATCCTTCTGCCAGGTCCGCGGCTTCTCTAATAATGCTTCCTTCTCCTGACGGAAATGGATGTGGACTTGAACAACTCAGATTTATTCGGCTTATTCCCATTAAGAATACGCAGCGGACATTCGAACTTCGAAGATACACTTTTCCTGTTAATAAATTAATTAAAGTGAAGAGAGGAGAAAATTCATATAGACATGTGACAAGCAAAGAAGAAATTGTATTATCAACCTTTGATGGGGACATCTTTGCAGTTCTGGAGAATCATAATGTTCTTGCTGGAGTGTATAAAAGTATCAATTCCATTGTCAAACGCGTGAAAATAAACATGGAAAGCCAAACGATTACTATATTGAACAAAGAAGAAATGAATGAAGTTCCAGTAGGTGCCCGCCGCTGTATCACGAAGAGTTTTAGAGTGGAAACTGTAAACGGGCAAACCTCCGCATAAAGAACAATCTTCTACACTGTAAAAAAAATGTTAGGAATTTTCCCAAAAAGTTAGGGAAGCTTTTCCCACAATCACTTTGGGAATATTCCCAAACATTCGAGGGGAAAAATTCCGAAGAATGATATGAACTTTCCCAAGAGTTTGGGAAATTTCCCAACATTTCGTGAGGAAAATTCTCAACATTTATGGGAATTTACTCATGATTTTGGGAATTTTCCCAAAGTTCATTGTGGAAAATTCCCAACATTGATGGGAATTTACTCACAAGTTTGGGAATTTTACCAAAGTCTCACGAGAAAAATTCACAATATTGATGGAAATTTACTTAAGAGTTTGGGAATTTGCCCAATATTTCGCGAGGAAAATTCTCAGCATTGATGGGAATTTACTCATGAGCTTGGGACTTTTCCCAAAGTCTCGTGAGGAAAATTTCTAACATTGATGGGAACAGAACTAGAAAAATTGGGAATGATTAGGAACGTAACAGAATAAAAAAATGATGTAAAACAAAAATTATATGACACGTAACTATATTCATGATCTATGTCAATAAATGACCACGCTAAATAGAAAAAACAAATAGGATGGGAGAGCTTCCAACTTCGATTGAGTCCATTTTCGCCCATGAAATAGTATTCTGCAATTCTTTGCATCAGTTTTATTGCTCGCGCATCTAGTTTATGATTCTCATTCTGTTCCTCTTGCCGTTTGTTTCCTTCAGAAGGACTTATGCCTAGGAGCATCTTGAAATAAAGACGATATTCTTTACCATAGTGTTTACGAATAGAATAGCAGATCATTCCCAAAAAGATTTCCGAGAATCTCATAATATTAGTATCTGAATTTCATGGGTATCATTTTCGTGAATTAGGGAAGTTTTGGGGCTCGTCAAAGATGTTCAAAGTTTGGAAATTCATATGTCGAACGAATTTATAAAAAGTGACAGGTGACCTGTGTATGTGAATTTGGAAATACATAATCCATCACCAGATCGTTCTTGATCGATTCTCGAGTACACTTAAAATGAAATAGAAAGCTGTTATTCTTTTATATCTTATTGATGGCGATTAGTGGAATAGTATTTGTCGAGAAAGTATTTACCGTTGGTAAAATTGTAGTGACGAGGACATCCGAATTTGGTAGTTGCAGCTATAAACGTAGAAGCTGATCATTAGTAGGAAAACTCCCTGGAGAACACATTCTGCCCAGCCACGATAATTTCTTCTATATAAATCAAACATCGATTCTTGGGCTCGTACAAGGACTCACCCTCGATGACCAAGACGGGGCTTTCAGATTTTTTTACTTTAAGGATCATTTTCTGGTCATCGGCAGGATCCTGGAAAAAACAGTGAAGATCGTCATCTAGGAAAATCAATTAGATGAAGTGAATCACAAAATAATAGAGAACACATGAAAGATAAAAATATCTAATCGATAGAATACTTACAACCAAAATGAAGATATCATCTTCCTTGAAATAACATGAGACGTATTTCAAGAGAACAAGAGTTTCTGGAACTTTACTCCTCAGATTTTTGCCGGCTTTTCTCGACTTTTCCATTTGTTCTCTTATGCCCTTACATAATTTTGGGACATTCTTATTTTGCTTATACTTCCATACATACCTTTCAAACTATTTGTTGATAACAGGAAGTTTTTCTTAGAAGTTTTCTTCCCAAACTTTGTTCATGTCGGGACCAATAACTGTGGAAGCATGATTTATGAAATGCTCTTTTCCCTACAAGTGAGGCCAGTGCTCAGTGAAGACTGCACTTGAAGGTAATTTCTGTCTGTCTCTTATATTCCGGCAGATTCTTTGTGATGCAAAAGTTCTATTCAAAAGATGTGCAACCACCTCTTCCCCAAGTTGATTTTCCCAAAGTCCTGACAGAGAGATAATTTGCTCTCTCTTTGAGATTCCTCGGTCTATCCTTCAGGAAGAAGAGGCTCATAAGCGACACAGTCGTATATGTCCTGCTTAGCTGTCCCATACTTTCTAACTGGTAGGTCTCTCGTTCTGTCCAAAGTATTATCGCCATCGTTTTCGGTTCCACTCCTGTCAATGTACCTGCTCTACCTCCGGGTTTCGTTGAACTTTCACGTTAAGTGATCTCGGAGGCCCAAAGTGAAGCGCTCGCGCAGTCTCGTGAGATTTTAGCGAAATTCAGTGAATTCGAAACACGACAACAGGATTTTAATTAGAAATTAAACTCTACCCTTTTGGAAATAAAGACTGATCTCTCGAATACCACTCGTCGCATTGATTTTCTTGAAGTCATCTCTAAAGTCCGAATAGAGGAAATCTGCACTGTTCAAAAGGAATGAAAAGACCATAAGGCTAAGTGGCTGCACTGGAGCATGCGTAAAATGTAAATGATCAAGCGTCTTCACATACTACTCTTAAAATTCATGGTCTTCTAATGAAGCCCAACGAGGACCTTATGTCTTTTACACAAGTGCTACTCCTACCTAGGTATATGGGTTTCTCTAATTTTTGACCTCCATTATATATGAATCTTGTCTATTTGCATAAAAAGGTATTTAAATTTATATATGATATTATTATTGTTAGAATTCGATGCCCGTCGGTCAATATATCTTCAATATTTTTCAGGATTTTATACCCTGTACATATGTATCTTCATATATCAAACTCAATCTCATATTTAAACCACTAGCTTTAAATCTAAATGTTGGTCTTATTGAGAATACCTGTATAATATTTTGGATTAATTGTGTGCCTTAGATACCTTTCGACACTGTTTATTATCCTTTTTGTATCTTTTTCATTTGCACTTATTACCGATTTTATAATTTGAACTGCAGTCACTTAGTTTGGGGTGTGTTGATAATTGTTCAAGCATTTCTTCAGTGCATGTTCCTACCATATAATAGTTGTTTCTGAGACCTGGTCAACTCCAAATATACCATCTAGCCTCGTTACAATGACAACTCTTCTCTCTTTCGAAGAGACAGAGACGAGAGAGTAGCTACTTAGCCCACGACCGAATTTCTCTTTGTTGAAGTTAAATAAACTTCTGATAGTGTTTTAATGGGAGTGGTTTGTAAGCCACAAAATGCCTCTTATGGCAAAGAGCTAGAATCGATAATTTTTTCACTCATTCCTAACTTTAGTAACATTATACTTACTGAATATTTTGACACTAACTCAAATGGTACTTCCAATCATTCTAAATATCCAACATACTTCATATACTACTCTTCGGGACTCTCGATTGTACCTCATGATTCCACTCACCGTACTGATTGTTCCAGTAGTCGCATTGCCTTACTGATTGTGGACGATGTTGATAAGGTTGTCTTCTACGAACAATATTCTATCCCTTATCTCTCTGATCACGACTTGAGTAAAATTACCTTGATATTTTCCTGTAATCTAAATTCAAAGCCAAACCAAAGACTGGTGCGGACTCTTTCTGAAATTGATGAACATACATTCCACGAACATCTAATGACGTATGATCGGGAAAAGATATTACTAGATACAGATATAAATAACAAAACCGATGCTTTGACTAATTACCTAGTCACCGCATTCGAAAAATTTTCTCGCTACATGTTCCTAAAAACTTTCATAAAGCTGCCCCCTGGATCACACCTGAAATTAAAACTCTGACGTTAAACTCAGGAACCTAGTTCAAACTGAGATTAGAGATGCGTTCAATCAATACATTTATAATGAGATTGCACATAGAGACAAAAAATGGACATCAATTCATGCTACAAGGAGGTCGTTAACTAATATTGTCCTACTTGAGGAGGAAGTCATAGATCTTGTCGGGTCGTACAGCTGTGACGCGCGTGTTAGCTCGATGTGTGGCTTGTGCTTGACATCAGGCAAAACTGCGTGATCAGGTCATGAGCTTGTTTCCGACCTTCAGACACACTCCTCCAGTTCGACCATTTGCAGCGGCTGGATTGGATTACGCGGCCCCTATCTGGAGGTGGATGAGTAATGGAAGAGGTCGCAAGGCGTATAGAGGGTATATCGCTATCCTCGTGTGCTGTGCCACGCGAACCCTACATTTGGAGGCTGTGTCTGACTACACTACTAATAGTTTCATCGCCGTCTATAAGAGGTTTTCAGTTCGAAAAGGTATCAGCATTAGCTGTATCTGATAAGGTCGCTCGTTACCTTTCTGACAACCATACAACCTGGTAATTTAATCCAACTGCCGCTGCACACTCTGGAGGATTATGGGTAGCAGCAGTCAACTTTTCTTGCTCAAGTGGAGGCATAACTCAATTCAAGGCCAATCCAGTCTATAAAGGACAATCCCACCGATTTAGTTTCTCTGACTCCTGCACACTTCTTCATCAACTCTTCGAACTTTACAATACCTGAGCCTTCATTAGTAAATAAAGGACAGACAGATAGAGAGCGTTGGCAACTCTTAACTCAGATGTGCCAAAACTTTTGGAAAAGATAGTCGTCGGAGTACTTACATGCGCTGCAAACACGCCCTAAATGGCAGAAGCCAACACCTCCGGTCAAAAACTGAGAACTAGCATTGGTTCTGCAGGAGAAATTCCTTCTACTAAGTGGCCTCTGCTTCAGGTGGTTTAGGTACATCCGGGCTCAGATGGTGAAGTTCCCTCTGTAACTCTGAAGATAGAAACTAGTCTCTTACAGAGACCGGTTGTGCTAGTTGTTTCGCTACCAGTTTCTGTTTCAGATTCTACCCATGCTGCGCCATCACAACCTTAGCAAGGTGGGCGTATCATCAAACCCCATCTCAGGGGTAGGCGAATCATTGCAGGTCCAAGGTGGCAGCCTTTTTTCCAGGTCGTACCATTCGAGGCCTGTCATTGCCATTCAATGTCTTCTAGTCGAGTAATTCGTGAATCGATTACCAAGTCTTCTTTTTCGGAACCTTATTTGTTGTGTAGCACAATTAAATGTGTAAGCGGATGTCGCACGATATAATAGTTTACTTATACCACATAAACAATAGGTTAAAAAAAAAAGTCTAGTCTATGGACTGTATGTAATTTTTGCCGTAGAATCAATTGTTGTCATTAGTTTTTCGTAACTGATATTTGTAAAAACTCGCCCAAACCAAAATCGTTAAAAGAATTAAAAATTCGAATTAATTTTCATGAAAAATTATCTTTTAATGTAATGTTTTTATCCCAATACTAACTTGTTTACTGTGTCAATTGGTCTGTCAATAAAACTTAATAGGTTGAACATATTTTATAACATTATAAGCTGTTTATATATTTTAAAATAATAAAATCGTTCGTTAGTGAAACAATTTTAATCATAAATTAAAACGATTTTAATGATACGAATTGAACTATTCTGAACAAACTAATAAATGGTCAATCAATTTCCTGAACATCAGGGTTGTAGAGTGTTCTAGCGATTTAACTGAATCTTCGTTAAAATTTAGTTGGATGCGTAGAGTGTATGGTTAGAATAGTTTTCCACAATTTTTAAAATTTAGTGAGTTACAGGATTTTGAATTTTGGGATCCGATTTTTTGAAAACATCATATATCCCAAACCGATGACTGAATGTTATTCATTTTTGCAGGTGTAGCGTATAATTTATAGAATGTCTCCGATTATTTCAGTCAACGAAATTAATACTGCTGATTCTGAGATGTGTCATTGACATTTAAAAAATGTTGAATTCATTTAATTCTAAGAAAAAATATTTTAAACAAATTTTTCAAAAGTTCTATATATCGCTTTATTTGATAGAATTCCGCGATATATAGAACTTTCAAAACATATCTTTTTAAATAAGTTTTTTTTCGAGTTTGATAAATTTAACGTTTTTAAATATCAATTACACATTAAAGAATTATCAGTATTAATTTCGTGAACTGAACCAATCGGGAACATTCTTATTTTTAATCATTTATTAATTGTCTTACAAAAATCAATGTTTAAGTTGAACAGGACGAATGTAGCTCCGCCTAACGGCTCTTGTACAGGATCGTTAGGATTTTCTGATTCGATCAGAGAATCTGGTGCCGTTACGGTAGTTCTAAATTTTCCTTACAATATACTCTGCCTAACGGTCGACGCATGAATTTCACTTCTGAAGTGAAACTCACAAGCGATAGCGACTATTTTCAGTAGTCGGATAGGACTGTGGAAAAGATATATCAAAAACACGATTGCGATAAACAAATGATGCAGCTCTCACGTGATGATTTTTCGGAATGAACTTTTACCCTGGTATCATCGGCGTAAAAATACTTTTTCCCTTGTTCATCACTAGACATTTCTCAACAATAAATCTGATCTGTGCAATAAGTAAGGGGAAGGGAGTAAGGGAGAGGGAAATAATTTAGTAAGATTAATTGAATATAGGGGGCGATAGGAGCACGCTGCACTTTTCGTTAAAAACATCGGCTCACCAATGCGCTATGAACTTCCCTTTCTATCTTTGTCAACCCTGCTTACTGAGCCCTCATTTGCAACTTATCTAACGCACTGCCAGACGTTTTCTCTACTAATCCTCTGAAGGTAATGTCAATCATACATTAGTATTTAGCGGGTGCGTTTTTTAGGCTTAGCTATCTACTAATCAATTATATATTGATCCATCTTTTCTTCCTGTTCGTGGTATTTATTTTAATTTGCCGGATAGTTTAGAGACTCTTCTTATTCTTTGAAGTTGCTCTGTTCTTTTATTTCTTTCGTGATCACTTCTTCGCGATCTAAGTAATCCTCTTGGACTTAATCTAGAATTATTTTGACCTGGGCAGGTCGTTTTTTGGATTCCTTTCTGAAAACACTGGGATTTTAAAAAACGTTGAAATACTAAATGACCAGGTTTTTCACAATTGCAACTGGACATCTTTAGACTCTACCTCAGCGACAGATTCGAGTTTGGTACTTCCGCCTCTTAGGGAGTGGTATTTTCTGAAGGTCTTGCTGTGATTGATCGAGGTTGAAATCTAGTGGGTTCCGAAGCTTTATTCCGCTTAGGCTTCGTAAAGAAGATTATCGTAGGCGGCTTTAAATATTTGACTATAGTTTTGAACGGTGTTTCCTTCTTGTCTGGCCTTATCTAGTTTAGATCTGCTGAAATCGATCGAGGTTAGTACTTCTAAATTTGTTACTAGCACTGAGAAAAGTTCCGCGGAATTTCCTATTGGTGGACAATCTAATCTAATAGATTATTCCGCTTCGTTTTTTTTTTCTGCGAGAAAGAAATCAAGTACCAAATATGGTTTATCGCTGCTGCCTAATACAATACCGAAATATTATTTTGAACAGTGGTGTATTTCCACCTGGGTTGCAGAAATTATTTACTGTTATTTTGTAGTATTTAAGGTACGTCAATTTTTAAACATTTCTAGTTCAAATGTATACACCTTAATTTAATTTGTTTTTTAATTGCTTATCATCCATATTAATTTCATTTTTAGTTATTGTCTTATCTTTCAATCTGACATTAATGAAATGTAAACATCTCAGAAAAACAAGCTTGACTGTAATATATGAGATAACGAGTACGTAATATAATATACATAATCCATAATGAAGCACTAGAATATTCGTTTGTAACACTGTTGAACAAATTCTTTGTTAATATATTAATCAGTTTTCCCTCCTCTTGAAAAAATGAATGTCGCTAATAATCTAGTCTTCAGCTTGGCAGTCATCCTTAATTCTATTGGTGAATATGATCGTATTAACAATATATCTATTCGCAATCAATTGTTTCAGAATTTACAAAATTTGCTCAAACAAGCACAGTAAGCTTCTATGCAATTTTTTTTAGATTTATATATATTTTCTCACCCTTCGCACTTCTTCGGCCTCTGAAGATTCTTTGTTTAAGTTTTTCTTCTTATCTAATAAAATAGGGCATCATTGTTTTTTGATGTTATTTTCTTCATAAGGGCAAGGCAATGTGAAGTCGATGTTAATTGTTCTTGAACTACTAGTTCTTTATTTTTTTGTTGCCAGAAGCTTTCGTTCTTGGTCGAAGAGCTTCTTCAGTTACAAAATATATCCTATATCCATCCTAGCCATCCTACGTTTGCTTTACAACCGTGTGCAAGAGTCCACAAAACATGTCCCAAATATAATTTTTCATTTTTAAACTATGTGGATAATTGTAGTGTCGTTAGGAATTGAGTTTTTTCACTCTTCCCCATTTTTTGGAGAGTGGCGTATACATTTTTTGGTTAAAATAATATTAGTGGACCAACACAATCCGATGCGTACCCGAGCATTCCACGAAAAATTAACATTGTCTTCAGAATAGGTCACTATTGGATGCTATTTCTGCAATCCTAATCTACTACTTCACATTTGTGCTGGAAATTTATTGAATGATTTAATTGCCTTTACTTCCATATGCGACGGGTACATTTTTTGGTAGCAAAACTGTTTCTGAACCATTTTTAGAAGCATCTGCACGTTTAAAAGGCTTATAAACATCATTTACATAATTAATTTTTTTAATATGCATCTAGAATTAGTATTAATAATCCAATTTGTTATGACAATATCAGAAAATGCAATTTAAAAGTAGCCATGCGTCGTGTAACGTTGCTAGCAGCTGTTGTAGAATGATGAATCACCAACTATACACGTATGCGGCGTAGACAGCAATGACGCATGTGTAGTTTGCTGTTAGGTACAGTCATTCTAGGTCGTTAAATCTCTTACAGTTTTATTTCTAACTGTGTTTTTTTTTCAAATATTTATAGCATTCATATCATCATTTTTTCTTAGTTTTGGTGCGAATTGGAAATATTTTGCAAGAGGAACATTCACCCTTCAGAAACTTTTTTGCGGATTCATACCCCTCCCAGTAATAGGTCACTACTAAACTTGGAATATCCTAAAGTGCGCTTGCCAACATTCCAACATGTCCTGCGAAAAAACTGTAACAATAGGGGATAGTGGAATAAATTTTGCGTAAAATAAAAAAGCAGAAATGTTTTAGCTCTTGTAGGCCTCGAGGTATGACAATAAAACTTTGACCATTTCCATTCGGAAGGCTCTGTATGTCCATCATAAATACCCTTTTTTCTCATTTTTCTCATAAAGTCTTTCGAAAATATGCAATCTTTATTACATCATATTTTGAAATATATGGCAGTAAAGAATGTTGTTTAGTGAAATATATAATTCTATTAATTTAATACATAATTTTACATTCTGTCCACTAATTTTCCACCTCATTTAAATGATATGTATTTTTATTACGATTTCTAAACCGTAATGTCATTCTTATGTATCAACTTCTTTTTTATTTTCGAAGAAGACTTGGTTTTGACATTTCCACATTAATTTGAAAACCTTTTTTTGGAAGGGCAGTGTGGCGTTTGAAGGGAGAATTTTGGCAAACACAAATTTGATATAAATATGTAATATAGAATTTCATGTATATTAATCTTTGATTTATCGATGTGGATAGACTACTGGTAAAGGCAACGGTAAAAATGATAATTTTTTCCATATTTCTAAACATTTGTATCTGTTCAGCATATATTTTCAGAAGATTTTGAATTTCATATTATTCATATTCTCTAGGATTACCGTTAATTAAGAAAGAATGTTAGAAAGTTTCAAACTGCGTTTGTTTCCGAAAATATCTTTTTTTTTTAAATGATCATTTTTTTGGCAATCAGCGAATTTCATGCAAAATTGCAAACAGTCATTGTTAAAAAATATTATAGAAAGACTAGCATTAGAATCAATAATACAAAAATATTGAAAGAATTAATGTAAAAAGTAGAGAAAATAATTTAGAGAATTCAAAAAATTCAAGGAATTAAGAGAATTCAGAAAATACAGAGAATTTAGAGAATTCAGCGAATTCAGAAAAATCAAGGAATTACGATAATACAAGACATTACGATAATTCAAGGAATTGAGAGAATTCAGGGAATTCAGATAATTCAGGAAATTCAGATAATTCAGTGAATCCAAAGAATTCAGGAAATTCAGATAATTCAGAATTTCCATGAAATTCAGATAATTCGGGGAAGTCAGAGAATTAGGGGAATGCAGAGAATTCATGGAATTCAGGGAATGCTGAGAATTCAAGGGAATCAGAGAATTTAAGGAATTCGGAAAATTTAGAGAATTCTAAAAATTTACAGAATTCTAGCAATTGAGAGAATTCAAGGTATTACGATAATTGAAGGAATTCAGGGAATTCCGAAAATTCAAGAAATTCAAGGGATTCAGAAAATACAGAGAATTCAGGGAATTCAGAGAATTTAGGGCAGTCAGAGAATTCAGGGCAGTCAGAGAATTCAGAGAATGCAGGGAATTCAAGAAATGCAGAGGTGCAGGGAATGCAAAGAATTAAAAAAATTCAGAGAATTCAAGGAATGCAGCGAATTTGAAGAATTCAGAGAATTGGAGAAATTCCGAGAATTCAAGATATTCAGAGAATTCAGAGGATTCAAGATATTCAAAGATTTCAGGGAATTCGGAGCATTCAGGAAAGTAAGAGAATTCAGGGAATTCAGAGAGATCAAGGATTTGAGAGAATTCAGGAAATTCAGAGAATTCAGAGTAATGAAGGAATTCAGTGAATTCAAGGAATTCAGTGAATTCAGAAAATTCAAGAAATTCAGAGTTGAAGGAATTCAAGGAATTAAGAGAATTTGGAGAATTTAGGGAATTTACAGAATTCAAGGATCTTGGAGATTTTAGAGAATTTAAAGATTTTAGAGAATTTAAGGAATTCAGAGTATTCAAGGAATTGAAAGAATAAGAAAATGAGAATAAAATAAAAGAAGCGATTGGAAAGGAAGCTCGTGGAATACTTGATCATGTATAATAGCAAATCACATGCTGTGACTGGAAAAACACCGTCAGAATTGTTCTTCAGAAGTCAGTCCGTGACGAAATCTATATTGTTGGTGATATTAGAAAAAAAGGAGGACATGGATGTCAGAGATAGAGACCAGGAAAAGAAAGAAAGAAGAAAAGAATATACAAGTCGGAAAGAAAATAAGTCTATGTTTTATTTTTTGTAAGAATCTAAAATTATTCATTGTTATCATAAAAGGATCGCAGTTCAGGTTGGACTGAACGACCGGGGAGCCAACATGTGGTGATGCGTTGGCGAGCCAAATTATAAGTGAATGGTAGAACACTACACCATTGATGTATTTTAAATTTGCTCGAAAGATCGTGGAAATCTCTTGATATCTTTGAAAATATTTTTTACATACATAGCATTATTTTAAATCGGTTAAAGTCCATAGAAATGCTTTAAAATCTTTTATCTCATTTCGAAATTTGTAAAATCTTAGGCCTGATGGAATAACCACCGCACTTTATAAAATATTATCCTTTTTTTCTTGTTGCAGAGTTAAGTTCGCAATTTGACTGTTTACCTAATGGCGAGCCTATTCCTAGTTTTCCTCGTGGCGGACCTTCTACTCCTCACTCTTCGGACACAAATCATTCACCTGAGAGTTCTCTACCTCCTGTCGTGTCTCCTCTTCGTGCCAGGACTATATCTCCTCCTGCGAGGCCTCTTCTTGCAAGGAGTCATCCTCCTTCCAGGTCCGCGGCTTCTCTAATAAGGCTTCCTTCTCCTGACGGATTGGGATGTGGACTTGAACAACTCAGATTTATCCGGCTTATTTCCATTAAGAATACGCAGCGGACATTCGAACTTCGAAGATACATTTTTCCTGTCAATAAATTAATTAAAGTGAAGACAGGAGAAAATTCGTATAGACATGTGACAAGCGAAGAAGAAATTGTATTATCAACATTTGATGGTGACGTCTTTGCAGTTCTGGAGAATCATGATGTTTTTGCTGGAGTGTATAGAAGTTTTAATTCAATTGTCAGACGTGTGAAAATAAACATGGAAAGCCAAACGATTACCATATTGAACAGAGAAGAAATGAATGAAATTCCAGTCGGTGCCCACCGCTGTATCATGAAGAGTTTTAGAGTGGAAATTGTAAACGTGCAAACCTCCGCATAAAGAATAATCTTCTACCTTACTCATTCCTTTTAATAGAATGTAAAACTATAAAATATAGCGCTTGTGATCCGAAGTGGGATCCAAATCTGCATGTCACTAGTAATTACATTAAAAAGTCAATGCCTCATGGTTTTCGAGTCTTCAATCCTTCGTCAATGCCCCAGTAGCTTTTCTGGCAAAAGAAAATCCGTGATGTTTCTTAACTTTTTTTTCAACGTTTACCTGTACCCCCTGGGCTCTTGAAATTAACATGGGATTTTGAATGGGAAAAGCTAGGTTTTTGAAAAAATGGAAAAAAGAATTATTTCAACAAACGCAAATTGTTTAAATCATGACAAATGCGTTAAACCGATAGGTAATAACTTTTCACGACTTAAAGAAGGAAAAAATTGTTCGAGTAAATATTAATTGTTTAAATAATTCAAAATTATTATAAAACACTATAGTTTAGTTCACAAAAAGTTTACAAGTACTGCTTTTTTCAATTTATTCGAAAACCGAACTTTTCCCATTTGAAACCCTATGTTAATTACAAAAGCCCGGGGGCAAAGATTATGATTAAAAACAAAATTTTGATTAAGAATTTTCTTTTTCTAGAAAACGAACAAATAGGATGAGATTAATCGCCAAAAATCGGAAGTCGAATTTGTACAGGTACAAATTTGGACCATCCTAAATTGCTCCAGTCAGTCTTTTTCGGAAGGAGACAAAAAACTTTATTATCATTCGCTCACGAAAATATTTCACAAAAAAATTACGCCACCGTACAGGATATTAATTGTTTTTTTTTTTCTGAAGTTTTTAGACAAAAAATTGTAATATCCCGAAACTTTTTTTTCAATTTAATTTTGCGTTTGGCAATATGTAAGTAAATAAAGTGACCAAATGAGGAGTGTTATGAATATAATTTGTTATGTAAAATAAAATTACTGGAATAAACTCGCTATTGATTAGGACTAATGCATATATGGGGCGATGAAAAGAACTTTGTCTAGTACATTTTCGATTGGGTTTTTCATGACCTTTGGATTGGTCCTACGCATTTTTTCGAAAAATAATTATTTGACCTTCAAAAATGAAGGTCCAAAATAAAATTGACTTTTTTTCGAAATAAGACAGGAAGAAATATCGATCTCAGGACTGACTTGGTCAGCTGGTTCACTCGCTACATGGCCTTAAACTAAATAACTATTGTTTTGAAAACATAATCAGATCCCAGAAGGAATAAATAAAAAAAGAATGTATGATCTTGCAAATCTGGAGGAAGGATGGAGTTGAAGGATGATCATTGCTCCCCCTGCTCATTATATGGTGCCAAAAAATCTCGTAATAAATTAATAAAAAATACTGGTTAGAAAGGAAAGTTTCAAAATTTTATTCAAAAAATAGAACAGAAGCTGTAAAAGAATTTAAAAGCAGTAAGAGCTGCAGTTAGAAGATCGCTGAAATAGAGATGCATAGAAAAACTGATAAAAACTACAACCTAAAACTATGATTTATATCCAATTCGATTATAAATCTTTTTGTAGCGGTACTAATTGTAGCTGTGCATTTTTAATGTTTGCAATTCAAACAATGGTTTTTAGTGGAAAATGATTCAGATAATAAACACGTATTAATTTTTTGGCACTGAATCACGCAGTTTTTATGCAATAAATTTATAAATTCACAACTATTACCAGTAAAGACTGAGATACCTCCAAAGTGTCTTCGTTCATTTTCCCTGTCAAGGCAGATTTGAAATTAAATCTCTTGATTGGGTAAACCGTTAAATCCTTGGCCGAAGTGAATGTCATCCTCAATCATTCAGCAGTATTTGTTTTCAGATATTTATCCGCACTTATGTCTCCAACTTTCACCCGATCTTCCCAATCGTCCAACCATTGAATTGAATCTTTGAGGACATAATTACGTAAATTAAGTAATTTTAATTGGTTACAAAATAAGATAATTCAATGATCTGAATATCTTCTTTGCTTCTTATTTTCAACTTTAGATGCTGCTACAATTTCGTTGATAGCTATTCGCTCGTTACCTTTCACATTTGCGTCACCTAGGATTTTGGCGATGGATTGATTCGAAATTCGCCTCATTTCTTCTGAGAATGTTCTAGAGATTTTTGCTTACAAATTTAAAACGCAAATAATATCTCCGTTTCTTTTTCCTGTCAGATTCCCACTTTCCTCTAACTAAGCGCAATTGCCTTTTTTGAAACGCGGTGAGATTTTGTATACATACACGTAAATTCCTCACTGTTTTTGAAATTCTTTGCAACTTCTGTTCAACCGCCTGTTTTACACCGTTACAGAATTTACATTGAGTTTCTACCGGATCTAGCGCTAGAAGCAATGAAAAATAATTATGCCTTGAAAAATCTTCTTTATCTCGGTAGGGAACAGAGGTTTCGGCAGATAAATAAGACACAGGAACAGGACATCCCAAGCAGAATTGAAAACTTTCAATCAACTCTATTGCATTTTTGAGATCTTGGATGGTTGATATTTTTTTCTTGAGTCCTAACTTCTCATGATCAAGAGGATTCCCCGTTATAAAGATGCGCAATTCCAGATTGGATTTCAATCAAATTCTTTTTGAATATGACAATTCATCGTTGTCTACCATTATCGAACTACAATCCGAGAATTGAACCATGGGATTTGAGCCTAGAGCACCTGGTTTAACATTTTGTCTCATCCAGCCATGTGAAAAAGAAACCAATTTAAAATTGTCAAATTTATCTTTAAACAATTTTTCATCTGCAACATTACTGGCACCATTCCCTTCGTGTTGCACGAGTAATCCGTTATCGCCTTTGTCGTTTAAATTCTGCCCTGCACTTTTCTGTAACTTCTTCTCAATGATTAAATGTTATATTTATAATTTTATTATGTAGGAAGGGGAAAAGAACGTATTTACGGTTTAATTTAAATAATTAAGTTCGTATATTCACGTAGAAGTAACGTACAGAAAGCGATAAAAAGTAAAGACGGCGTATCGTCCCAGAAATTCGAACGAAAGTCTCTCCACCACGGAAGTCCCCCCTTCTTTTTCTTTCGACGCCAGCGCCAATATTTTTTACGATGACCATAAGTAACGCGGGAATTACAAAAAATGCTTACAGTTCGGCCTTCCTGACAACGTGGTCGACCCTACCACCATAGGCGACTTTATTTTACACGTTATCATTATTGTCTGAATCGTCCGGTATTCTCTCGATCCATACTTTCTTTCTATCTGAACTAAAATTGCCCGTAAACGGTTTCTGAGTGACCTCGAAGTCTTCGATATCGCCTATGACATATCTATCTAAGTCGAGCACTTTCTATACAATATAAGGCCCTTTGTATTTCAGTAACCGTTTCTTATTCACACCAGAAGTAGTGACAACATTTTTTATCTTTACATATTCTCCGACCTTAAACTTATGTGACGCTTTTCTGTTCGCATCGTAGACCGATTTATTGTATTTCTGCATCTTTTTATTTTGCTCTATTGCGTTTAGCCACAAGTTCTTTCTATTTTCTTTTGGATCGATTTCAGTTATCCAGGATTCTTGTTCCTCTAATGTTGACCGAATTGTGCACAAAAACGATTCACGTGTTCCACCTGGCCGTTCGCTCTCGGCATCGCAGAAGCAACCATAATGTGTTGAATACCGCAGTCTTCCATTGATTTCACGAATTCATCAGAGGTGAAGCAAGTTCCTCTGTCCGTCACTAGTCTTTTACAATTTCCAAAAAGGTGAAAGTGCTGATCTAACTTTCCGATACTTTCTTTACTCGTTGTGCTCTTGACTGTATATAATACTGTGTATTTCAAAAACGCGTCTCCGATAATCAAAATGTGTTTCATACCGAAGCGAGCCACTTTCAGAGGCCCATAGTGATCCACGTGAACGGTTTCGAAAGTTTTGCTTGCCTTATCGTAATGCTGTAAAAACCCTTCTCGTTTTCACGTTGGCATCGAATAGGTTATACATTTTATACAATTTTCAATATGCTCCTTGACGTACGTTCGCATATTCGGAAACCAGTAAACGTTTGTTATTAGATCGAATGATTTTTCGAAACCAATATGGCCAACATCGTCGTGACAAGTTTGAATTACGCCCCTCACCATAGACTCGGGTACAAAGAACAACAGATTTTCGCCGCTTTCACGATACACTACGCGATGACGAAGCTCATATAGTTTACTTTCGGACATTTCTAATTCTTCGTGTAGTCTGCGAATACTCGGATCGTGTAGCTGTTTATAAACAAGCATGTGGTCGAAAGATAACGGTTCGATAATCATGATGTTTCGGCTAAGCGCGTCGACGTGTTACATGCGATCACCTGGTCGATGCTCTAACGTGTAAGCGTAACTTTGTGCATAATATATAGCCATAAGTTCGAGTTCGTAACTATGATACCTGCTTTCGACTTCCGTCGTACGTTTACTAAAATCGAAAGCCGGGTGAAATTTTTAGTCTGGCCCTTTTTGCATCAAAATGGCTCAAAAACCGTGAGAGCTTGCATCTGTATGCAATTCCGTAGCTGCGATTGGCGAATATACTTGCAAAACCGGTTCTATTAGTAATTTTTCGCGCGAAAATTCAAAAGATTCTAATTTGGCTGCCTCAAAACGGAAGGGAACATAATTTTTCAGAAGCGCATACAATGGTTTAGCAATTAATGCAAAATTATGTACGAATTTTCGGAAGTAGCTAACCAAGTCTAAGAATTTCCTAATTTCCCTAGTTGTTCTCAGTCTAGGATAATTTTTAATCACTTCGAAGTGTTTACTGCTTGGTCTGAGACCATCCTGATCTATTAAATATCCTAGGTACTCAATTTGTCTTTTAAGAAACTTACATTCGCGCAAATTTAATTTTAAGCCTCTTAGTTTTGCCATATCCAAAACTTTCTACAAAATTGTTAGATTCTCCTCTAGAGTATCGGTAGCAATTAGTGTATCATCTAGGTATACTAAAATTTGGCCTTTTTCGATAAGTGTTCTAAAAATCATGTTTATGTACCTCGCGAAATTTGCCGGTGCATTGACCATGCCAAATGGACTTCCTAAGAATTCCAGTTGACCCTCAGGGATCACGAATGAGGTGTACTTCACTGACTCCTCTGCCACTGAATCGTGGTGAAAACCGTCCTTTAGGTCAAGGCTTATGTATTTTTTTTCCTTTCCAGCCGGTCTATCTGATCTTCAACACGAGCCAACAGATAGTGATCTTTAACAGCTATTTTGTTTAAAGCGCAGTAACTACACAAAGCCGGAAATCACCATTTTTCGCTTAGTTAGAGCAACGGGACTACTATAGAGTGAATCGCTAGGCCTAATTCTTCCATATTCTAAAAGTCGGTCGCTACTTTTTCCGTCCAAGACAATCTCCTTGGTGCAAAATTGAATGGTATATCTCAAGTTAGATTGATTCTCATTTCATAATCAACCGGTTCAGTTGTAACGTTATCATTAAGATAGCTATTCAGCCAATCCGGCAGATAATACTTAATCTCGAATGGGATGTCACAGTCAACATCATCTATTACCGCATCTAACTCTTTAGGCCTTTCGATTACGTCTAAGTGCAAAATTTCGTGAAATTCTTCATCGACTAGCGATACTGTATTTTCGGACGGCAAATATTGGAGGGTAATAGCCGTAGCTTCTAATATAGTTTACATACCGGGCATTCTTGTGAAATTTCTCCCTAACAACGCGGCATAAGACATAGTCGAATCCGGTACTACGGCAAATCGGATCTCAAATAAATTAACGGGCAAAGTGTCTAAATAAATTTCCGTATCAATATAACCATAAATTATGAGTGGCGCTTTATTTAATTCACCCAAGTTAGTACGATCTACATTCTGAATAAAATCGTTGTTAGAGAAATATTTAGTACAAGTACTTTCTTTTAATAGACTTATAGCGCTGCCGCAATCTACAAAAGTTTTCACATACCTTTGAGGATTTTTAACCTTGCTAACCTGTACATAATAAGCGTCGTCGTTTACATCATACGATTCGCTGACACTTGTGGATGTCGTCTTCATTTCTTGGATGTTCTCTTCATCCTTTCTTCCTGGTATTTCAACCAGTGCTGTCGTGCTGTCAGGAGCTTGGTGTTTAGTGGAGTTCTTCTGCGCCGAATTTGACGTAGATGTACTTGATGCAGAGTTGGGGCAACTACGATATTCATGTCCCATGCTTCCGCAGGTAAAACAGGAACCTTTCTCTCGACGAGCGTTTGGACATTCTCTGGATGTGTCCATTAACATTGCAGTTAAAGCATTTGATTACACTGCTCGACAGATTCGGGAACGTGCTGGTGGGTTTCTTGACAGATGATCCGACCTGATCCACAGCGCTGCCTCTCGGTATACGCTTATACTGATTTTCACTTACCAACGTGCCGAATTCCAACAATTCGTTGAGCGTCTCAATTTTTTAACCCAACATCTGAACTTTCAAAACATAGTCGCTAATACCTTAGATAATATATTCAATCTTATCCCTTTCAACAATTCTTAATTTCTTCATTAATTTTAATTTGTCGGAAAAGTATGTTGAGAATTTTTTCGTTCCTTCTGTATAGGCGTACCAATCCCTGGCTCGACCTTGAAGCTGTTTTGTCGCGAGAACCTCGATGATTTGATCGGAGCCGACGTAAGCTTCTTTAATCTCATCCACTCTAGCGATCCAGATCTCCACATCTTTTTCGGAATCTTTTCCAAAAACATGTATCTGACTACCGATATCCTTTTAGTTTAATGGTCTGGGACCCTGATATTACTGGTGAGTCGCCCCTGGTAGATTCGTCGCTTGTAGCACTGCTCGGGCCGTTGCTGCAATGATAGACTCTATGTCTATTCTACCAAGAAATCCTGCTTGTTCTTCTTCATCTTGTGGACTATTTTGTACCTCCTGAAGACACTTTCTGCTCTATCGACGGTAACACTGAGAATCTCACTCTCTTAGAAACGGCTTCCAAGGAGAATGTCAGTGATATTTTAACTGCACCTTCTTCTTCTCGACTCTTACCTTCATTACTACCCATTATTGAATATTTTGATGCAGGATCGCCCACTTTTAACATTGACATTGACAACAAAAAGTCGTAAGACAGTTTTCCTCAGTGTTTTCTAAACGATTGTATAGGTGGTAAGATACCGACCTCAATTTTTAAGAAAACGCTAGGAAACAGTGAGATTAAGCTTAGAGAATAATTGCTGCGGAGCAGAGCAAAATAAGACCTTTATTGTTCATCGTGCAGAATTTACAGCAAACTTTCGCAAGCTCAAAAATCAGCTTTGGCATCACCTGAAGGCTATTCTGCTTAACGAAAGTGGAAGAAGCTACACGACAAAATGCTTGAAAATGAGAGTAGTATTTCGCATAAAAATTGTTACATTCAGTGATAAGCAAAACAGAGGAAATTAAAAACAGAAACTTTTTTGAATGAGTTTATGATTGCTTGCGCAAATGAAGTACTAAATTGTAGTTTTAAAGAACGCGAGAAAGCAAAGTGTTATCTACTGATTTTGGATGCAACTCCAATAAAATACGTTTGGCAGATTGCAGAGGGCCAAGGATATGACAACGGCAATATGAAAGGTGCCTACAGAGGGGTTCAGGCGAGAATACTGGCTGCCAACAGTCTAGCTCAATATTCTGCCTGCACTTGTCACTCTCAACCTTAGTGAGTACAAAGTAGCTGAAAGTTGTCTTGCTGCCCACACATCTTTTGGTTTCATAGCAAAATTGTACAGAATATTTAGTTCTAGCCCACGGAGATGGGAAATAGTAAAGCAGAAGACAAACAGCTCTCTACATTTAATCTCTCAAACTTGCTGATCAGCCAGGATTGACTCAAAAAACGTATATACGGAGCTTAAATTGTTTATTTATGGCATCTATTTGGGTGAAAGTTTTGAAACCCATTGACATTGTAAACAAAGTAATTCAGGCTTGACCTCCACGAGGAGGAATCTAAAGATGAAAATATTACTTCAGAATTACGCGTTTTATCGGTAGACGAAATTTAAAAAAAGCAACTGATATGGTAAACGGATACCCCACGGACCTGCAGGATAAGCTAGTGGATATCCGAAAGACTGTGTGAAAAGCAGGGCGCACAAAACATTAACAGAAACGATTGAACAGAGGAAGGCGCAATTTCCTTTGTGCATTTCTTCTTTTTCCACTTATATTCTTATTTTAAGAATATTTTCTTCCTTTGGTTAGAAGATACTCTTGAAGTGAGAATTTCGATTACTTCTTCAAGAATATTTCTAAGAATATGCCTGTAAGAATATGATACTCTTAATATTAGAGTATCGTTTTTTCGGAGCAGATGTTAAATTTACGGAATTTTGCACCTCAATGTTAACGAATTTGGTAATTAAATTTTAATCTCTGAATTTGACTCGAATGAAATGTAAATATCTCTGAAGAACAATCTTGCCGATAATCTGCGAGATAACAAGTATAGGATATATTATATATTCCATAATGAAGCACCAGAATATTTTGTAGTTACACTTTTGAATCAATTCTTTAATAATACAGTAATCAGTTATTTCACTGCATGAAAAAATGTGGATCGTTTATAATCTGGTCTTCATCTTGGAAATAATTCTTCATTCTATTGGTGAATATAATAGTATGATTATACATCTATTCTTCATCAATTGTTTCACAATTTGAAAATTCTGCCTAAACAAACATACTACTCTTCTGTAAAAATTTGTTATATATTTATATATTATTTTCCTTTATATCTAATGAAATGTGAAATTATTGCACGATATTTCTGCAATCTCAATCTGCTAATTTGTATTCGCGCTGAAATTGATTCATTGATTCACTCCCATTTACCTCCATATGCGACGCGTAATTTTCCTGTAGCGAAACTGCAACTGAACCCTTGTAAGGAGCATTTACACTTGCATATATTTATCAGCAAACACAATTTAAAAGAAGCGGTAAGTCATGTAATCCTAACAGCTGTTGTAAAAGGACGAATCACCGACTACAGGCGTATGCGGCGTCGACAGGCATAACGCATGCGCAGTTTGCTATTAAGTACAGCCATTTTAAGTCATAAAAACTCTTGAAATTTCATTTTTAACTGTGTTAAAACTCTGAATGATGCTACAACGTTTTATCTTTTCAATGCCATCTCGTATATTGGTAAAGTAAGTCCTGAGCGTGGAGATTCTATACCAGACTATTACGTGCGAAATCGATGTCAGCCAATATATGGTACCAACAGACATATACAAACTGATAATTGGTTCACATCTGTCGACATCTTCAAGAAAATGAAAGATGAATTTAACTTAGCCATGCTCGAAACGGTGCGCCAAAATAAAAGACACATTCCTGTTTCATTTACACAAACTGCGGCTGCTGTCACAACCAGATATGGTTACGATGGCAAAAACATTCTGTTATCCTACTGTCTGAAAAAGAATAAAGTTCTTCTATGCTTATCATCGTACCAAAAATTTGAGTTTCAAGGATCAGAAGGTAAACCGGAGATGGTGCAGATGTAAAATGAAACGAAATTCGGAACCGACGTTTTCGATTTTTTATGCGGTTCATCCACTTGCGCTCGTAGAACTTGTCGTTGGCCTATGCGTCTTTTCATGGGTATTTTGGATCAGGCAGGTGTTAATGCGTGCATCTCGTATCCTTTTCAATGCGAAAATCCAGTTATAGATTGTCGCCAATTTCTGAAAGAATTGTTTCTTGAACTGCTTACACCTCACATGAGTTGAATGACAAACTCGAAAAAATGACGCAATGCTCACCTTGTGATATAAAAAAAGATCGGAAACCAAACCAATGTTGCGTCAAGTGTAGGTTCACTATTTGAAAAATGAACTTATTTCAATTTGTTCAACAGTTATGAATTTTGTAGTAAATGTCTGCAGTTTCGGATCACTAAAAATAAAATATTTGTTCAAATATTTTTGCAATATTCATGATGTGCCCTTAAAGGAGAAGTGTTCAAGAGTGTACAGTAGGGTGGTCCTAAAAACGCCACCAACAGTTTAGATTTTCATACAAATAATTACTAGTGGACAATTTGAATATTTCCCATGACTTTGCAAACAATTTTAATACAACTCTCAGCTGTATTTCCGCAACATGATGTCGACAAGCTAAATATAAAATATCTCGTCCCATAGCTTTTTGCAATAATCGACAAACACCGTTGCGGTGGCCGCTGTTTGAAGCTGTTGTATCGCAGCAGGTTGCGTGCACCACATTAAGAAGGCCCCATTCTACGAAAGTTTCATGCACCCCCTCAGCTTCATCCTTTCCAGTACTAGATACAGATTCTGGGTCTCCAAGAAACAATTCCTCTCCTGCAGCAGTTATAAATATTGGCAATCTGTCGACCTTATCCTTTCCAGTTAATGCAGGGAGCAGCTTTCCATCACAATGGATGACAGCTGCTTTATTTCCAGACCTACTGCAGATTTCGCGGACTTCTTGCATATATTCAGACCTAGATTGTTCACGATATCCACGTACGAATGATCTACTAATAACAGTAGATAAAAGGGGAACTTAAAGCGACTCTGCAACTGCCGTTAAAACATGAGCTGCTCGCCTGAAGCTTACTTTGGCGGAATGAAGAGCTGCTGCAAGTCTTGGAGACATAATTTGAATTTTATTTGACCGTTCAGCACCAGACGAATCAGGCAAGTCATCCATCTGCAACGTTTCTGAACCAACGCCGTCAACCAGCTCTGCTTCTTGACTCAATGAGGATACTGATGAGAGCGTAGCATTCAAGTTGTCGCCTCCTCTGCTACTGGAAGATGCTAGTTGTACTCGATTATCTGGAATCAAATCAATTTGGGGATTGCACTTGATCCATTTTATTTGATAATTGAGCGTTTTGACATGCCTTGGGTCTGAAATGATCGACGGTAACCTGAGAAGGTGCCAAAAAAAAGCGGTAACCTAATCGGGTTAAGCATGTTGACCTACTTATTTCTATGCAGAGCCCACCGGCATCTTCGATACAAAAGCGATAAATATCTTAATGAACATGACAGCTGTAGGAGGGTGAGCCTCTCACAAATAACACACGCAAACTTTATGCCCTTCTACGCACTGGAATTTCTATCATTAGACATTTAGGAAGTGATACCATATATTTTGGTAACTGCGGTATTCTCCATAATCGGGCACATCACCATTCCTAATCACTGATTGGCTATCCCACTAATTTACCCTCTTGATACTTACGAAAGGATATAATGCATCATAGCTACTGCGACACTTTCCGTATTTGAGCATACATATAATTCTCAATGCACATTGGATAATTAGGCACTTACCACTATTCTACATGATTGATTATCATCGCTGAATTGAAACCAAGATGAATATCTACTTCTAATTTCACATTTTTAAAAATCGATAAATTTAATCACAAATATTTTCAAAGTGTTCGCCATCGCCACTTGAGCAACAATCAATTCTTTTTCGAAAAATATACCAAAGTAGGGTGGCCACTCGTTTCTTCCGTGAGCAAATTTGGGGTGTCCTAAACCAATCACTCGATTTCCATGTACATTACAAATAGCCTCGAAAACTTATTTGGTACGATGTGGCGTTGCTGCATCTTGCACAAAGTAGAAAGTCAAACCCGAAGTTAACCCAACCTCTTCTCTTTGCAAAGGGGAAGAGAGGCATTTAATTTTAGCAGCTTTCCGTGGGACACTCTGTATATCCTTAATATCATGAATTTTTGTTTCTTTTGGTGGAAATTTAAAATATTTTACAAGAGGAACATACACCCTTCAGAATTATGTCTGCGTATTCATACTCCTTTCAGTAAAATACCAGAACTCCAATATAAGGCCAACTGATTTAGTTCTTCCTAGAACTGCTGGCCAACGCAGTTTCTCAGCGCACAAACATTGTCAAAAATGCGAGGCCACCGCGCAGAATTCATTTAACGACGAATTTAGTGCCACGCCCACTGCGAGGCAATCCCCAAAACTGGCCTCATATTGGAGTTTTTGTGTAGGTTATTACCATACTTGCAATATGCTCAAGTATCAACATGCGCTTTTCAAACATTCTCGAGAAAAACGGCTTTAAATAAATCCACACACGTTACATGGACCGCAATGCGAGAGTCTTCCAACTCCTGGTTAGATTAGGCGGTAATGGCCAAAGTTTTTAAATCGAAACTCTGGTTTAATACCTATTTTCCGCACTTTTTGCCAATTTTTTAAAAATGAAATTGAAATAAAAAAATTGGAATAAAAAAAAATGGCCACAAATGCCGACAGCAGCAATTGCGCACGGACTTCCCGGTTAAAAACTCGAGGCAATACCGCGAGATTTATCTAGGATTAGAAAGACTTATATTGAAAGTTTGGTAATGACCAGCGACTCAGAAGCGTATTAATCTAGACAAAATTCCGGAGTATGTAGGTTCCCCTTGTTAGTGAAAAGATCCAAAATCTGACTATAATATAAACAGTTTCGGGTTAGAATATTTTGCTTTGTTATTCTAATCCGGTCCCAAAACTAAAACCCGTTTAAAACGCAAGATTGGGGCCTACCAACAGCTATATTGTCCTGAGTAGAACTTATAGGTCTAGTTGTTGTATTAAACCAACTTGCAGAAGAAAACAAAGTGGCCCTCATATGGGTCCCTGCTCACATAGGGATCAAGGACAACGAAAAGGCGGACGAGTTGGCAAAATGCGGCGCAGGAAGTAAATACATACGACTGGAACCGGTACTGCGACTAGCGTCTTGCTGCATCGGCATAGTCATCAAAAGCTGGATCCGAACAAAACTCCAGGAATACTGGGAATAAATCCAGGGTTGCCGACAGGGGAATCTTGAGTTTACTCAAGAAAGATATGAGGAGAGTGGATGGGATCCTAACTGGGCAGAACCAATTGAACTATCATATGCACAAAATGCGGTATAACACGACAGAGTGCACGAAATGCGGCAGGGATGACGAAACATTCCTGCATGTATCATTCCAGTGCCCGGCATTGGCTAGACTCAGGCAGAAAACCCTCGGGCCCATTTTATGTAACGTGAGGGAATTACAACGCGATCAGTTACTAATATACTAGGCTTCACCAAGAGGACTGGGGCAAACTACTCAACCTGCAATGGAACCTGCGACTTACATTTTGAAATTTCGTGGAAATCCCTTGATACATTTGGGAATATTTTTATATCCATTAAAATTGTTTAAATCTGTTAAAATTCATAAAAATCCTTCAACAGGTCTCAAATATTGAATTTATTCCCTGAAATTCTCTGGAAATCATGTGCAATTTGTAAAATCACAGGCCTCCTGGAAATACAAACGTACTTAAAAAAATATAATCTTTTGTTTCATATTGCAGAGTTAAGTTCAGAGTTCGAGTGTTTGCCTGATGGTCAACCTATTCCTGGTATTCCACATGTTTCTCCTGTCGAGCCTCCTCTTCGTCACAGGTCCAGGTCTTATTCTAAAACGGCTCATCCTCCTTCAACGTATACAGCTCCACCTATAACGCTTCCTTCTCCTGACGGATTCGGATGTGGAGTTGAACAACTGCGATATATTCGGCTTATTCCACATATGAATGCGAACCGAAGATTCGAACTTCGAAGGTACACTTTTCCTTCCGATAAATTAATTAAATTGAAAACAGGAAAACATACGTGGAGGCGTGTGCCAAGTGAAGAACAAATTGTATTATCAACATTCGATGGTGATGTCTTTGGAATTCTAGAGACTCATGATGTACTTGCTGGAGTTTATAAAAGTTTTAATTCTATTGTCAAACGTGTGAAAATAAACATGGAAAGCCAAACGATTACCGTATTGAACCGAGTAGAAATGAATGAAATTCCAGTAGGTGCCCGCCGCTGTATCATGAAGAGTTTTAGAGTGCAGAATGTCAACCTGCAAACCTCCGCATAAACAACAATCTTCTACACTCTTCATTCAATCAAGAAAATGTAAAACTATAAAATATATTGGTTTTTTATCCAATGTCGGATGCAAATCTTACATTTAACTAATAATAACATTAAAAAGTCAATGTCTTGGGGCTCTCAAGGCTTAAATCTTTCATTATTGCCCCTGTCAGTCTTTTCCGAAAATAGATTTATAAAACTTCATTTTCATTCCCTCAATGAAATATTTCAGGAATAAAATTATACGACCGCACAGTGCACAGGTCTAAGCCAGGAATTCAATGTCCATAAACCTCTGCAGAAAATATAAATAAATATAGTGACAAAATTAGAAATTTTACTAATATCATTTTTCATTTAAAAGAAAGTTACTGAAAGAAACTCACTACTGATCAGTTTCTTGTAGAAAAAAAATCTTTTATTTCAAAATCTTTGTAATTCGTCATTAAAATAATATTACTATCAAAGAATTGTCGTAATTTAAAAATAATTAAACAACTTATGAAGTTATAATCAATATTGTAGCCTATTTAGTTTTATGAGCAGACCAATAAACCGTAGCGTCTATTAGCTTTTTCGTAACTTACAGTTAAAAACATATCGTTCAAACGAAAATTTTTCAGCAATCCAGAATTTGAATTTATTTCTATGAAAAAAAATCTATCAATGTAATGTTTGGAATTAAATATTCTTATCGCAAGCTTTCGTTATTACCGCCATTTTTTATAATAAATGAAAATGATCAGAATGTTAGTAATTGGACTACCGGGAAAATTACGTACAGTCCATTTGATCGACAATCTTTTAAAATGAGCCAGTTTCCTCAGCGCTAGAAATAGATTTAGGAATACAACGCTCGACCTAGTGAAGCATATTTGAACTAGATACCGTCAAACAAAGAGGAAACTCCCTTCAAAACTATAGTCAACTATTTAGAGCCGCCCACAACGTTGTTGTGTGCGCAGTTCAAGCCGAGTATAGCTTACAAACGAAAAGAACTATGACACTTAGAATATAACAAAAAGTGCAAAAAGGAGATCAAATAAACGTAAGAGATGAAAATATCTTTGCAACTTAGACCCTCGATACTGGCCTCGCTAGTAAAATCTCTGCAAGAAGCCATAACAGCAGAAGCTGGGCAAAGGGAGAAAAATGAAGATAGCATACTTAGACAAAGCTAAGTGTCCAGCAAACTCACTGCATTTCAATTCGAACAATCACAACAAGACCTTTAGAAAAAAATACACTCCAAGAAGTGGTAGAACCAAACTCGAATCTGCGATTAAGCGGCACATTAAAGATGTCCTGTCACAAGTGCGGAAAACATGGTCATTTTGCATCTTAATGTTTTTCAAAACCCCAGGGTTTTCAGCAGGGACAATTCCAAAAACGACTACTCCAGCTCAAAAAAATTCTAGAGGAAACCCAAGAGGATTTCCTAGATTGGGAAGAAATGACGACGGAAGAAATACAAGAACAGAGCAACTTTGAAGAACAAGCCAAATCTCTGAAGTAGCCGGCACATTACAAACAATATATGGAAGAAGAAGAGCCAAATCAGTACATAAATTATTAAAAGATAGCGGAGCAGCAATCGATATAATTGAAATAAATCGCTTAGAGTCCGAACCCATTATTAGAAGGCGGAATAGTAGGATCATCATTTTTCCAACAATACCTGGAATCTCAACAAAAATGTGTAAATTCAATGTACTCAACAAAGAAAATCGAATAATTTGGACAGAAAATCAAGAAGAAATTCCTATATAACTATAGCCAATATACAATATTAAGGTAGACAATACCGGAATGTCCTCGAATATTTTGCTCTCCACTGGCCAAACGTGCAGGGAAAGGCGCGTACTTCTAAGAAAATCGGATGCAGTTGCGTGTCATCACTTATGTGATTGAATTCATACAGAGAAATAAAAAAAAACTGGACATGGGACTTCAATTATTAACAGAAACGTGGCCGACGCTACTGAGGATAGGCCTCTGTTTCATTGGGTTCCATCCAAGGTTACGGTACAACAGGTTACGTTAGATAACCTACGTACTATGGGAGTTAGACTCTCCTGCCCATTTTGTAACATCAATAATAATAACAATCAACACCCATGCCATCCCTGTCCTCAAGTAGTCCTTTGGGCTCATCAAATGGTAAAAAACCGTTCTCGAATGATTAAACAGAATCATCCGCGTAGAAATTACGAAGCACCGAATGCACCACAGTCTACATCATCGAAATTTCTTGTCCACTTAACCGATATTTGCAGGCAACCTATACTATCAAGATCCACAAATATAGCAAGTTTTAAATAGAGGCGTCGAGACGGCATGCATAAAATAGACGTGATCAGTGCGTGATTAGCTACATAACATCAAATAAAAAATTCACTACAAAAGTTAGGGCACTCGTTCGAAACTTAAGGAAAGCAAATCACACTGTGAACAAGTGTAAACTGCTGACTATGAAGCAGCACTGGACCCAAAAAAGAAGATCTTTTTGAACAGCGAAACAGCGCCTTGAACAGCGAGTAAAGTGGTTTCAGGAAAATTCCACCTGTTCTACTCATCCTCACAGTTGCAAGGTCCAGAGAAAGAGTGTCCATTAATTATTGCTGAAGGAGTGAAGAAAGTTAACGCTAAAGCTAAGAACTTTTCAGTACCAGGGCCAGATAAAATAAAAAATTTTGGTGGCAGAAGTTCACTTCTACGCACCAACATCTAGCTCGTATATTTACTACTTTCCTAAACGGAGAACAATCCATCCCGCAGTGGCTAGTGAAAGGTCGCACGGTATTGATTCCTAAGACCGGAGATTTGTCATGTCCACAGAACTACAGGCCAACAGCTTGTTTAAACACCAGCTACAAGCTATTCACTACCATATTAACATCTATCGAGCCGGTATGGAGTGCAATAGTTGAACAACGTGAATGCAAGAGAGGGCCGGCAGGTTGCAGGGAGAATCTGTTAATAGGCATGCGTATTACCCAAGTCTCGATCAGCTATCGACGTAATCTGTCCACGGCTTGGATTGACTACCGTAAGGCATTCGATAACACTTGGACCGTAAAGTCTTTGCTTCCTCGAAAGAGGATGTCAACCTCCTTGTGGAGGTAGTGAATAGGTACTTTAAAGGGATTGGCATAATTTTCAGACTGGACAAGTGTGCCTGCATTTACCTACACCAAGAAAGACTAGAAACTACATCATCGCGTGACGATCAGGATGTTCAACTCATAGGCGAAAATACCATTCAACATCTTGGTAATGAAGAAACATATACATATCTTGGAATACCGCGTTCGGAAACTCAAAATGTGGGTCTATTAGGAACGGCGCTTGATGAAAGGTATCGGCAAATTCTCAGCAAAATTTGGGCTTCCGAATTATCTGGAAAAAATTAGATCCAGACGAGCAATATGCTGGCTGTTCCTATACTGCTCTACACGTTTGGTTCAGTAAAATGGAACGTTGATGAGTTGAAGCAACTTGACCGAAGCACACACTAGATGATGACAATCCATCGAAGTCATCATCCTCGATCTCCCGTACTTCGAAAATACCTCCCTCGAAATGGAGAGGATAGAGGCTTGCTAAGCTTGGAGTGTCTTTATGGAAAAACAGTTCTGGCTACAGCCTGCTCAGTTCTATATATAATGCACATTCTCTTATGTGACTCGTTCATCAACATGAAGTCGTCAATGCTGCGGCGTTTCTATACAGTGCCACAGATAGGGCCGCGGAGGAGCTTGGCCATCCATTTGATTTCAGCCACACTGCACATGGCCTACCATCACTAAGACCTTTGGTGCTCAGAAGTCATGTACAGAAAGCAAGACATACGCTTCAACTAAAAGAACATGCTGACAAGCCCTTTCGTGGTGCATTCTACGACATCATACGTAGAGAATAGCCCTTGATGGGTCTGTCCAGCATGTTTCTCAGGTCTTCCGGATTAAGATCGGAGACTAAGGGATTTCATTTTGCCTGACAAGACGGCGTCATAGACACCTTAGTTTACTGCGAGCGCATAATGAATGTACGTGTAGACGATACCGACTGCCTGACGTGCAAGTAAGAGCCAGAAACACATGGGCATTTTCTCAGTGGATGCTCAAAGTATGCACGTTGCAGGTACATAGAGAGACACAATGCGGCTCTAAAAGTGTTATATTACCATCCTAGGGACTTTTATGGTGTTGATCTATTGCCCGTCTTGCTATACGCCCAAGGGAAACTCGAGTCCGTTGTGGAGAGTAATCAGTGTAAGATCTACTGAAATTTCTCATTCTCCACGACTCAACGTATAAGCGCTACGAAGCCCGATATTTTCCTTTAAGATCTAAAGACACAGATCATTTACGTGATTGAATTATCGGCACCAGCCAATTGTAATATAACGGCAAAGGAGGAAGAAAAAGGGCGACATATCAAGCACTTCTTTTCGAGCTGAACAGGCTATACGAAGTCTACAAAGTCCATCTTGTATTTCTCCTAATCGGCTGTCTTGGAGGTATGAAGGCTTCATTTGTTAGCCAACTCAACAAGATTTCAGCTTGCCAGCGCCAGGCTCATTCCATCGCAAACCGGATGCAAAAGGCTATTCTTCTGGGATCACATTATCTGGTCCGCCAACACTGTTCCTCATAACATTTTACAAAGATTGTTATCTCTAAAAGAGTATTCTGAGGTGAAACCTTCATCTCCAATTGTCCCGTCTGCCGCGTAGGGTGATCCGCGGCTAGAGACCTGACTCCAAGGAATGGTAGTTTCCATTTGTCGATTATCAAGTAAGTTTCTATTATAGCATATCTGGGTATCTGTAATGTTCCGGGTAATTTAGAGATTTGGCTTGTTCTTTGAAGTTACTTTGTTCTTGCATTTCTTCAGTGGTCACTCCTCCTCAACCCGAGAAATTCTCTGGGGTTTCCTCTAGAACTTCTTCCCTACTGAACGTGTTCTCGCGTTGTCGTCGCGATAAGGCTTGAGTTTTTCTCTCACGACTTTGAAGGCTATGTTGGCTGTAGCATTGCCACTAATAGGGTTTCCTATGGCAAAAAGACAGAGAAAGAAGATGAAAGTGTAACAAAAAGCCTCTGTAGCCACTGCTGGGTCAGGCAGATCTCACTAATCAAACAGCTGGCCAGCAAGAACATCTGCCACAAACGGTAAACAGTGGACCATCGGCTGTGCCTGCTGAGGATGCTTTGGCTAGCGTTAGCAATTTGCAGCCAACCGCCTCAACAGAAATACTGTGGGAAAGCATCAAGTGGGATTCCACGATGAAGCATGAATTGGTGCGTCTCTATCACGAAAGTGCGAAGTATGAAATCAAAAGCGAAAATGAATGGAATAGGATATTTTGAAAGAAGCATCTCGTTAGCCTTGATCAAAAATTGGTGATTTTTCTTCAGAGGTACAAATTTTGTTTGAGAAAATGCAAACATAACCTCATATTGTTAGCTTTTTAGGAATTGTCGAGAATTGATGGGGTTTTCTTCAAATTACGAATTTTCGTTGAAATCTGATAAATTCTAAAATTATTTTAATACCGCGTGATAGTTTTTCTTTCAACGCAGGCAATTTCGTTTTAGAAACCGCAACGGAACGGGGTAAGAAACATTTACCAAATTTCCGGAAGAACCCTAAGATTAGCTATTTATACGCGTGAATCCACATCATTTCAGAAAAACAGCGGCTGGGGGAAATAACGCAAAGATATTCGTTCGAGTAAAGTCGAAAGGGGAATAAAGAGAAAAAGTACGATCACGCAAGGAAACGAGACTCAATTTACACCCGCGGTATTCGCAGTAACACTCAGCGCTGCAGAATCGTTGAATACTGGGTTCAAAACCCAATCCTTTGCGGAAATCGCGAAAAATTTGTTATTTCAAACAAAGTATCATGAAAAATATCTCGGCTTCACTCGGTTGGCGTGTGTTGCAAAGGTGCCTTCACTTGCCTGACGCTAAAAGTCGGTAAGTTTTATTTGTTTGTTTGTCGATTTAAGTACATGAAAAACTCTTCTAGAACTCATATTATAATGAACATATATATTTTTTTCTTTTTTAAATATTCGACCAATTCATTTTTGACGTCATGCAAGTAAAGGCACCTTTCTTGAGATTTTGTCTACGATAATATTATTTTCGCCATTTCCTCAATGGATCGCGTTTTTAACTAAGTACTGAACGACTACATATCGCTGAAAATGTTTGCAAATACGATGAGTTCGACTTGAGTGCTGTTTCGTTGTGTAATCAGACTTCTCTTCCATCCAGTAAGTCTTTCTTCTCTCTGACATCCTCCTAACTTTATTTTATGTACTCCTTATGGCCTATTTAGACTTTAGGCGAGCGAGTATCTTTGCGTTACTTCCCCTAAAAGTTGTTTTTTTTTTCTAATGAAGTGGATTCGCGCGTGCAAATGACGCACCTTAGGATACTTACAAAAAATTTGAGCATTTTCCGTACCCTGTTCCGCCAAGGGATTTTAAGGTATTTCAAAAAATTTGACATGAGAAAGGGAATATGAAAGAACCGCCAAGTATTTCAAGAGATTTCTGGGGAACTCAAGGGATTAGAAGAAATTTACTATGGGTAAATTATTACAGATGTTTTATATTAGAGCAGTAACATTAACTTTAAAAATGAAAATACCATCATATAAATCGGATTAGCCATTTGTCCTGTATTTTATATTTTTTTAACACCTTGTAATTTAACATGCAACCATGACAGCCTTTGCTACCAACAATCATAGACAAAAAAAATCTACTAACCTATCAACAATTTAGTCACCTCGTATGAATAAAACTTTTCATGAAACAGGCCAAATATATTTTTGATAAAAATTAGAAGAAATAATCATGAATCAGTTTTGAAGCCAAAATTAGAAGAATCGAAGGAATCAGTTGAAGAACCGTGAAAGCAGATTAACTCCTTAAAACATGATAATCTGTCAATTCCAATGTTAATTTTCTGTAAATTTGTTTCGTAAGGGCAGTTTTCAGTTATGTGTGAAAGTCGCTTTCGTTTCTGTCTTCCACTTCAGTTATTTATGTCGCCTAATTTATTTCAAAGAGTTTTTTTGTACATCATGTTACAGACTAATTGTCCTAGATTGTCTTGGTACTTCGTTTTGTCGGAAATTATTTGTATTTTTACTAGTAAGTTATTAGATTTTCAAAAGTATGTACAATTGTTTAACCATTTTATATTAATCTAGGAGCTTTAAATGGAAATATAGATCTAAATTGCAAAGATTGTTCTTATTTACTATTATTTCAGATAATAGATACAATGAAATACATAAATCTTGTATTAGTATTAATTTTATATTTTAATTTAAAAATTGCAAAAAAATTTTAGGAGGTAAATAACACGATAATCGGGTCGAAATTAGTCATTAAATTCTTATATTTGAACATGACTCTAATGAAACGTAAATATCTCTGAAGAAAAAGATTGTTTATTATCCATGAGATAAAGAGCATAGGTTGTATTATATAATCTATAATAAAGCACCAAAATATTCCTTAGTTACAATCTTCATTAAATTCTTTAATAATGCAGTAATCAATTATACCTTTGCTTGAAAAAATGTGGGACGTTTATAATATGGTCTTCATTTTGACAATCATTCTTAATTCTATTGGTGAATATAATAGTATAATAATACATCTATTTTTCATAAACTGTTACACAATTTGTAAATTTCGCTGAAACAAACATACTACTCTTGTGCAAGACTACAACTAAACCCTTTTCAGGAGCATCCACACGTACATAGGTGTATCAGTAAACGCAATTTGAAAGGAGCGGTCCCTCATGTCATTTTTCTAACAGCTGTTGTAAAATGACGAATCACCACCTAAACGCGTATGTAGCGTTGGCAGGCATAACGCATGCGCAGTTTGCTGTTAAGTACAGCCATTCTAGATCAGAAAAACTCTCAAAATTTTATTCTTCACTGTCTTTATCATTATTTGTGTCCTTGATAATATAATTTTTTGTTTCCTTTGGTGGAAATTTAAAATATTTCTCAAGAGGAACATACAATCTTCAGAATTATATTTGCGGATTCATACTCCTTTCAGTAATAGTTTATTACCATTATTGAAATATGCTAAAGTATTAACATGCGCTTTTCAAACATTCTCGAGAAAAATAGCTTTAAAAAAATCCACGCACGTTACATGGACCGCGATGCGAGTGTCTTTCAACTCTTGGTTAGATTAGGGGGTAATGGCCGGAGTTTTTAAACTCAAACTCTGGGAGTAAGCCCTATTCTTCGGCGCACGTCAAATATCGTCATGCAATTCAAAATTCATATTTCATATTAAAATAAAAATTCATATTTTTAGTTAAATATTCAACAACTTGGCTGTAAGTTGAACTCCTTCATTTAGAACTAATTTTAAAGCAGATTTCAAAAAATATGTACAATCTTTTAAGGACTTTATATTAAGCTAGCAGTTTTCACCAGAAATATAAATCTGACTTTCAAAGAAGATTTACAATATTGGAACAATTTTAAGTTATCTTGACAGTTTTTACCAAAAAGCGGTTTAAAAACAAATCAGGTTCGAGCAGTTATTTTAATAAATATAATTTTAATTTAAAAATTTGACTTTTAATTTTGAAGAACTTTAGGTTATGTAGGTGTTTTTCGTCGGATATGGGAAGTTTTGAACAAAAATGCAACGGTTTGATTGTCTATATATTCTACAAAAATATTGTCCTTGTTCTTTTTGACTATTATTTTAGATAATAATTGATACAAAGAAATACAAAAACCTTCCATGAATATTAGTTTCATATTTTAATTTAAGAATTGCTAAAAAGTTTGGGAGGTAAAGTACACGATAACTCGTTCGGAAAAAGCAACGATAAAGAATTTATAATTTGATTCTTATCTTTGAAAGTGACTCTGATGAAACATAAATTGCTGATATGATTGTCATCAGTGAGATAACGAGTGCAGGATACATTATACGACCTGTAATAAAGAACCAGAATATTCGTTTCTTACACTGTTAGCGAAATTCTTCATTAACACATGAATCAGTTTTTCCTGTACTTAAAAAAATGAAGGTCGTTTATACTCTTGTCTTCAGCTTAGCAAACATCCTTAATTCCATTGGTGAATATAATAGTATAATTATATATTTATAATTTAAAGTTTTGTTAACAAACTTTTTCACAAATAACAATTTCAAAGTCGTAATCGTTTCACCCGAGAAACGATCAAAGATTGGCTTCATGAATTATTTTACAATTTGACAACTCTGCTGAAACATATATACGGTCCATATCATGTCACATGCGGCAAGTCTCTATGCGGCATGTCACAACTGCGGCATCTCTACCTAGCGTCATCTCTCATTAGTGGAAAGGGATGGCCCGTCATAGGGCTGCCTTCACGCCCCGCCGCTGCCACCATCAGTTTGTCACGTACAAACTAATCAAGATCAATTTTTGATTTCCTAAAAAACTCCTGAAAGTAAATTGCTGCCTACACTTCCGTAGATTAATGAAGGAAACTGAAGGAAGGGCGAGAGACTCGTCTTTCCTGTATTTATGTTTATGTCGTTTAGTACCCCTACTCTCGGACTGAGAGTCGTTGTCCCGGATGTCAAAAATGTGAAATCAAAATAAGTGTTTCGCAAGTGCGCTTGATTCGAAATACATTTTTTACTTAAAAAATTTCACGATAAAGTTCAAATTTATTGTGCACACAAAAAGAAATATTACAGGTCCGTCAGTATGACAAAACAACAGTGAGATTCGGAAAGGGACACGTTCTACAATGGGCATAAAGTGTCAACAGGTAAAAAAAAGAAAAGGAATAAAATTGCCGCTCGTCGAACATACACATTCAACTCCAATGAACCAAAAGGAACGAAGGCGGTTTTGGTTCTTTTTTAAATTGTCTGGCTATCGACAGTGCGGGCGAAAACCTTTTATTTAGATTTCGTGGATTTATAATCCACTCTAGTCTTTTATTTGAATTCCCTGCATTTATAATCCACTCTGGTCTTCAGGTCACTCGCGAGAGCCACAAAACGCGCGACAGCCTGTCACTTTTCTAGGTTCATTTTTATAAAAAATGAACAGTCAGTCTAGTTTTCATGAGAGCAAACCTTCGCCTTCCGAGATTATTATTCCATCTCGTTTTGAGATTCGAGTAAGAATAATGATTTGTAGACATTTTTATTTGGTTTTACCGAGGCCGGATAAGACACGATTACAAGAGCGCTCCCGTAGCCAGGCCGAGAAAGTCATAGTCTCGCTTTACCGGGGTGGTTAGTGGCAATGAATCATTCCCGTTACGGACCTGCCTTCCATCGCACAGAGTTTAAATTTTTTCGTTCGGATTGCAAATTCCGTTGGTCGACCACTCGATCGGTAGCTGCGGCGTACCCCTATGGCCGATCCAAAAAAAGTATAATCCCGACTAAATCGGAATGGGACGCGACGACTTACGAAGCAAGATTTTGTCTCCCAATGTCACGGTGGTTTTTGAATTGCGGCTTACGGACGGGCGAAAACTGGAATTGATCTGTGTCACTTCTGATCACTCAGAAGTCTGCGATTTTGACTTCTGTTCGACGACCAGGTAGCTCTATTTCCAAGTGTGCGAGAATTGCATTGCCAAATGCTTCCGCTTGAAATTTTGCACCTGTGACACAGGAATCTCGTCAGCAGCTTAGAGAAGTGAGTTACATTCAAGTGTTTCTTTATATTTCTGAAAGAAATTTCAATCATATAGAGGCGAAAGCGGCCGAGGTGCATTGAACTATATCATATAGCTCGCCTATACGCGAGGAAGACGTGCTTATGGCGAGAACAGGCGGAGGGAGAGAAAAGGAAAAACCGACTGTGAAGCCCAGACTGCTGCGGTCTTGTGGACGGCCATAAGCCTATATTTCCCTTTATTTCACTTTATTCCTCCTTAGAAGCCCTTGAAAACATCCTTTTCTCTCCCTCAACATCTCCTAATTATACGAGAACCACCCTCGACCCTCCTTAGCAGCCCTTGAAAACATCCTTTTCTCTCCCTCAACATCTCCTAATTATACGAGAACCACCCTCGACCCGCTCGAAAGCCCAAAACTCCTGTCCATAACTTCACCTGAATCCTTGACAACCTGACCTCACTTTTCCTATTTTACCGAACCCTACCTCTCCACGCTAAACATCAATGGTTGGGATTCTAACACAAATATATTTGTTTGAGTAGAATTTGAAGGGGACTCCAAAGTGTGAGAATAGGACCTGATTAAACATTTTCCACAATACCCGCGATGAATCTTGCGACTTACGTTTTGATATTTCATAGAAATCGCTTGATACCTTTGGACATATTTTTATATTCAATTAAATACTTGAAATCAGCTAAAATCCATAAAAATCCTTCAACATCTTTCAAATATATTAACTCCTTTTAAATTCCTTTGCAATCTTTAAATTCTTTGAAATTGTTAGAAATCTGTATGAATCATCTAAAATCCCTCGAGATTAACATACATTAAATTTGTTCCCTGAAATTCTCCAGAAATCAACTGAAATCTGTCAACTCTCAGGCCTGCAGGAAATACTAATGTACTCAAAAATATATAATACTCTCTTTCATATTGCAGATTTAAGTTCACAATTCGAGTGTCTACCTGATGGTAAACCTATTCCTGGTGTTCCACGTGTTTCTCCTGTCGAGCCTCCTCTTCGTGACAGGTCCAGGTCTCCTCGTTCAACGGTTCATCCTCCTTCAATGCCTATAGCTCCAACTATAAGGCTTCCTTCTCCTGACGGATTGGGATGTGGAGTTGAACAAC
>JAABKJ010000155.1:0-58420 GCA_011634705.1 Andricus grossulariae | reverse complement strand
AAAATGCCTATGTTGACTTGAAATTTAAAAAATTTAAAGTTTTTCAAATTGAAATCAATATGGTACCTGCATTAGTTTAATTTTAAAAAAAATGGATTTCTCTATTATTTTTGTATTTTCGTATTTTCGTGAAAAATCACTCTATTGCCCCTTATTTAAGAACATTTTGGGCTGTGAAGTTTGTTGTAAACTTGAATTAAATTAAAGTGAATTGAATTTGATGATCATTAAAAATGCAATCATTTCAAAAATTAATAAGAGTGTTTAATAAATGTTCAATCTGAACGGAAATGAAATTGAGGTAGGATTTTTTGTGTGGTTTTTGTTTTGTTTTGTTTGTTTGCGCATTTTGTTTTGGATTAAATGAAAGAACACGCACGCGACGGAAAAGGCAGACTGGTGTCATCCTAAGCTCAGGAAACGAGTTTTCAAGCAATACTCGCCACAGTGCACTCACCGAGAGATCATATTACCCGCATGGAATGATCTTGCACATCCTCGAGTAGGAGCTGGAAGCTGAGACTGTGAAAAGGATCAGCTGCCGCCTTGAATTTCACTCGGGTCAATTACTATTCTTTGCTCAACATGCAAACGATTCCCTACACGCTTCACAGCAAAAAAAAATATAAAAAATAACTCCTTCCGATAATAATTATACATTTTTTATAAGGGAAACTAATTTCACATTTTTTATTTGAAATTTAAGCTTTAATATTGGTAACGTATGAAGCGTTCCAAAATTAAGTATTTTAATTTATGTCTTCATATTTTAAATGTTTCCACATTGGAACGATATAAATTTTGAAGAAACAGGTTCAAAATTGCACAAATAACAACATTGAACAATTGGTAAATATACATTCTTAAAATTTTTTAAATATTTAATTATAGATTTTAAAAAAAATTTAACCATTTAAAAGGGAACAACATTGAAATCTGATTATGTGATTATTCTTCTTTATTAATATTTTTGTCTTCTCCTAAAATTTTCTAATTTTTCTGGTATTTTAAAACTATTTCCTGGAAAAGGCCTGGAATTTTGAAACAAATTCTGTATCAGTCCTATAGGTCTAATAAAGCGACCGTAATTCCACATAAAGTTTCATTTATATATGAGAATTGAATAAATGTAAAATCCAGGTGAATTTAAATGTTAAAAATCTAAAAATTCGTTGAAAATGTAGCTATAAACCGTATTAGTCATTTTATTTCAGAATCCGGATATTGGGGGGAAACGGAAGCGGATGCGACGCGCCCGGTCAGACGTTTCCGGAAGTAGGTACCGTGTATAGAGAAGCCTTTCTCGAGACAACTGGTTATTAGTTTCCTATACCTATAGGACAGATGTAGTTGCGTATAAGTTTCCGGTAGGACTTATAATATTATCATGGTGTCCACTTGACCGGAAAATCGGGAAAACCATGAAATGACCGGGAATGTGATTCAGTGACCGGGAATTTAAAGTCATTCATCGGATAAACAGACTGATTATAATTAAATTAAATGTTGGAATGTACAAAACCCTTAATTTCAGTAATTTAATTGGAAGTTTAGGTTTTACTCAGATTCTTAAATAAAAATTCATTTACATTATGTACAGCAAATGTATTTCGAGTAAATGAAGCTGCATTCGAAAGCTAAAAATAACACTAGAATCATGAGAGATACTTTTGTTTCAAAAGTTTTCTCTACTAAAGACTGTATCACTCGTGTCGCTAATTAAACGGTCAAATGTAGGACAAACTGGAATTGCTCTTGGGGTGTACGACAATCAAAACTAGAGCAAGGTTCCACTCATTCATCACGGTTGGTGTGCTCCTTATAGTTAGAATAGTCCTTCGTTAAGTTCAGTCCTCGTGCTATGATAAAGGGTTAACAGTGCCCTGCGTCAACTCAATCGATTTGTGCGTCAATCGCACTACGCAACTCTCCATTTGGTAATTTACGTACTTACTAGAAATTAATTAACAATCTTGATGAAGTGGCATTCCATCATCAAGTTCAGATTCCAACTACCCAGTGCAATCAATTTTGAATTAAACTCTTGATGACACTGTCACTGTGATTAACAATCACATCACTGCTCTGGAATATAATACATATAGTTTTCTCTTTCTTTAATTAATTACAGGCCTCGGACTCAAATTGCTCGCTAATGCAACTATTTTTTCACTTTGCCGTTAAACATATTTCCAAACTTCTTCACTAGATTGGCTGGAATAACCTACCCACCATTTTAAAAATCGAAATTTCAAGTAAGACCGGTTCTAATCCAAGATTCATGTTACCGACATATTACCGACATATTACCGACATCGAGACCACTCCACAGCTAAAGTGGTTCGTATCCGTGCTGAGTTTCTAGAATGTTCTGGATGACGTAATAAAATGATATTGCGCACTTGTGAGTAACGAATTTTGCGTAAACAACTTGAAGGTTATTTATTACCTCAATTATTATAGTTATGAGAAAAACAAGGATGATTTATTGCTTCCTCAAAGATAATACATTTAATTTAAGGTTCCTTTATTTAATGTATTATGTAGCGTAGACTTCGTTTACGGAATTTTAAGAGATTTAAAGGAGTTTAATCTGATTTCAGAGGATTACAATTTTTTTTATTTAATGTAATTATTGTAGCCCACAGCCGAAGGCCAATAACGAGCTCTGTTCAATACACAGTTTTACTTAATCTAAACTTCAAGGTTATTTTACGGGATTTCAAAGCATCTTGAATCTCTGTTTTTAACAGTTTTGAATACATTTTATGATATATTATAAATTTCAAGATAATTTACAAGATTTCAAAAGTTTTCAAAGGATTTGTAGGAATTTGACCAGACCTACGCGATTTTGGAGGATCTCCAAGGACTTTGAAGATTTCAATGGATTTTAAAGAATTTAAAAGATTTTAGGGTATTTTGCAATATTCCAAGGAATTTCAAGAGATTTCAAAAATTTCAATAGAATTTTGGGAATTTCGCAGAATTTGTAAAGAACTTTAGAGAGTAAATTAAATGGGATGAATTTTTAAGGGATGTCAAAGATGTAAATATTTTTAAAGGAATTCTAAAATATATTAAAGATTTCAAGATGTCCGGAATTTTAAAAGATTTCTAGGGATTTCAGAAGATTTAAGAGATTTAAAATTTGTCAATTTCTCTCCACTTCATTTACGCCCTAAAGTTTTCTAGAAATTTTTTTAAATCCCCTAAAATTCCTTGAAATATTTGAAATTATTTTTTATCTTTGTGCATGTGTGTGTATATATATTTATATTTTTTTAAATTGATTAATTTATTTTTTTACTTGAAATTTAACTGTTCCATTTTTTGTTAAAAATTGATCGTTTTTAGTTTGAAACGCAAGTATCGAGTTGAAAATTCATGTATTCTGTGGAAAATTCGTTCTTTTTTATAAAAAATTAAACGTTTTGCTTCAAAATTCATCTTTTTCCCGAATGAAAATTTAATTTCTTGGTTAAAAGTTAAACTCGTTTGTTGAAAATTAATTTTTTTGGTTAAAGATTCATAATTTTAATTGAAAATTCATCTCTTTGATTGAAAAATACGCTATTTTTATTGAAAAATCATTTTTCTATGGCTGAAATTTTTCTTTTCTACCTAAATTTTACCTATTCCATTTGAAACTTCAAATATTTGGTTGAAAATTAATTTTTTAATCTGAAAATCTAACTATTCCAGTTAAATATTCTATTAATTTTTAAAGAAAAATTTAACTATTAAAATATTGTTTCAAAAATTATCTTTTTTAGTTTAAAATTCGTCTTTTTTGGTGGAAATTAATCTTTTTGGTTGAAGATTCATCTTTGTGGTTAAGAATTCAATTGTTCTAGTTAAAGATTCACCATTATTGTTGAAAATATATCTTTTTGTATAGTTGAAAATACATCTTTTTGGATTAAAACTTAACTGTTGGAGTTGGAAGATTCATCATTTTTAGTTAAAAGTTCATTAGTTCAAAGTTCATTATATCTTCTTGAAAGTGAAATATTTTTACTTGAAAAATTAGGAATTTGAAGCGTTTTAAATTGAATTTAATATAGTACTCTCATTAATTTTACCTGAATATGTACTGAATTTTAAGTATTATTGTTTAATTAATATATGGTGCTAATATATTTAAGAATATCTCTTAATATAATTTGTCAAAGCTTTCTAAATGATAAATATTAATTGAATCTCTACAAACTGAAAAAAACAACATTTTTTACAATAAACTCGCGAAACTGTAAACATGTTCCGAGGCGATTGTTTTAAAAAATGCGAAATATCTTAATGGCTCCGTACTATGAAAAATTATACCTGGAAGAGACTTGAGATAACTGGACAAAACATGGAATTGTGAGGGAATTTTTTCCAGTATTTGATTAGATGCCCTGTTAAAGAATTCATAGGATTTCAAACGAATTGATAAGATTTCAAGGGATTTCTGCGTATGCCAAGGGATTTTCAATGTTCCAAGGGATTTAAAAAGATTTATGAGTTTTCCAGGAATTGTTAGAGGATCTGAACAGATTTTTGGGGTTCTTAAAGGATTTCAAAGCTTTTAGGATATATTTCTAAATATTTCACGCAATTTTCTGGTCCAAGATCTGTAATTAAACTATTCTTATCATTCTGAATACTCAAGAAACTTATTTTTGTGTTACAGGGGCTCCTCGACAAATACCTGATACCCAAGGCCAGCAATGCCGAGAGCAAAGTATTCTACCTTAAGATGAAGGGTGACTACTATAGGTATCTAGCGGAAGTTGCCACTGGTGAAACCAGAAATGGTGCGTAAGACAGTTTCATTTACCTATCTCTGGATTCTTGTACAGTAAAAGAAAAAAACATTTTTTTCAGTCCAAATTGATTCAAATTTAGTCAGAATGATTTAGTAGAAGTAAAATATCTTGACAATTTAATAGTTTCCAATTTTTTATAAATTTTATTTAAAGTCCTTTCTAATCCGTACATAAATCCTCAACTTTAATATCACGTATCATGAGGATTGAGAAAAAATATTTGCTTCCTAAGGGACCGTTCAAGTATTACGTAAGCATAATTTTCCCTTTAAAAATGCTTACGTAGTACTTGAATAGCCCCTGATGCAAATGATTGGAAAAATTAAAATTTGAGAATTACCTAAGAGCAAGTAATTTCTGTTAATTTTCTTCATTACATGGTTGCTTTAGGTTTTAATTTTTTTAATTACTTTTTTATTTGAAACCTGCTTAAGAACAGCTGCAAACGGGCAGATGTTGCATTCGACGCACTAGCACGTCTTAACATTCAAGAAAATCGCCTACACATATGTTTTCATGTTTTGCTGTTTGTGCAAAAATGTCTCTTGCAAAAACAAGCGTATTTGATAGGCTTCAAGATTCTGCTATTTACGTGGATATTATATAAAAAACAAGTTAAATGAAAACAACCTTCTAAAAGTGGTTATTATTCAAAGTTAATCCTGCTGTGGTAAATTTTGTTATTCATAAAGAGATTGTAGTCATTTTTCTTGGAAACTATTTTATCCATGAGAAATATTTTTCAGTCCTCATTGTTTTTTTTTCAATAATTACGATAACTGTAAGATAGTTTGAATTAAGCAAATACTGAAATCTAATTGAGATTCGGATTTATATAAGTTTATCACTTTACAAATCCGAATAAGTGCGAAATTAATTAAATTTGTTGTGTTGTGCATAATGAAGGACTTGATTTTCTAATTTAAAACACTTGAAATTAAAGCATTAAATTTTTGAAAAATTCAAAAGTAAATAACTTTAATTGGAATTCTTCAAAAATAAAAAATTTCAAGCTTTCTGAATTAATCTTTAGACTGGAAATCTTTGACTGAAAACTTTTTTAATGTCAACCATACACAAATAACTGAAGTTGAGTAATTTAAAAAATATGATTTAAATCGTAAGCATGCAGAAATTTTACAAATAAAAGTATATAATAAGTTACACATTAAAAAGATTTCAGGTTTAATATGACAAAATTCTATGTACAGTTTAAAAACTTGATACTTTAAAGTAAATACTTTAAATTAAAAATGCTCCTAATTGAAGAATTGTAAATTAAAATGTTTAAAACCCTGAACTATTGAACATTTCCATACGCTCAAGTTTAGAATATTGAAATTTTGCCTTTTAAAGTTCAAAATTTTTAAATTAAGATGTTTAAATTAAAAAAAAATGTAAGATTAAAAATGAAACAATGTTTAAAACAGAATACTGAGAAAGTAAGATATTTTTTAATTTTACACATTCGAAAATGAATGATTTTATTTATAATTTTATGAGTTCAAAGTTCAAAGACTTAGATTTAAAAAACTCTTCAATTGTTAACTCTTTTTTTAATGTCAAAAATAAATTTAAAACCAAAATCATAATTGTAGCAATTTGGAGTTAGGAATCAAAAGTCTCTGATCATGTACCTCTCGAATTTTTACACTAAATGTCGGATTTTGTATTTACTTAAAAACTTTTACAATTTTTCATGGTTTAATTTTTTTATTTTTATTTTATGTATTATTAAACCTGCTCATAAAGTGGATCAATTTTTTCAGTTTTCATGGAAATTTAATGCTGTTACTTATTTAAATGTTTTAAATCTAAAGCAATAGAATTTGAAAGTGCAAAAAATTTTAATTTCTTCTCTGAAGTTTTCTAACGATCTAATTTGTAAAAAATGCAATATCTTTTGTAAACACGTTTTAAATTTAGGATTACAATTTTACAAAACAAGCACTTTTTTACACTTCGTTCAAAATTTGAATATTCGAAAAATACTTTTTTCTCGAACTAATTCACCAGTTTAAAAAACTAATAGACTTTGTTGACTACATTCAGTAACTGAAAATACAACTTATCTTTGGATATAGTTGATGATGGAAATAACAAGTACAAATGGAATATTATAAGTCTTTGGTTTGTTTATTTAATTGTGAAATTACATTTTCAGGGTGTCTAGCGGACCGGGAAATCGAAAAAAAAAAAAAAAAAAAACGGGAATTTTATGCAGCCTAAAGCTATCAGAATTCTTTATAAAAGAAACCAAGATGAAGGAAAATATATAAATATAAAATAAACATAAAAGTTTACCTTCATAATGATCCCAAGGGCGTTATTTAGTTTGTTTTTTTTTCATCTGAAATTGGTATTTTTAAACAAAAATCATCATCAAGATTGGATATTTTTGATCAAAACTTATTAGATTTCAAAGATTAAAAAATTTTCATCAATTTAGGTATTTCGGTTTTGTTACTGTTTTTTTAAACATTTATCGTTTTTCAAACAATAATCATTATATTTTAAAGGTTCATCATTTTTGAACAGTTTTAGGTTACGTTAGCGTTTTGCAGCAAAAATTGGAATTTTAAAACAAAAAACAATTATAGTTCGAACAATATTTGCAATTTTTTAACAGTTTCAGGTTATATTATCCTTTTTCACAAAAAAAAACTGGTACTTTAGAACAAAAATTATCATAATTTGAACAAGATTTATAATCTCAACATTTTTGGATTATCTTAGTGTTCTTCGACGGAAATTGGTATTTTTATCTTCTAGAAAATAATATTTTAATTAAGTTTCACATAGTATAACTATTTTAGGTTATGTGGGAAAATTGCACTAAACATTTGTATTCCAAGACAAAAATAATTATAATTTTCATAAAATTTATAATCATTGACAATTTTGGATTATATTCGTATTTTTCGCCGGAAATTGGTATTTTTAATATAAATATGTGTATATTTCAAAAAAGATTCACAACTTTGAAAAATTGTATGTTAGTGTTTTACACAAAAAATTGGTATTTTAAAACAAAAATCATTAATCTTTTAACAACTTTATTTTATGTTAGAATTTTTCGTCGTAAGTTGGTATTTTTAATACAAAAAAATTAGATTTTAAAGACGATTCACATTTTCTAACAATTTAAGGTTATGTTAACATTTTTTACCGGAAATCGGTTTTTATCAACAAAAATCTTTACTTCATTTTAAAGAACATTTACAATTTGGAACTATTTTTGTCGCAAATTGGTGATTTTAATTTGAAAAAATCTGAGTTTTTTCAAATTATGAATCAATTTCAAACAAAAAAAGTCTAAGATTTAAAAGAAAATTGACAATTTTGAATAATTTTTGGTTACATTATGTTAGTGTTTTCTTGTCTAAAATTGCTATCAGTTATAAAAAAATCAGTAGATTTCAAAGAATATTTACAATACTAGAACAATAATAGGTAATGTCTGTATTTTTCGTTGAAAGTGGTATTTTTTATAAAAAATTCCACGGTTTGTTTGTATATATATTATACAAAAATATTATGTCTATATTAATTCTAAAGTTAAGATATCAATTTTCAAAAATATTGTTCTTGCTTTAAAAAAAACTTAATTAAATTTAAAAATTGCCTAAGACACAAAATATTAATAATCGCGCGCGCACAGCGCTCGTGTATGTTTGTAATCTTCCTAAAAAATTGAAAAAATGACTTCATCCTTGCTCATTTTATAGTGAATTCCGATGGGCAATGTTTCGATTAATATTTATCACTCCAGTCTCTGATTCATGATAAGAATGTCACGTGTTAATAAATAATTTTTTTCTTCTCGATATAAATTTTGTTCATGTATATTTGGTTAAAATTTTCACTTCTATAGGTTGGTTTGGCCTTGGAACAAATTACAAAATGTGATCGGGAAAACCCCGTGAATATCAAATTGCCTGATCAACAGACACCCTGATTTTGTTTTTCGTTTTTGAATTCTACAGAAATTGTGTGCAAATGGAAACAATATAAGTTAAGGATGACAAGTGTTATTACTAGTTTTAATCTAACAAGCCTATGTATTTCCCCCATTGTGTGGATAATTTAGCTGTGGTAGAAGACAGTCAGAAGGCTTACCAGGACGCGTTTGAAATCAGCAAGGCGAAGATGCAGCCGACCCACCCCATCAGGCTAGGTTTAGCCCTCAACTTCTCGGTGTTCTATTACGAAATCTTGAATTCGCCAGACAAGGCCTGCCAATTGGCCAAACAGGTACTACTTGATTAAAAAACTGACCTCTCTTCCAAATTACAGGTCGCGGCACGATTAAAGGAAGTCTTAATGGTGATGGCGCAGTGGTGATATCAGTGGTGGAGGTGGCAATGATTTAAAAAATTGCTTTGCACATTTTTCCAAATTAAATCCCGCCCCTTAACTCTGCGACAATCTAGACACTCCATGCACGAGTTGGACAAACGCAGAAATTAAAAATGCCCAGGGTGGCCGCAGGTCAGAGAATACCTGGAAATCGGGGAAAGTCAGGGATTTAAAAGAAATGGAAAAAGTCTTTTCTAATCAAAATTAGTCTATACTGATCAGATGTTTTGCTAATTAGACTGAACGCACTAAGCTTGTTCCTATTTCTAATCCAAGCCGATAATGAATAAGATTGTTTTTTTATTTCATTCATATTTCATCATTTAAAATTGTGTGCGTTTTTCTGTTAATGTTTCGGTTGGTCTGATGCAAAAAAAAAAGGATGTAAATATTATAAATTTCCAGGGTTTTCGAAATATTTCAAAGAATTTGAAACATTTTAGGGCATTTAAAAAGATTGCTAGAAATTTTTAATAGATTTCAATAATTTGAAGGCATTTCAAAGGATTTAAAAGATTTTCGGGTATTTTTAAAACTTCTAAGGAATTTCAAAGAGGTTTTCAAAGTTTTCATGGATTTCAAAGTATTTGAAATAATTTTTGTTATTTTGAAAGGTTCGAAGACATTTTTCAAGAGATTAAAAAATTTCCAATGAATGATGAATTCAAATATTTCAAGGTATTACCAAAAAAATGTAAGATTTTGGGACATTAACAAGAAATTCCAAGTACATAATTTTCAATTGATTTTAATAAATTGAATGGATTTCAAAAAATTTGAAAGATTCTAGGGTATTTTTAAAACTTTCAAGGAATTTAAAAATATTTTAAAGGATTTAACATATCTTAAGTTATTTTTAATAAGTTTCAATAATTTGAAATGATTTCAAAGAATTTATAATATTTTAGTGTATTTGAAAAAAATCTAAGACATTTTCAAGAAGTTGAAAAAATTTCAAGGGATTTCCAAGGATATAAGGATAACCTATAAGTTTTTATGATATTTTAAAAGATTCCTAGGAATTTTACCAGATTTCCGAGGATTTCAATCATTTTCTGGGATTTTAAAAGCTCTTAAGGTATTTCAATAAATTTTCCAGTATTTCAGGAAATATCAAATTTTATAAAATTTCACGGACTTTTATATTATTTTAATTTATTTTTCATTTTTTGCAATTCATTTGAATTGTTTTGATTTCTTTGGAATTTTCTTGAGTTTTTTTTATATTTTTGAATTGCTTTCAATTCATTAGAATTTTTTTTAATTTATCTAGTTTTTCTATGATTTAAAAAATAAAAATAATATTACTGATGTCATTTCAAATAAAAACATTATTTTTAATCAAGAAATTGCAAAACTTAAAAAAAAAACATTAATTTTAACCATTTTTGTTACAATCGAATTTTTTCTTACTAGCGCTTCTTATCGATTTTTGGAAAATGGTTGAATTTCAAGATGACTTATTTTTTCGGGGAAAACATTCTTTACAATTCTACTGTTCTACAATTTACTAAAGTTCAACCGTTTTTTTTAATTGTTGAGAATTATTGTTCGTAATTTTGAAACTTTTTTCATAAAAAATCATGTTTTTTCTTTCATAAGACAACTTTAGTCACTTTTTGGGTTGGAAATTAATATTTTTTGCCATCTTTTTCGGTTTAAAATGGTCCCCTCTTTCAAGTAAATTAGGCCATTGCCGTCCTGATAATAATGAATAAAAGGTTTTATATTAAAAACGTTAAAGGATTAGAATTTTGGTATTTAAAATATGAATGGTCAGGGAAAACGAAAAATAATTAGTCTGAGAAAAGTCGGGGAGTTTTGAAAATGAAGTTTTTCGGCCACCCTGAAACGAAGAAATTTTGCATTTGTTCAGCTTTGAATTTATTCGGAGTGTCGAAGTTTGTTGGAATCAAAAACACCTGCTGTGAATTGATGAATCTGAATGGTCGATGGTTTGCGTTACAGCAGTGGTTGAGGATTCACAAAAGGCATACCAGGAGGCGTTTGACATAGCAAAATCGAAAATGCAGCCAACACATCCCATCAGGCTCGGACTTGCCCTCAACTTCTCCGTTTTTTATTACGAAATTATCAATTCCCCGGCCAGAGCTTGCCACCTGGCCAAACAGGTTAGGGAGCAAGAGTTTCTGCTTGAGTTTTTGTTTCTAATAAAGATTAATTTATTCTGATCGGATGTTTTGCTAATTAGACTGGCCGTACTAAGCTTGTTCTAATTTCTAATTCAAGATTATTGAGTCATTCAATTCTCGTTTGTCGTTTGCCTAACCAAAATTCACATTTCCACTTTATTCTACTCTATTTTAGCGTCAAGAATAAACACAGTTTATTTAAATCAAACTCCTTGTTAATGAACGTGTGCCCTTATTCCTAAATGAGTATTTTGTAAACAATATTTTTTTAATGTATCAGACTTCACACTATTTTCCCTGTTTCCCTCTTTTCCCCTTTTTAAAGAATTGCTCTTTTTCCCGGTTTTAAAAAAAACTTTCCTCTTTTCAAGTTTTGCTCGTTTTTTCGCTTAAATATGAACTGGATTAGTAGAAACAAATAAGAAAATGCAACTATTTTTGGCTGAAAATTCATTATTTTTAATTAAAAAGTATACTGTTATATTTTTGGATCAGAATTCATATCTTTTGGTGGAAAATTATATTATTTTCTTGAAAATTTATTTTGTTGAAAATTCCACTATTTTCTTTAAAAGTCATAGTTTTGGTAGAAAATGCAACTGTTTTGTTAAAAATTTGTCTTTTTGGATCAAAAATTCGTCCTTGTGGATTAAAAAACCATAATGTTGAAAATTTGTAGAAAAATCGCCTACTTGGCTTGAAAATTTAACAATTTGGTTGACAGTTTCTTTCGTGACTAAAAAAACTTGTTTAGTTAATAATTTATTCAACTGGTTTATAATTTAACTGCTTTGTTAAAAAAATCATTTTTTTGTTGTTGGAGATTCATCTCTGTGGTTGCAAATTTAACCATTGTATTGAAAATTCGTTTCATTTTGTTTGAAAATTAATTTTCATTTAACTGAAAGTTTAAGTGTTCTATTTTTTATTAAAAATCTATTCTTTTTAGTTGAAAATTCGACTTTTTGGTAGAAAATTAATCTTCTCGGTTGAAAAATTACCTCTTTATTGTCAATTCATATTTTTGGGTTTGAAAGACAGATGTTTTCTAAAACATTCGATTTTTAGTTTGAAAATTCAAGGCTTTTAATGAAAATTCATCTTTTTTTTACTTTCTACTTGAAATCTTAGGAATATGGTACCTACAATAATTTTATTTAAACGAATTTATTCTCCTATTATCATGAAAAATCACCCTGTTTCTCCCGTTTTGAAATCATTTTGGATTTTGAGGTCTGATATATACTTTTTTTGTTTAAAAGAAGTTAAAGATTAGTGAAAAAGATGGTACTTTAAAAGTCACACGAGAGTTTTCTACCCTCTTACCATTTTTAACTTTACTCTCATTAATTGATAACATGTTGGGCCTTTTTTTTAATTTTACGCTAACCACTCTGCATTTTGCGTGTGTCACTAATTTTAGATTACTGTTGCAACGACTAACAAATCTGGTAGCAGTGTTCACTAGATTATCTCCACTGTGCCATTAACCATCTTCCAACGTTTTCTAACCGCGGAAGTGATGATATGTTTCTTGACAAATCGAGTCCAAAAGTAACGATTTATCATTAATGTACTGATTGATTACTGAAGCAACCAAGGTTTTAATTGCAAGAAATATTTAAGGCAACAGATTGCAGTTTTTGAGTCGCAAGAAAGTATTATTCTTTTATTAATTACTAAATTATAATAACCGAAATTTTAATAAATAAAAGTGTCAGTACTTACATTTAAATAATTCTTGCATTGAAAATAATCGAATGATATTATTGTCTGACAGAAAATCAACGAATATACAATCAAATTATCAGTTGTGACTTTTTTTCTATAATGTAGATACTTTATTTTTAATATTAATGAAGTATTGATTCAAAAAATCTGAAACTAGAAAAAAATTTCAGTAAATAATTTTCTTCAAAGATATTTTCGAGATTAATATTTTTTTCTGTGTATGAAATTTTTTTGTTAACGTTTGTAGTTTGCATTTATATGTTATTTTAAATTCCTTTCATTCTATTTTTGAAATAGTTGTTTACGGATTTGGAATTGGTAATTAAATATTTCATGGTGTAAAGCTTATTTTAGTTCATTTAGAAGTAGGATATCTAGTGCAAATTTTGAATAATTTCACGTTTTGTAACTAAAATCTGTTGAAATCTATAGAAGCTTAAATTTTGCTTTATCAAAATTAATTAATTAATTCGAAAAAAAAAATAGTTTGTGGTAATTATTTTATGGGGTGGATCGATAATATTGAAATTTTTTTCATCTTCGCACCAACGCAAAAAGTTGTCTTTCGCATCAAAATTATGTGAGAAAAAAGTTTTTTGAAATCTCGCCTGTACACTCCAAAGTAGTAAAAAAAAAGTTTTTTCTCGTTATCTTCTAAAACTGTTAATTTTATCGCACAAATTTATAAATAAATCTTGTATTGCTCGATGAAAGACATGTATCTAAAACATTTTTGCAAGGACCGACACGATTCGAGAAAATTCGAGAGAAAAAAAATTAAAAATGGAATACTAAATTGATTCTTGTTGTCCGAAGCGACTAAAATCTTAGTTACATTAAGCTTTGATGATAAAAATGGCTTAAAGAAGGTCAATATTTAATCATTTTGGGGCAATAGGATTTAATTTATTACTTTATTTTTCACCGTTTAAATTTTTTTATTTTTTATTTTCTCGAAAGCGGTTGGTCTAATGTAAAAAAGATGTCTTTGGACGAGCTCTACAACTTTTATTTATAAATTTCGATGCGGAAATACAACTTTTCTCGATGGTCAGAGTATGAGAATCAAAATGTTCTTTTTTTGACCCACTCTATTCTTTATTGAGTAGTAATTATTTAGGAAATATACAGTGTCAAATAAATATTACTAGATAGACAAAGACCCAGATTAATTTTCTTGAAATTATTAAATCATTATACAAAAATGATTTAATACTAATGGTCTTCAAAATCTATTTAAGGTTTTAAAGGCACAGAAAAACGGGTCTTAGAAAAGAATATCTAATTTTAATTTTTTAATAGTATTACTGATGGTCTCCTTTAAAGAAGAAAAGGTTAGTTTTCATAATAAAATGTAAATATAAAAATATTTTTTATTTTTAAAAATTGGTTTTCGGCTGAGGGTGAGATGAGAAAAAAAAGTTGAATCAAGAACAAAATTTGGTAAGTAAACCGTTTTTTATGTTTCAAATTTTTTTGTATGAAAAGTAATTTTTCTCCTTTAAACGAGACCATCAGTAATAATATTGACACTTTTAGAAGTATAATTAGATATTTTTCCCGAGACCTGTTTCTTTGTGCCCATAATACCTTCAGCTGACTCAAGTTTAGAAACGGCTCGTAAACTCCCAACTCATCACTTTTTTTTAGATAGGGGCCAGTACACATCAGGAATACCAGGATCTGCAAGTGATTTTCGATTTTAATTAAACTCATTATAATTATTTTACTGTATAATAAACATTTTAAGTTCAAAGGACTTTTGAAAATTTGCAAAATTACGAGATTTATGCCATATTGAATATTGGGGTTGGATTTTTTTGAATTGTAGATATTTCTGGAACCGATAGTTGAATTTAGATAAAACTGTGGGACATTAGAGGTGAAATTATATACAGTCATCATAGTACCTGTTCTTCTTAAAAAAGGTGAAAAGTTCAATTTTTTTTCAATTTTAATTTTCAAACCCTCGTGAGACCGTATCCTTTTTAAATCAATTCATGCTAGTGTCGAAGAATCAGTCGCCGACGCAATATGTTGTTTTTTACCTAGTTAAAAAAAAATTTAACAATGTTATGAATACTTCAATTTTATAAAGCAGATGACACAGACTGTCAAAGACAGTTTTTGATCTTTAAAATTTGGTATTATTGAAATTAATACAGGAATGTATTTATTCCGTTTTGAATCTTGTAGACCTTTTACTTTTTTTCTAAATCAGGCCGAATATTTTTTTAAACTTCAGAATTACCAAAATGATGGAGATTTGTCTAAAATATTGAGACAATTGATTTAAATACCCTAGCAGTTTTTATGATCAATTTATAGGTTTTCAAACAAGTATCTTGTAACTTTTTCCAAATTGTTACTTAAGTATAAACAAAGCCGAGTAAAATATAAATTTTTTTCTTTGAAAATAATAATTTCCATGCTGTCCAGGGTGTCTCTACCCTAACTGGAAAACCTGGAAATGTCAGGGAATTTTTTCGAGATCCTGCCAAATTTTTTTAAAACTGCAATGTAAAATTGAATAAGAATGATTCTTCATCTGTAAAAGTAGCTTTACATTATTGTATTTAACTGTTTTGTTGAGAATTAATTTTTTTGTTTGTTTTAAACTAATTTTATTAACTGGAAATTTAACTACATATATTTTTGGTTTGAAAATTGATCATATTTAGTTGAAAATTTAAGTATGGTTGGATTCAACTGTTTTTGATTGAAAATTAAAATCATTTTTGGTTGAAATATCAACTACGAAATTTTTGGTTCAAAATGCATATTCTTTTGAATGAAAATGATAAAGATTCATAATTCAATTTGAAAATTCATCTCTTTCGTTGAAAGATGAGTTGTTTGGTTGAAAATTCGTTTTATCGTTGACTGAAAATTATTTTTATCTTTTTACTAAACATTTTGCAATTCCATTTCAAACTTGAACTATTACGTTGAATTTTTATTTTATTTTTTTCAACTGAAAATGTAACTATTCCATTTAAATATTCCAAAATTTTAGTTGCAAATTTACCTCTGGTTGAACATTAATGTTTTTAACTGATAATTTAACTATTCCATTTTAGGTTAAAAATTTATCTTTTTTACTTAAAAATTCAACTACTTGGTTGAAAATTTGTCTTTTTTAGTTGGAAATCAACTATTTCGTTGAAAGTTCATGTATTCCAGCTAAATATTAATCATTTTAGTTGAAAATTTATTTTTGTGGCAAAAATAAACCTACTTGGCTCAAACTTTAACTCTTTTGTTAAAAATTCATCTACTTGGTTCATAATTCACCTATTCCAGTTGATACATAATTTTATTTGGAAATTCATTACTTTTGTTGAAATTTTTTTTCTGTTAAATAAATTTTTTTATCTGAAAACTTAACTATTCCATTCTTAGTTGGAAATTCAACTCTTTGCTTGAGAATTGATAGAATGACATCGTGAAATTGCATTATTTAAAAAGAAAATACAATAGAGAAAATCACCAACAGACTTTTTTTAAGGCGAATAATTTTTTTCATTTTGTAAAAAACGTGAATTTTCGTGTTTTGGAGAAAAAAGATAACAAAAAGTTAAATACTTGCTTTAGTTTTAAATTAATACATTTTAAAGAAAATTTTCGACAACTTTTTGATATTAATCTACGTCATTAACTTTAGGTGTTGAAATATAATAACTTTGCCAAACCGGAACTTCCACAGAACGGAACTGCTCCATATTCATAAAGAAAACTGAAAGTTCTAATTTTTTTTATTAATTCGGTAAAATACGTGTTGATTCATTTCCTTTGAAATGATTTGGTGGGATTTTTCCGTATTTGATAATTATTAGTGTGAAGTGTTCAACAAATAAATATATGCTAATAAAACTTCTATTTGTCACCTATTTTTGAAAAAATACGTTTTCAAGCAGAATATTTACTGCGATGACTCTGCATAATATCACCTATAATACCCTAAAGTTCCATCAAACTTCAATTTTCGGTACCAGAAATATTGATAATTCAAGAAAACCCAACCCCAAAATTCAGTATGGTCTAAACTCCAGTAATTTAAAAAAATTTCAAAAATCCTTTTTGCTTCAAATGTTTCTTATATATTACAATAATTGCACCGAGTACCCTTAAAATCGAACGACCACTTACAGACCCTGATATTCCTGACCCATAAACTTAGCTTAACCTATTTAAGTTAAAGCTAATTATTTTTTGCGCACTATTCTCTATAGTTACACCTTGAACATCTTCCAAATAAATAAAAGATTGATTTTCGTGCTCAGCTTTAAGGCTAAGAATAAGATCCTTATGCAGACGAGAGTGGGAATTAAGAGATTTAATTTTTTCAGGCGTTCGATGACGCGATCGCGGAGCTGGACACATTGAACGAAGACAGCTACAAAGATTCCACGTTAATCATGCAGCTGTTGCGCGACAACCTCACTCTCTGGACCAGTGACACGCAGGGTGATGGGGACGAACCACAGGAGACCGGCGACAACTAACCCTCCTAAGCTTAAGTCCTACCCTTTCTAATCTAATAAGAAACATCCTATTCTCTATCGTCCCCCGTCCTTTCAAGAGCTCACCCACCAACCTACCACTCAACCATCCATCCACCCACCATCTCTCCATACGTCCTTTTGTCCTTCGTGTATCCTTCCTCTCCTTCTTTCCAACTTATCCACACAACCTCCCTCACCCGTTCCTTTTTCCCATTTCCTTTACTTCCTCCTCGGAAACTGACCTCTCTCTCCTGACACAAACGCACGCTGCTGCCGATGCCGGTTTCCGAACTCAATAATCTTCTAGCCTATCTTCGATCAGAGGCTTAGAAGCTGGACTTCCGTCACCGTTTTCCTCTTCCGTATTTCTGAGGATCATCGACGACAATAGCGGAGAGGAGACAAAAAAAAAGAGAACAAAAGAAGAGAGGCTTTGCTTTGGAAGATGTAAACAATTTTCCCGTACCAAGTCACACGGAAAGGGGAGAGAAGCATCGCCACTCGACTGAATGCGATATCTATTCGTAAGATATTTTCACTCAAACGCTACCGAGTAGCAGTGGAATCACGAAGACGTGAAGAGAATAGACGGAACAGCCTGCAAGAAAATCTACTACATTATAGCCAGTTGTCATTTAAATTAAATTTCACATTTGTCTAGCGAATACGATATTATTATATCAAGAGGAAAGCGCAGGAGGAATAAGGAGAGTAAAAAAAAACAAATACATTAAGTTATTAAGTTCCAAATAACATCAGTGGTGGATTGATTTCGCGTTCGATGTGCTCGGAAACGTACACCGTAAAACGCAACACGTCATTTTCCCTCACTTCTCTTTCTTTCTTTGCCGCGAGACGCTTCTCTCCGACACATTTTTTAATCTCAGTCCCGATGTACTTCAGTTACCAGCGTTATTTTGTAACTAATTTAGTGACAAAGTAAGTAAAGGAGATTTAAGAGAAGTATGCTCTGGTTTAACAAGTACGTCATTATTGATTTGGAAGTGTGTTCATCTGGGAGGAGAGTTGAAATCAGTTTTAGTGATAGTCAAAAGTATTTTCGTGCGAAGAAAGGGGATGGAGAGGTCAATAGTGAACGGGAGAACATTATTAGCGATAAGAGAAGGAATGCCAGTAAAAGTGCATGTTGAAATCTTCGCCTGGAAATACCTTTGTTGAGGATAATTTTGTCAATTGTACAATCGTGAAAGTATAAAAGGTTTTAAAAGTTTGTAAGTCCTATATTTGTCTCAGTATTTGGTTGTGCGTTTTTCTCATTAAAAATCATGAATGCAGATTGACTGGCCGATGGCTGTTTTCCGATGTTAATTAGAGAGCATTCCAAAGTAAACCTTTGCAAGCTCACTACCGCCATTATCCTCGAACAATAACTCGAGAGAAGTCTCCTCTGATTCTCTATTAAATATGCGTACATATATTTCATTATATGTATATACGCGTGTGTAACACACAAGCGATACACCGACACACAGACACGTGACACAATGTATATTACAGGAGACAAAGTAACGATAATTGTTGATATTACACTGTTTGCTGTCTTCGTGTTGGTATTTTTTCGATGTATCGATGTCCGTCGCAACAAGAGATCTCGGCAGAGAGCAACGCACAATCCAAGGAAACTCGTCAGCAGGGATAGTATTTTCGCGAGAGAAATCTGGATTGCAAACAATCAGATTGCAAACCAGATTGTGGGTAATCGTTGCTCGATGAAGAGGAATGTTAAGCGAAAATGCGTTACAGATTAAGAACCCTTCTTCGAGGATTCTTCTTTTTTTTTTTAGCACACTCGGCAGGCCAACTGGTGTCGGTAGAGGGTCAGTTTCAGATGAGAACTCGCGCCAGCGGGCCTTCGAATGTACTTTTACGTCCATGTAATTTTCCTTTTGAAATCCTCTCCCGATTTCCCCTTTGGAGTTCTCAATTAGTCATCTCTCCCAAACCCTGAACGCAATTATAACTCGAGTTTTCACGCTCGACGGCGGAAGGAAGAGCGAATGCACACCTTTAGCGACAATGATCTCGCTGTTATCTACTCCAGTGTTGTATTGGATAATGTTTTTTTTTTATATATATTCTTTTCTACTTTATATTTGGGAGCTTCCTCCACGAGACGTGTCGAGTGCGTTTACATTTACTGACAATTGAGAATTATATTATCACAAGCGCGTCATTCTTTTCCGAATCGACTCACATCACGCGAATCCTCTCCTCATCGACACAAACGACACTTATCCATCACCCTCGAATTCCCTCGTCCCGAATTACGTTGTTCTATTTGTATTTATCATCAACCATCGTAATTGTAAATTATAATTATTATTATAAACGTTTACACGAAATAATAAATTCTGATAAAATGTCTGAAAAACCATAACCATTCTCTTGCTTTGCGCAATCTCTCGGTCAGGTATTTTTTGTTTGTTTTCTGTTTTGTTTGCCAGAACCTGTAATTCTTAAGAGACACTCTTTTCGTGTACTTTTTAAAAGGGACAACTTCATTTTTGAACCCTCAAACTTTCAGGAAAATTGAGTCAATAATCAAGTCAAGAAACGGTGCACCTTCCCTCGTAGTTCGAGCATGAGAATGCAATTAAGAGGTGCCATGTATTGCTTTCTAGCTAGAATTATTGTGATACATTTTAACGAGGTGAACTCGATAAAGTTCCTAGCGATCTCCCAATCGCGAAACTTCGCACTCGACCATTGTTAAGCGTCTCATTGTGAAGGATTAGAATCTTATCTGAAAACTAAAGTGTGCCGCGTTCACTTTTCAGTCTCAGGAGCGGTGCAATTCGGCCATTATTGTGTGAGTGGACCAACCATATTTTGCCATCGATCGGTTCGACATTGTCTCCTGGGTTTTATACGTTCCACTTGAGTGAACGCCCTTGGACTTCTCGACTTTTATTGGACGAGAGACCTCTGCGATTTCGGACTCAAGATTTTTAGGAACAAATTCCGAAAAATACAGTTGCAGACAATGACCTTTTTTACTTAGATTTGTACAGTTTTATTCTTTTCGCACTTTTTAAGAAATAGTTTTCACCCTTGAGATGTTAATTTCCTATTGGTTAGTGACGACAGCGCCACTAACTTGGAACTGTTGGGTATCAACTTGAAATTTTTTCATTTAAAAGTACGGTTGGCTTTTCAGGGATTTTGGTGCTTAATTTAAATAATTTATTAGATTTTGAAGCACGGTCAAAATTTAAGAAATATCAAGGTGGCCGCTGGACTGGGAAACCGGGAATTTTACAAATTTTTAGAAGAAAAAACAATCCTATCACATGGTGATCTAATGCAATTGGAAATAAGTTTGATTTCAACTTTTTTTTTTTAATGTTACGTTCAATTGTTAACTTTTTCAATTACTAAGTCATTCAGTTTTCTAATTGTTTAAATAATTAATTTAATAATTTAATTTAAATTAAATTGTTTAATGTTTGATTTCAAGAATTTTGAAATGCAGTTTTGAAGACTTGCAAGGAGATAATCCGAGTTGAGATTTTTTCAAATCTCATAAATTCCCGACTGAGAGTCCATTGGATGACTATTAATTTGCCGAAACATTATTTGGCAATGGCAACCCGTTTACGAAAAAATCGACTTTTTGAACAAAAAAATGTTACGAATTGAAATGTTTATTTAATAAATACTCGTGTAAAATTATGTAAATCGAAGTGACGTCCCGAAATCCGTGATATTCAGTCAAATATTTTTCATAAGATTGGCTGGCTAGTCGTCCTGAAATTTCGGGACAATTAGTCCATACCTTTTTCCAACTCCACTTGTTTTTGATATGCAATTTACTCTTTTTTTTTTGAATTTTCAAAAATTGAAGTTTCAACTGTTGAAAACTTGAAAATTCAATTTAATTTATAACAATTGAAAAGTCGATTTTTAACTTTCAGCTGTTGAAAAATCAATTTTTAATTTTTATTTTTTTCTCTTGAATTTTTTAGCAGTTGAAAATTGAATTTTCAAGAGTTGAAATTTCAACTGTTCAATGTTGAAAATTGAATTTCCAACTGTTTGAACTTAAAGAAAATTGAATCTTCAAGAGCTGAAATTTCAACTGTTAAAAATTTAATTGAATTTTAAACACTCGAAAATTCGATTTTCAGTTTTCAACTGTTGAAATCTCAATTTTCAATTTTTTTCTCTTGTCTTGAATTTTCATCTGTTGAAAACTGAACAAAATTGAATTTTGAAGTGTTAAATATTGAATTGAATTCTTTACATTTGAAAATTAAATTTTTCAACTGTTGTAATATCAATTTTCCATTTTTTTTAATTTTCTCTTGAATTTTGAACGCTTGAAAACTGAAGAAAATTTAATCAAGAGTTGAAATTTCGACTGTTGAAAATTGAAAATTGAATTAGAATTTTCAAGTGTTAAAAATTCATTTAAAAAAGCTATTTTTTATGAAAAACAAGTGTTAAAAATATTATATTTACATAATTTTTCACGAGAATTTAATAAATATTAAAATATTCATATATTTCTTTTAAGTTATTTTTTCTTAATCGGGTTATCATTGCAAAGTAATATTTTGGCAAATTAATATTCATCCAATTGACTGTCCGATAGAGAATTTTTTAGATTTATGGTAAATCATAACTATGATCATCTCTTTATTGAACAATTAGAAATAAAAATCGTGTGAAAATGAAATTTTTTGAGCAAAAACGTTTCACATTGATCAACTGTAAATATAAACTGATTAATAATTTTCAAAATCGAACTGTAGTTGAAGTATCAAAAATGGAACAATAATTGATTTTACAAGAAAATTCTGAATTTGTTTTAAATTAAACAATTTACAGATTTTAACATTAAAAATTGAACTGTTTTGATTCGAAAGCCTTAGTAGTCTGACAAATGTAAACGTTCGATTGAAACTAAACTATTTTCAATTTTAAATCCTAATTAAATATTGTTTCAGTTGACAATATTCCATTTTTAACCCATTCAATTAAAAATTTTAATGTATAAATAACAATTTAACAAATATTAATTTTGACTCAAAATAATTTAACTTTTAAAAAGTACTCATTCAAGTAAAAAAAATTATTCTCTCAATTTTGAATGTTTCTAACTTAATATTGCTTAAAAGTTCCACTTTAAATGTTTTAATTTGAAGTTCAGTTTTGATTACTTCAAATGAAAAATATTTCAGCTATATTATAAGATTTCGAATTTTTTAATTTTAATAAACTTAAACAAATTTTGCAAACCATGAAGTAACCTGCAAATGACCGGGAATTTTGTTCTTCAATTAAAACGGCCGCCCTGAAACCAGTGGAGGATTTTAAAAATTAATTTGTGAGATTCGATGCAAACGCAGGAATAAAAATAGAGAGCTGACTTCCAGTTTTTTCAGTGATTGCTTAGTAGGCACAAAAATTTGAGGACTTATTCTAAAGATGTCCTCAAATTTTGTTGCCCCTTCTCACGTTTTCATGAGCTCATTTTTTCAGGACGCGATTCAACAGACGTTAGTGTTTAGTATCTTCCTATTAAGAAAAAGAGGAGAAAAAAAGAATCTATCCGCGAACGAATTAGTCGAGATTAAAAAAATTCGATTATAGCAATATGATCAAAGCGCATGAGGATTTGGCAATTTCTCACGTATTTATTAATATTACTGTTAACGCCATTCTTACCGTATCCTAGACTATCGGAAATCTTTTTCGTTTTCATGTGATGGTATATGATTATGAATTTATTATATATACTTGTACACGTATAGACTTTACGTAGGTAAATGTACGTGCCTTTTCCGATGAAGGGCCTACCTAATGACTAACATGCTACATCATTTTTGCACAATTTATACATGTAGCCGATGTGAGGGTTTTTGCTAAGTGTAGTCTATTTGGAGTTAAATTAATTATTTAATTAATTAATGTACAGCAGTACAAAGTATTAATTAAATAATTAATAATGAATAGGTCAAAAATAGGCCAGCGAGTCTCAATCTTTGGATGGTGTTGAAATTCTGACTTTTAATCATGGGGCAGAAATTTATATTAGAGTCCAAATTGCGGTTGAGATTCCCTGTGTTATCTTACAATTAAAATGATGTTTATTGTGGTATAGATTAGCTACATTCCCAGTCAGTGGCGACAAAACGAGGGTCTGATCTTGGCTTGAAATAATGCCAATTTTGTTTTATAATCTGAAAACAAATATTCGTATATTTTCTAGTGAAAAATAAAAATTAGTGGGTAAGAGTTTAACTTTTTTTGACCCACTCTAATAAGCGGAAAAAATGTAAACACAAATCTGCTATGCAAATATTTGCAGGGCGTAAAAGAATAAAAAAGCTCACATTTCGTCTTGAGCGATTTTTATATTAGATCAAAATAGGCTTTTGTATGAGACTAAAAAAATTACGCCTTAATTTATCCCTAGCGGACCGCGTGACTGTATAGTGCCCGCTAGGGCACATTTTCATACTTTTTCAGATCGAATATTTTACAAAAATTTTGATGTTTTTTTTCTTTTTATGTTTTTACACATTTCTATTTAATTATTTTTACTTATTCACGTGTTAAAACATTGTGTGCGGCGACCTGACGAACGATTGCACGTTGAGTTGCCACACACGGCTTTTAATTCTTAATTTTTAACATGTGAATAAGTACAACTAAATATAAATATGTAAATATATAATGAGAGTGTTGAGTTCTATGTGAAATTGTGAAAAAAGATGAAAATGTGCCCTAGCGGACACAGTGAACGGAACGGTCACGCGGTCCGCTAGGGAATGTTCTTCAGATCCTAATGTATTTTTGATAAGATAGAATACTCATGACGTAGAAGATTTTTAAGATTACAGAAAATTAGACAATCTAAATAAATGAGGTGGGATCTGTTTTTTAAATCAGATTTTAATCCAGATTTTCGATGATAATTTGAAAGCAAGGGTCACTCATTCTTGGAATTTGTCGCCACGTAAGACCTGACTCCTATCTGTACTTTTCCTCGGTTTCGCTCTAAATATTTTGTAGAAACTTTTATTAAACGTTGTCCCGCGTCCTTCATCTCCTTCGACTTTGTAGTTCGACGCCGTTTTAATAATCGAATATATTGCACGTTCAATGGATATAAAAATACGAAGTGAGCTTGGCGGGTGGTGTTTGTAAATAAAGCTGTAAAAGCGATGAAAGAGACTCAAATTTTATTATCCCGCTTTGAGGCGAGGCTCCAGCGAAATTTGGGGCTATCCATGTGAAAATCCAGTCTTTATTATTTTTTCATATTAATTTTCAGAGAAAACCTCCCTGAAGTGGATAATGCAACCTGCAGTGGATAATCATTAATTAAAAATACTAATTTGTGTTAAATAATTAATTTAATTAATATTTAAGACACTATACGTGTTCATAAATTAAAATTAATTATTTTTCTTTTATTTGTGCTTTGAATTGATGATTATGCACTATAGGGAGGTTTCCCCTAGAGAAAATGAAGCATTAGAATGCAAACGGAAAATTCTCCAGCAAGTTAGAAATTGCTGGGCATTGTTCAAAATAGACTGAAAAACATACAAAAAATGTGACAAAACAAAATAAGTTTTAAGCACGAACGTGGTTTTCAAAAATAAAGATTTATTTATGACAAAAAATTAGGTTTTTTCGTTGGGAACGAATTAGAACCAATAAAAATTGGAAACCTTGATTGTAATTAATAATAAAAATGTATCAGAAAATAAATGTTTAAATTCCGGATTATTAAAATTGCAATGGGTGATAACTTCACTAGTATCTATCCTAAGTAGTTAGAAATGCAGGATCTGTGCGAGCGAATGTCGAAATTAATCCGTGGTAAATTTGGAAATTTTGTTATTAAATCTTATCTGTCTTATTTTTGTGGATAGTTAATATTTAAAAATGTTTATTTTCTTTATATCTCTTCATTTTAAATTGGATTCTATTTTGAAAAAATTCCACTAGAATTTTTGTATGATAAATTTTGTTTTTCATTCCGAATTTGAAATGAGTCAAAGGTTTACAGATAGAAAATTTGTCTTTTTGAAGTGAAAATTCAATATTTTTGATGAAATTTTTTTTCTTCATTGACTGCAAAATCTTTGTCTATTGAAAGTTCTATACTTTTTTTGAAAATTCGCTTTTTGGTTTACAAATTTATCTCTTATAGTAGGAATTTCATATTTTTTGGCTGAAAATGCAACTATTTAGCTGAAACATGAACTACTTTCTTAAAAGTTCTTTTTTTATTGATTATTCATCATTTTAGTTTGAAAACATTTTTTTTGTTGTAAAAATTCATCTATTTTGTTGAAAATTCTTTTTTTCCGGTTCACGATTCATAATTTTATTTGAAAACCCTTTTATTGGTTCCATCATCTCTTTGGTTAAAAATGTAACTATTTTGTTAAACATTCTTTCTTTTTTAATTGAAAACTGATTTTTTTTTAACTCAAAATTTACCTATTCCATTTTTTCTAAACCGTCTTCTTTTGTTAAAAATTCAACTGTTTTCATTCATCTCTTGGTAGAAAATTGATCTGCTTGGTCGAAAATTCATTTGTTTGGTTGCAAATTTAACTATTTTGTTGAAAATCGTTTTTTTTTTGTTAATTTTTTTTTTACAGAAAATAGAACTATTCCATTTTTGGTTGTAAATTGTTCATTTTATTTGAAAGTTCATTCTTTGGTCGAAAGTTTAACTTAACTACATATTTTGTTTGAAGATTCATCATTTAAAATTTATCTTTTTGGACGAAAATTAATTTCTTTGGTTAAAAATTCTTTTTTATTTATTGAATATTAATTTTTTTACTGAAAATTCAACTATTTCATTTTTTGTTGAAAATTTATCTCTTTGGTTTAAAATTGATCTATTTTGTTGAAAATTCATTTTTTTAACTGATAATTTAACTTCTACATTTTAAGTTGAGAATCGATCTTTCTTAGTTCAAAGTTCATGTATTGTTTTGAAAGTTCGTCCTTTTTATTTAAAAATTAATATCCTTGGTTGAAAATTCATCTTCTTGTTTGAAAATGTAACTATCGTGTTGAAAAAATTTGTATTAAAAATTAAATTTTTCAACTTAAACTTTAACTAGGGAGGACCACAGTCCACACACTACAGTATATAATAAACATACAGTAGATAATCTAAATTAAAAATACTAATGTGTGTAAAATAATTAATTTAATTAATAGTTAGGGCATTGCATGTGTTAATTAATTATAATTATAATTAATTATTTCAGGCATATTTGTACTTTTAATTAATGATTATCCAGTGTAGACTCAATATTTACTGTAGGGTGGTCTCCCCTATTCGATTTTTGGATGAAAAGTCATCACTTTTCGTAGAAAATAATTATTTTTGTGGATAGTTTATATTTAAAAACTTTGAGTTTCTTTATTCCTCTTCATTTTAATTAAGATTTCGACTTTATTTTGGAAAAATAATTTTTTTATTCTAAATTTATAAAATTATTACTTCTTCAATATTATTTACCAGCCAGTCTAAGTAAATCAACACATCGATATTTTAGACAGTAGACTCTAAAAATTCAATTTTTTAGTTTACTAGAAAAAAGTAAATAAAAAAGGAGATGAATCTTTATAGAGAAAATTAATTTAATTCCTCAATTAGATTACCAGTCTTTTATGAAAATTCAACTACTGAAAAAAAATTCTGTTTGAAACACATGTATTTTAATATCTGGAAAGCTTCCAATTTTAGAATTTTCTAGCATTCATAAAGTGAATAAAAGAATCAAGTTCCGGTGAACTTCTAAGAATAATTGTAAGATAGAATTTTATTATTATGAAAAATGGAATATTTTCGTATTAGAAATTGATCCCTGAGAATAAAGTTGGGAGCGTTTAAAATAATGTATTTTGCGAGCGTTAATTTTGAGTTCTCTTGAGTTTTGGTGAAAGTTAAGTGAAGGATAAATACCAATAATGAATACTCGTACGCAATTCTTAGCACGTGTATCGTAAAAAACTTCGTTTCACCACGTAAAAGGCCGAGGAAAGAAGGACCGGAACTCAGAACGTTCCTTTATTCTGGATTATTCTTGAAAAGTCGCCAGTAGTTGCATCATTTGCTAGGTAAGTTAAAGTTCATTTACCTACTACGTCGTAGAAAAGATTCTGTTTTTTTTATTTGCAAAAAAAGTTTAAGTTAATGAAAATTTCAAAATAAATTAGCCCTGTTAGTCTGCATTAAATATTGTAATTTGTAAAAGGAACTTTAAAAGTAAATTGAAAAATTGATAATTTTTAGCATTAAAAAAAAAAGGAATTTCCTTACATCGAATGTTCAGCCTTCAGTAAAATAAAATTTTTAATGGGGTTCATAATGTGAATTTTAAGAAAATTTAAAAACATGGAATTTTTTAATGTTTTGATTTTATAGAAAATAATAAAAAAGTTTTGTCCCCCGACAAAATCTTACTAAGACTTTATAACGGAAAAGATTATACATATAAATTCTGTTAATTAAATAAACGTGGAATTTTTTATTTATTTTATAATTTTTTCATTGAGAATTCATCTGGTGGTTAAAAATTTAATTATTTTGTTGAAAATTCAACAATTTTTTTAAAAAGTGATTCTTTTTGGTTGAAAATTCAACTATCTTGGTCAAAAATTCAACTATTTGGTTGAAAATTAACTTTTCTGTTGGAAAATTCATTTTTTAACTAAAATTCCATTTTTGGTCAACAATTTTTCTTTTTTTTGTTGAAAATTCGTCTATTTTGTTAGAAAATGAATCTTCTTCGGTGAAAATAAATCTTTTTAGTCAAAATTTATGTTTTTTATTAAAAATGAATTTTTTAACTTTTCAGTTGAAAATTCCACTATTTGGTTGAAAATTTGTCTCTTTGGTAGGAATTTAATCTTATTGGTTGAAAACTTATCTATTTTGTTGAAAATCCTTTTTTTTTCAAATTAAATTTTTTGACTGAAAATGCAACCTTTCTATTTTAAGTTGAGAATTGATCTTTTTTAATTGAAAATTCGTCTTTTTTTATTCGAAATTAATTGAAGATTCATCATTTTAGTTGCAAATTTATCTCTTTGATTGAAAATGTAACTATTTTGTTGAAAAAAATTTTGTACTGAAAATTAATTTTTTTAACTAAAAATTTACCTTTTCCTTTTTTTAAATGCGTCTTTTTTTGTTAAAAATTCATTTCTTTTGGTAAAAAATTAATATTCTTCTTGGTTGAAAATTGATCATTTTAGATGAAAATTTATCTGTTTGGTTGAAAATTCATCTATTTGTTTGCAACTTCAACTATTTGGTTGAAAATTAACATTTTTTTCGAAAATTCACATTTGCGGGTTGAAAACTTAACTGCTTCGCTAAAAGTTGAACCACTTTGTTAATAATTAATTTTTTTTTTTATGAAGGTGCATAATTTTAGTTGCAAATTCATCTCTGGTTAAAAATCTAACTATTTTGTTAAACATTCTTTTTTTGTTAAATTAAAAATTAATTTTTTTAACTAAAAATTTACTTATTCCATTTTTTCTAAATCCGTTATTTTTGTTAAAAATTCAACTGTTTTCATTCATATCTTTTGGTAAAAAATTAATCTGCCTGGTAGAAAATTGATCTTTTTGCTTAAAAATGCATTTTTTCGGTTGAAAATTTAACTATTTGGTGGAAAATTGGTCTTTTTTGGTAAAAAGTTAATCTTATTGGTTGAAAAATGATCTATTTTGTTAAAAATTCATTTTGTTGTTGTTGAAAATTAGTTTTTTTAACTGAAAATTTACCCTTTCTATTTTGAGAACTAATCTTTTTTAGTTGAAAATTCATGTATTGTGTTGAAAATTCGTATTTTTTTTATTCGAAATTAGTTGAAGATTCTTCATTTTAGTTGGAAATTCATCTCTTAGGTTGAAACTGTAACTATTTTGTTGGAAAAATTTTTTTTTATTGAAAATTAATTTTTTTCATTTTTTTGTTGTTGAAAATTAAGTTTTTTAACTGAAAATTTACCCTTTCTATTTTAAGTTGAGAATTGTTCTTTTTTAGTTGAAAATTCATCTTTTTTTATTCAAAATTAGTTGAAGATTCATCATTTTAGTTGTAAATTCATCTCTTTGGTTGAAAATGTAACTATTTTGTTAAAAAAAACAATGTTTTATTGAAAATTAATTTTTTTAACTCAAAATTTACCTTTTCCATTTTTTTAAATTCGTCTTTTTTTTGTTAAAAATTCATTTCTTTTGGTAAAAAATTAATATTCTTCTTTGTTGAAAATTTATAGTTTTAGTTGAAAATTTATCTTTTTGGTTGAAAATTCATCTATTTGTTTGAAACTTCAACTATTTGGTTGAAAATTAAATTTTGTTTTGAAAATTCACATTTGCGGGTTGAAAACTTAACTGCTTCACTAAAAGTTGAACTACTTTGTTAATGATTCATTTTTTTTTTGATGAAGATGCATAATTTTAGTTGCAAATTCATCTCTTTGGTTAAAAATGTAACTATTTTGTTAAACATTCTTTTTTTAAATTAAAAATTGATTTTTTTAACTCAAAATTTACCTATTCCATTTTTTCTAAATCCGTCTTTTTTTTGTTAAAAATTCAACTGTTTTAATTCATCTCTTTTGGTAAAAAGTTAATCTGTCAGGTTGAAAATTGATCTTTTTGCTTAAAAATGCATTTTTTTGGTTAAAAATTTAACTATTTGGTGGAAAATTGGTATTTTTGGTAAAAAGTTCATCTTATTGGTTGAAAAATTATCTATTTTGTTAAAAATTCATTTTGTTGTTGTTGAAAATTAGGTTTTTTAACTGAAAATTCACCCTTTCTATTTTAAGTTGAGAATTGATCTTTTTAGTTGAAAATTCATGTGATGTGTTGAAAATTCGTCTTTTTTATTCAAAATTAGTTGAAGATTCATCATTTTAGTTGGAAATTCATTTCTTTGGTTGAAAATGTAACTATTTTGTTGAAAAAAAAAAATTTTATTGAAAATCAATTTTTTCAACTAAAAATTGACCTTTTCCTTTTTTTTAAATTCGTCTTTTTTTTGTTAAAAATTCGACTGCTTTCATTCATCTCTTTTGGTAAAAAGTTAATCTGCCAGGTTGAAAATTGATCTTTTTGTTTGAAAATGCATTTTTTTTCTTGAAAATATAGCTATTTTATTGAAAATTCGTTTCATAATTTGAGAATTAATTTTTTTCAACTGAAAATTTATCTACTCCATTTTTGATTGAAAATTCGTCTTTTTTAGCAGAAATTTAATCTCATTAGTCTTAAAATTCATCTGTTTAATTGAAAATCGAATAATTTTTTTTGAAAATACATACCTATATTTATATATATTATAAAATAATATATGTTAAAAATATATGCATATTTAATAAATATATAGAATCTGAAAATTAGAGTGTGCAATAAACGTTAAAGATGTAAAACTTAAATTATGTTAGAATGACCTATATGAAGATTTACTATTTTTTTAGCAAGAATTTTTCACTAAAAGTCTTTAAGATAAATTTAGAAATTAAAATTTTATTTTAATACCTAACAGAAAAATTTATAATGGTCTGATAAAAAGAAAAATTTGGGGGAATTTCGAAATTAGGATTTTTTAGCAACCCTGTTAATCAATAAAAAAACGCTAAAATATCCAAAAATAAAAACCAGTTTTTTATCCTCACTTCTAAACTTTGCGCTCAGATAGCTCCGTTAAGAGTATTTTTTTATTAATAGAACTGAATATATAGATCTATTATGAGGAAACTATAATCAATATTCGAAATTTCGAATATTACCGTGATTTAAACTCGAAACTTCAATTCAAAAGTTTCAGCTCTAATAATGATCTACTCATAAGATATATACCAGATTTGCCATTTCTGGTAATCCAGCATCATTACTAAATCAGAAATACTAAAAATAGTTCCTTTCACGTAGAAATTTGAATTTAAATTCATTTCCCAGAATCCTTTCCGGTCTACACTAGCGCCATCTGGAACCGTCTGCTATAAACACATTCGCAATCGGTCGGAGGAGTACACGACACGGTGATTTTAAAGAACGAAGGTCACCTTGGGACGTCTGATCGTGAAACAGGTGACTCCTGACAACGTTTCGAAAAGCTGTGAGATTTTAATTTTATCAGTGGTACGAGATTAAATCCGGCTTTCCGAAGGATCGGCTTCTTTCGGTGAGTGTCAATTTCATTTACTTTTGGCCTTGGCGCCTAATCAAGTGACATTGACAGAAAACGTCAGACAACTTTGTCGTCTGCAAGATACCCTCTGAACCCTTTCATGTTTCAACCTGAATTTTCCAGTTTCTATTAAAAATACGTCGCGATTTTTCATTTTCCGTTTTCTCTCAGTGATCATGGTTTCAGTGTTTGGTGTCAAACTGCCAGGAATTCTTGACACGTGCGGCCAACAACTAATTTCCTCGTCGTGAATAACCCTTTCGTTTTTTGGCACCCATGCGGTTACCTTCGTCACGAATTTGTGAAGATGTTATTCATTGTGATGAGCGTAAATAGATGAAAATTATTCTGTCAAAAGATTGAGAGAGTGCACATATCTTTGTTTGGATTGAGAACTGTTATAAAATAGGTTAGTTTTGACTTTTGATGACAATCGATGATTGCATATTTAAAAAAATATTAATTATACACCTATTCAGTCACGCGAGAGTTATTATTACTTACTATTTTGATAGGGCGATCGCGATTGTTATTTACCTCGACCTACTTTGTCTTCTGTCAAATTGATCTTGAATTATGCAATCTTTACCCTCCGTGGACACCAGAAGTGTGAAAAATATTAAAAACGATGTGCCAGTATCTGTCACTTTAGAAAATTACGAAATTTATTTAATACTTTCTTTTTTTATCTCGAAAAATTTAAGATAGATTGAAGTTTTTTTCTTGTAGCAGGTAAAAAATGTCGCACGAGTCGGTTAACCAAACGTGTATTTGCCCTAGAGAAGGTGAAGATTCTTCGAATTGTGATACAATTTTGGGAAGTACAATTGCAAAATTTGCAGAAGAGAGGCATACTGATAGCAGTTTTCGTTTGCGAGGAATTAATAGAGATGATGACAGTTTAAATAGTTTTGCATCATTTGATGTCAATAATTATGACTTAGTTAATGAAGAAAATGGAAATTTTGCGAAGAACCGGAAAAAGAATTTTAGATTTAACCTGAAGTTGGTTGAAAAAAAATCTTTGGACTCTGGCTCAAAAATTGGAGATGATGTAATTTGGATAGGGAGAGAAGTTGTCCTTCGAAAAAGTAAATTGGCCTTGAATGCCCGCAAGAATGAAACCTTGTCTAGGATCTTTCCACAGGCCAGTTTAAAATTACGTATGTAGAGGGTGGCCGATGGACACGGAAAACCCTGGAAATGACAGTGAATTTATTTTTTTACCCGGAATTTTACAAATTCTTATAAGAAAAATCTAGCCAATCACTTGAAATATTACAAATTTCATATTACATGATATAATGCAATTTAAAATAAGTTCGATTTCAACTTTTTTTATGTTAAGTTCAATTGTTAGGTTTTTCAATGAAGAAATCATTCAGTACAACACGGTGACCCTCAACCATATTTAACTGAAAGATCCTTGAAGTTGGATGATATTTATTGGATACTGTTTTATGATACAATTACTTTCAAAAAAACTCAATAGAAAATTTTTCTCAAAATTTTAAGCTTTTATTTTTTTTTATTATTATTTTTTAGTTTTAAATTCATGCCAGCATCATTTATTTACAACCTGAGATGAACTAGTGATTAAAAAAATGTTTCAACAACTTTTGCTGTGATAAGTGATTTTTTTCAAATATACAAAAACCTCTGTAGATTATACAGTTATAATTTGAGAATATTTTATATTCAGCTTTTAAGCAAAAAGGTGCCTATTATACATATTTAAAATCCAGAAATTAAAATAAGAATAAAAATAGTTTTTGGAAGAAAGCGATCCCACGATTTTTCTAATTGCATATCAAAAATATCGGAACATCATCCGAGGAGAAAATTCTGCAATAAAAAGTCCAGTAATATAATTTTTTAATAATTTATTAATATTTTTTAATCCCTGAGTAACAAGCAGGGTGTCTACTACCTAGAAAACCTGGAATTGTCAGGGAATTTTCGTATACCTGGAAAAACCTGAAAATGACACGGAACTTTTTTTTACATCAGGGAATTTTTTCGAGAACGTGCTTAATTCTTTTTTTAATTGCAATATAAAATTAAATAACAATAATTCTTTATTCGAAAAGCAGCTTTATGTTACTGTAGTTAACAATTTTGTTGAAAGTTCGTTTTTTTTGTTTGAAATTCATTTTTTTAACTGAAAATTTAACTAAGCCAGTTGAATATTCCATCACTTTAGTTAAAAATTCATCTGTTTGATTAGACCTTCATTTTTTTTAGCTGAAAATTTAATTATTCAATATTTGGTTGCAAAATGGTCTCTTTAGTTGAAAATACGTATTTTTTTATTAGAAATTAATTTTCTTTGTTGAAAATTCATCTTTTGGTTCAAAATTCAATTATTCTATTTAAAGATTCATAGTTTTATGTGCAAATTCATCACTTTGCTTGAAACTAAAACCACTTTTTTTTAAATTGTTTGTTTTTGTTAAATTATTTTTATTAACTGAAAATGTAACTATTTCAATCTAATATGCCATAATTTTCGTTAAAAATTAATTTCTTTGGTTGAACATTAATTCTTTTTACTAAAAATTTAATTTTGGGTTCAAAAATTATATTTTTTAGTTTAAAATTCAATTATTCTAGTTACATTCATAATTTAAGTTGAAAATTGATTATTTGGTTGAAAATGCTATTATTCCAGTTAAAGATTAATCATTTCAGATGAAAATTCATGTTTTTTGTATAAAATTCAACTATTCCAATTAAACATTCATCATTTTAATTAAAAATTCATCAGTTTTCTTGAAAATTATTTTTTGCAGCAGAAAATTTATCTATTCCATTTTTTTAATTTTTTTTTTAAACTGTTTTTTGGTAAAAAATTCATCTTCTTGTTTGAAAATTCATCTTTTTGGTTGAAAATTTAAGTATTCCAGTTAAATGTTCATTGTTTTTGTTGAAAATTCATCTTTTTGATTGAAAATAATACTATTTGGTTGAAAGTTGAACTCTTTTGTTAATAATTATAGTTTAAAATTCATCACTTGGTTAACAAGTTTTTGTTTTTTAGTGGATAATAATTTTTTTAAGTGAAAATTTAACTATTCAATTTTTGGTTGCAAAATTGTCTTTTTAGTTGAAAATACGTCTTTTTTTATTAGAAATTAATTTTCTTTGTTGAAAATTCATCTTTTGGTTCAAAATTCAATTATTATAGTTAAAGATTCATCATTTTAGGTGAAAATTCATCACTTTGGTTGAAACTATAACCACTTTTTTGAAAATTGTTTTTAAAAAATTAATTTTTTTAACTGAAAATTCAACTATTTCAATCGAATATTCCATAATTTTAGTTAAAAATTAATCTCTTTGATTGCACATCAATTCTTGTTCCTAAAAAGTTAACTATTTAATTTTGGGTTCAAAAATTATATTTTTTAGTTTAAAATTCAAGTATTCTAGTTACATTCATCCATTTAGTTGGAAATTCATTATTTGGCTGAAAATGCTATTATTCCAGTTAAATATTCATAATTTTAGATGAAAATTCATGTTTTTTGTTTAAAATTCAACTATTCCAATTGAAGATTCATCATTTTAGTTGAAAATTCATCAGTTTTCTTGAAAATTAATTTTTGCAGCAGAAAATTTATCTATTCCATTTTTTGTATTTTGTTTAAAAACCGTGTTTTTTGGTAAAAAATTTATCTTCTTGTTGAAAATTCATCTTTTTGGTTGAAAATTTAAGTATTCCAGTTAAATGTTCATCGTTTTAGTTGAAAATTCATCCTTTTGGTTGAAAATAATACTACTTGGTTGAAAGTTGAACTCTTTTGTTAACAATTTTAGTTGAAAATTCATCACTTGGTTGACAATTTTTTGTTTTTTAGTGGATAATTTATTTCTTTAACTGAAAATTTAACTATTCCATTTTTGGTTGAAAACTAATATGTATTAGTTCTAAATTCAACTATTTTTACTCAAAGAGTTAGGAATTTTAAGCGTTTTAAATTGAATTTAATGTAGTACCTACATTAATTTTATCTAATTACGCACTGAATTTTTAGTATAAATAGATCAAATAAAAATTTATAGATTTAATGCTTTCACGATGATTCATTTTAATAAAAGAAACTGTTTCGGGTTTCAATCGTGTGCAAAACTACAATCTTGCCGACGTTTCTTGAACATTGCAGTTCACTTCTTCAGGGCCCTGACGAAACGAAACGTCGGCAAGATTCGTAGTTTTGCACACGATTGAAACCCGAAACATTTTCTTTTAATGAAATAAAAATTTGTTCTGAATTATCATTCAAACTCATGAAATTTCGAGACAAATTCAATAAATGATTAATTATGTTTTTACTATTATTTAATTAATCGAAAAAAACTTCGTTTATATTAAACTCGCGAAACTGTATACATCATCCGAGTCGATTGTTTTGAGAAATGCAGAAATATTTGAATGGCTCCGTACTTTTAAAAATTATATCTGGAGAAAACTTGAGATACCCAGAAAAAATCTGGAATTGTCAGGAAATTTTTGCCCCAGGATTGCAGTAGACATCCTGAAGAATTTTCAAATGAAAATCTATGAAATTAAATAAATTTCAATTTTCAATCTTCAAAATTGAACGATATCAAAAAAAGCATTCAAAATTGCATCATTTTCTATTCTACAGATTCAATATTGAAGTCTTCAACTGCAATTTATAGAAATTGAAGAGTTTTCCATTATAAATCTTCCAAATTTAATTACATATACCAAAAAAATCGTTTAAAATTACATCATTTTAAACTATAAACATTTCAAATTAATTAATTTTTATTGTGAGTATTTTCAAAATTCAGCAATTTTCAATTATAACTCTTCAAAATTGTAGAACTTTGAATTGTTAATCTTTAAAATTTAAGTTTTTAATTTGGAAAATTTACAATAAAAAATTATGCAAGTTTTAAGTTTTACAATTAATAATTCTGTGATTTTGATGATTTACTTGGAAAATTTCTTCAATTTGGAAAATTTAGAATGGAAAACTTTTGCCTTTTGATCTTCAAAATCATCCAAATTTAAGAATTTTGATTTACACATCTTTAAAATTGAAGAGTTTTTAATTCTAAAATATACACATTGATTGTAGAATCTTCAATTGGAAATCTTCAAGATAAACCCATTTCAAAAAGATGTTCAAAATTTCATAATTTTAAAGTATAAATATTCAAAATAATAAAAGTGGGTGAATTTTCAATTATATAAATATCTTTAAAACGGATTTAATCTTATATTTTTTGTAAGTTATGGATGGTCCGTAATGACTTAAACAATTACAAATTAAAAGCTTATGAAATTGGAATTTTTTGATAAAAAACGTTTTAATTTGATATAAATGTAAAATTAAATAAAACTATAGTTCGAGTATTAAAGATAATTTAACGTTAAAAATTGAAATGTTTCAAATCAAAAGCCTTAGTAGTTAAACGTCCGATTGAAACCGATTAAAACCTCATAAGTAGTTTTCAATTTAAAAATAATCTCAAATTAATAGATTCACAATTAAAAACTTTTCTTACATTTTAAATCCTATTCAAATATTGTTTTAGTCTAGATAACCCACAAAATGGGTATTTTTCAGTAGAGTCAAAAATCATTCTGTAAAATCGAAATTACTATTTAAAGATAAAACAAAAGTCTACTCCCAAACTAAAGTGTTACTGAATTGTGGAAAAAAAAATTATCATGTACGAGAGAGGCTGGTGAGATATCAAGTATTTAAATACGGGTAAACAAAGTTAAATGTGAATAAGTTAGTCAATTCCAAGCAAATCGACCGAGAATTTTAAGAATAAAATTGTATAGGTTTTCGAAATCGGCTTTGCATAACAATTAAAAATCAAATTTTCAATTTTTTGCGAAAATAAAAACTAGCTCTCAAGATATGACGATGCTAAATGAGAATAAATAATGTTTGGTCCCCAAAAAACGATTCTGTCCGGAAAAAATATATAAATCTAAAAAAGAAGAAAATTTATATATTTTTTTCATTAAATGATATCTAATAATTTCAAGAGAAATCAATGCTAAAATTTTTTTAAAAATGATTACTACATGTGATAATAAAAATGTGTATTTAAGATTCCTGCAAAAATCTAAAATTACTTTTTATTTTAAGATAATTTATAAAAGTTTACCATTTTTAATTTTACACTTCGACGGCATTTAATTAAAAATTCAAAAGAGTTCCACTTTAAGTGTTTTAATTTGCAGTTTAGTTTCCATTAGTTGAAATTTAAAAAAAAATTAGTTTCCACTGTTTGATTTTAAATATTTTAATCATCGTCAACAAATTTTGCGAACGGGGAAATTACCGGGCTTTTTCCCCCAATTAAAACGGCCACCCTGTAAGTAGTTCAGCTTACATTTTTTTAAATATCTGCAGAGAAGTTCCTTTGATTGTGTTCACAAAGTATTTATAGATTGTATTAATTTTCAAGGCAAGGCGTTCCTAACTTTTTTTACTCTACTGACAGATGTTTTTGGCAGACAAACAAGGGAAATCCGATCGGGAAATGGTAAAATGGTTTAGTATCTCCGATGATTTACAAGAAGTTCACAAAATAATTGAGAAGAAATATTTAAGACTGCGGCGTGGAGAACAGGCAATTATGTCCTGAATATCAGGCATTAGTAAAATTGTATTTTGCAATTAATCTTCTAACTCACAATTTTCCATGTTCCATTCCTCAGGAAAAGAGAGATTTATTTTTTAAGAATCCTTTGGTTATGCACCCAACGAGGAAGAATGTTTGCAGAGAAAGCGAAATTCAGGCAGGTTTCTTGATTGAGACAATCTCAGGGATCACAGTCCGTCTACATTTTTTACCTACTCCCCTTTTCTCCTCTTAAATTTGATAAATTCCCAAAAATACCTAAAATCCAAAATTTTGATTCAATTTTCTCCTGTTCCCCCTCTTTTTTTTTACAAAGTTTCGATTCATTTTTTAAGAATCATAAAGAGATATTCAAGACATCAGAAAACAAGACGCGCTTTGAAAGAAATTATTTTTGATGATGCCAATTTCAGATATTTCCTGAACGATTTATTTTCTAATTTTGTAGATTTGAAGGACATCGTCGAAAGTGAAGAGATGTTTCACTAAAATAGGAGAATAAATTATTTCAAATAAAATTAATGTGGGTGCTATATTAAATTCAATTTGAAATGCTTTGAATTCCTAAAATTTCATGAGTAAAAAGTTTGCATTTGCAACAAAATAAAGGAATTTTTAACTAAATAGTTGAATTTTAAACCAAAAAGATGAAATTTTAATGAAGAAGATGAATTTTCTACCAAAAAAGACAAATTTTTAACAAAGTAGTTCATCTTTTAGCCAAGCAGTAAAATTGTTATATAAAAAAAATGAATTTCCAACGAAAAAAAGTAATATCAACCAAATTCTTGAAGTTAGCGAAAATAACGATTTTTGTACAAAACAGTTAAATTTTCAACCAGCAAATACGAATTTTAAACAAAAAAGTAAATTTTCTACCAAATAGTTGCATTTTTAACCCAAAAAGACGAATTTTTAAGAAAATAATTACATGTTCAACCAAAAAGATGAATTTTCAACTTTAATGATAAATCTTTAAAAAAAAGAAATTTTCAGCAAAAAAACGAACCAATTTTCAGCAAAATATTTAAACTGGAATGGTTAAATGTTCAATAAAAAGAAATAATTTGCATCCAAAGAAAAAAGGAATTTCCAACAAAATAGCTCATTTTCCAACCAAAGAGATGAACTTTCAATTAAAATCACGAATCTCCAATAAAAAAAAAAATTCTAATAAAGTAGTTCAACTTTTAGCCAGGTAGTTGAATTTTCATCTAAAAAAATGAATTCATAACAGAAAATGTTTATATTTTAACAAAAGAAAATTTTTTATTTTGAATTAAAAACAGTTGAATTCATCCAAAGATTTGATTTTTTAATAAAATAGTTATATTTTCAACAAAAGAGATGATTGTTCAACTATTGTGATGAATCCAAAACTAAAAAAATAATGATAAACTAATAAATAAATAAATTTTTGACCAAAAAAGATGAATTCTTAATTAAAATGATGAATCTTCAAAAAAGTAATTCAACTTTTAGACAAGTAGTAGAATTTTCATCAAAAAATGATGCATTCTCAACGAAAAAGGTAATAGTTGATATTTCAACCAAGAAAGATTTCAATTTCAAATTAAAAACAGTTGAATTTTCAACCGAAAAAGGTTTTAGTCAATAAATTGAAAAAATGTCAACCAAATTGTGGAATTTTCAACCCAAAAAGACGAATTTTTAACAAAATAGGTACATTTTCGACGAAAGAGATGAATTTTCAACTAAAATGATGAATCATGAAAAAAAAATCTTAACAAAGTAGTTCAACTTTTAGCCAAGTCATTAGTATTTTTGATAAAATAGTTGAAGCCTCAACCGAAACAGATTAATTGTCAACGAGACAGATGTATTTTTAACGAAAAAAGATTAAATGTCTACCAAAAGAGATCATTTTTGTTTGTTTGAAAATTCGTCATTTTGTTTAAAAACTATTTTTCCGTTTTTGATCTTCTTAAATGTTTTTCTGGAGTATTTTTATTAGTAGAATATGCTGAAGTGTTTAACAGATTTTTTAAAGCTAGGTAAAAAAAATTAAACAAAAAATGACTAGAAAACTTGCTAAAGAACTTGCTTCTGTTAGAATGCATTTTCGCTCAATTAGCACAAGATACCCGTATGATATAAAAAGTTTTTAATAATAAATGAACTCCCTCTTTAATCCCCTTTTTCGAAAAAAATCCCCTGTTTCACCTAAAATTGAACTACTGAACAGCTGTGATCCCTGCAATCTTAATTTATTTAAAAAACGATTCTAAGTAATATGTACATTGTATATCAATATTTTAAATCAAGAACATGTGTCTCATGATCCACGTATACTTTGTATTTTATTTTAATACCAATCGAGAATTCTCAGATTTTATCTGATTGGTCACTGACCTATAATCTCGACCTAGATTCTCATGCGATCCTGATCTGCTGAATAGTTCCAATGTTTAACTTCAATAATTATTAAATTCGTAAGTTCTATACATGAATCCATAAAAACAAATCAATTTTGGTTTCTGTTTGCAGTACTTAGATCACATTTATAAAGAAATCATGGAGGACGAACAAACAGCACAAAAGTTTATAAAACCTGGCAGCCATAAGGGTAAAGGCCTGGCAGTCTTTACCAGTGGAGGAGATTCTCAAGGTCAATAATCTTATCGTCTTCTAAAACAATTACAAATGATCAAATTGATCAAATTGATCATAGTTTTTTGAGTAAAAATATCCACTGAACCATAGAAATTCTTTAACAGGAATGAATGCTGCTGTCCGTGCCGTAGTTCGTATGGGAATTTATTTAGGATGCAAGGTCTTCTTTATCAAAGAAGGCTACCAAGGAATGGTGGATGGTGGAGAACATATAGTGGAAGCCACATGGTCTTCCGTCTCTTGCATAATTCACAGAGTAATTATAAAACTAATCTTTAAATATGGAAATTTCTAGGATAAAATTACATCATCTTTTTGTATCATTTTTGGTATATTTCAGGGTGGTACCGTTATTGGATCAGCTCGTTGTATGGATTTCAAAGAGCGAGCAGGACGCAAAAAGGCAGCGAAAAATTTAGTGACTCGTGGAATCACGAATTTGGTCGTCATCGGAGGTGATGGTTCACTCACTGGTGCCAATCTCTTCAAGGAAGAATGGGCCGATCTTTTGAAGGAATTAGTCAAGGACGGTATGTCTCAAATTTTTTATATTTATACATTATCAAGGTAGCTACAGATCAGGGAATTTTTGAAAGTCAGGGAATGTCAGGGAAATCCTGAAAGAGTCAGGGAATTTCCTCTTTTTCCGCCTGTTTTTAAGAAACGTCCCCTTTGTTTTTTCGCTTAAATTCAAACTGAATTAATAGAACCTAGATAATAATTTCCATCTATTTTCGGTTAAAAGTTAGTTGTTTTTAATTTAATTGTAAACTACTTTATTTTTGGATCAGGATTCATCTCTTTTGGTTAACAGTTCTACTATTTTGTTGAAAATGTAATTATTTTGTTAAAAATTCAACTATTTTGTTAAAAAGTCATCTGTTTTGGTTGAAGATTCAACTACTTGGTTGAAAGTTGAATTATTTGTAAAAAATTCATTTTATTGGTTGATTATCGAACTATTTTGTTGAAAATTCGTTTTTCTTTTTGTTGAAAATTAATTTTTTTTACTGAAAATTTATCTATTGCATTTTTGGTTGAAATTTTATTGTTTTTAGTTTAAAGTTGAACTATCTGGTTGAAAATGAAATTTTTTTGTTCAAAATTAAATTTTTTTGTAGAAAATGCGTCTTTCTGGCTTGAAAGTTCTACTGTTTTATTGAAAATTCGCCTTTGGAATGAAAATCCAATGGTTTTGGTAGAAAATTCAACTATTTGGTTAAAATGTCATATTTTCCGGGTTGAAAATTAAAAATTGTCTAGACAATTTGTTTTTTAAATTTTAAATTATTTTTTTTTAACTTTAAATTCAACTATTCCTTTTATTGATGAAAATGGATCGTTTTTAGTTGATATAATTCAAGTGTTACATTCTTCATGAGAATTTTTTTTTGTTGGCAATTCAACTACTTGGCTAACAGTTAAACTGCTTTGTTAAAAATTCATTTGATTGGTTCAAGATTAAACTATTTTCGTGAAAATTCATGTTTCTTTTGGTTGAAAATTAATTTTTCTACTGAAAATTTAACTATTGAATTTTTGTTGAAAATTAAACTATTTGGTTGGAAATTTGTCTTTTGAAAAGTCAACAGTTTGAGTTAAAAATTCAACTAATTTGTTGTAAATTTAATTATATTGTCAAAAATTCAACTATATTATGAAAAAGTCGCCTTGGTCGAAAATTTAACTGTTTTGTTGAACATTCGTCTTTTAGGATAGAAAATTCGTCCTTTTGGATTGAAAATTTATCTATTTGTTTGAAAATGCATCTTTTTAGATTAAACATTCAACTATTTGGTTAAAAAGTCAACTATTTTGTTGAAAATTCGTCTCTTTTGCTTGAAATTTTATTTTTTTTGGGTAAAAAGTGGAACTATTTGGTTGATAATTAACATAATTTGTTTAAAAATTCGACAATTTGATTAAAAGTTCATCTTTGTAGGTTGAAAATTCAACTATTGGGTTAAAAATTGAACTATTTTGACGAAAAATCATCTCTTTTGCTTGAAAGTTCAACTATTTAGTTGAAAATTCATCTTTGTAGGTAGAATATTCAATTACTTTGTGGAAAGTTAATCTTTTTGGTCGAAGATTCAACTATTTTGTTGAAAATTTGTCCCTTTTGCTTGAAGTTTGATCTTTTTTGGTAAGAAAATGCAACTGTTTGGTTGATAATTAATTTTTTGTTTAATTCATCTTTGTTGGTTGAAAATTCAACTATTTTGATAAAAATTCGTCTCTTACGTAAAAGTTCAACTGTTAGGTTGTAAATTCAAATTTTTTGTCTAAATTTTATTTTTTGTTGTTTTGTGAAAGATCAAACTATTTGGTTGACAAATTAAAATAATATTTATTCCCCTATCTTTTTTAAAAATCAGCCTAATTATGCTGTTTTGAGAGCATGTTGGGCTGTGAAAAGTCTGGAATTTTCAATAAACTGAAGTTGAAGTTTATAAAATTCTTGACTTTTGTCCCTAAAAGTATTTAAGATAAATGTAGAGACAAATATTTTTTTACATTAACTTTATTGATGTCCTAGGTATAAGGTTGTTTTTATATCTGAAAGAAAAATTTGAACTGATCAAAGAAAATGAAAAATTGGCTAGGGAAAGTCAGGGAATTTCAAATTTGTGATTTTGTAGCAACCCTGATTATCATAAATTATTAGAGAATATCCTGAAAATTCTAAATCCGACATTTATTTTAGGCGAGCTAACACCCGAACAAGGTGAAAAATGCTCACATCTTCACATCGTCGGATTGGTGGGTTCTATCGATAACGATTTCTGCGGTACTGACATGACGATCGGTACGGATTCGGCTCTTCACAGAATTATTGAGAGCATTGATGCTATCGTCAGTACAGCGTATTCTCATCAACGAACATTTATTATGGAAGTCATGGGTCGTCACTGTGGGTAAGTTACTATTTTTTTTGTTATTTTAGACAACAATCTTGATTAAAAAAAGAAGGAATTCTACAAAAATCGGGGTGTCTGGCTGATAGTATAGTTGATTACTCTTTTATTTTGGTCGATCTCGATCTACTTTGAGCAGTCACTTCTTCATTTTAAAAAGTTCTGACTTTGGTTAGGTACCTGGCAATTGTGGGTGCTTTAGCCGCCGAGGCAGACTACATGTTCATCCCAGAATCTCCGCCCCCCGTCGACTGGCCTGTAAAACTTTGTAAAAAGTTGGAGCAGGCATGTCAATGGAATTTTTATCGAAATTCTAGTCCACGACCCTTTCTGAGCCGATTATTTGTTACTCAGACTAACTTAACTGTTAGAATTACTAACGATAAGTTTGGAGATGTTGTTGCTTTGAACTACTAAATATCGTTTGTATTCTGCGTTTTCAATTAGTTTAGAGAGTACTTTTGTGTCAAACGTAAGAGCCTTCTTTACGAAACGATCATTCAAATAAGTGGATAGATTGCACAGGCCTCGGACTCACCAGCTGAATTTTCAAATCAAAAATGTTAATTTTTTTACCGAAAAATATGAGTTCTGAACAAAATACACACATTTTTAACCAAACAGTTCAATTTTAAACCAAGAAGATTAAATTTTTACTAAACAAGATGAATTCTCAATAAAATACATAAATTTTTAACCAAATAGTTGAATTTTAAACCAAAAAGATTATTTTTCTACTAAAAAGCTGAATTTTCAACTAAATAGTTTGAGGCTTGGTCGTGATGTTAGTCCAATATTTATTTTATTAATTTTTGGTCTATATTTTTTTCATTTATAAAAATTTGTATGTAAATAGTTGAATTTTCAACCAAGAAGATTAATTTTATACCAAAGAAAGATGAATTCTCAATAAAGTATATACATTTTTAACCAAATAGTCTAATTTTCATCCAAGAAGATTAATTTTTTACTAAAAAAGGTGAATTTTCAATAAATTACGTAAATTTTCAACTAAATAGTTTGAGCAATGTCCAAGTTTTATTTGATTAATTTTTAGTTTATATTTTTTCGTTTCTGACATTTTTAAACTAAATATTTGAATTTTGAAACCAAAAAAGATCAATTTTTAATCAAAAATGAAATATTTAAATTTTCACGGAGGAGAATTGATTTTCAATGAAGCAAAAAAAAATGTCTACATAACAGTTTATTTTTCTGCCAAATAGTTGAATTTTATACCAAATTGTTGAATTTTTAAGCCAAAAAGACGAATTTTCTATAAAACAGTTGAATGTTCAACACAAGAATATGAATTTACAACCAGTTGAATCTTCGAGCCAAAACTACGAATTTTCTACAAAAAAGTTCATTTTCGACCGAAATTGATTAATTTTCATCCAAAAAATATTAAATTTCTAAAGAAAGAGATGTATTTGTAAACCCAATAGATGAATTTTCTATAAAACATTTGATTTTTCAACCCAAGAATATGAATTTTCAACAAAAAAGTTAGTTTACAACCAATCAGTTGATTTTTTCACAAAATATTTAAATTTTCAGTTAGCAAAATTCATTTTTAACTAAAAAGATGAATTTTGAACCCAGAAGATTAATTTTTTACCAAAAAGGACGAAATTTTCACAAAGTACATAGATTTTCAAGCAAATAGTTGCATTTTCCACTAACAAATATACATTTTCAACCAACAATAAAACATTCAAAATTTCAGTTTAAAAATTAATTTTCAAATAAAAAATTAATTTTTGACAAAGTAGTTTAACTCTTAATCAACGAGTTGAATTTTCAACGGAAAATGTAATAGTTGATATTTTAACAACAAAAATTTAATAGTTGATACTTAGCCAAAAAGACGAATTTTTGAACCAAATAATAAAATTTTAAACCAAAAATTAAACAGTAGACATTTCACCCGAAAAGAATGAACTTTCGAACAAACATATTTGGATTTTCTTATTGGGTTCTATTAATTATTTCGAATTTAAGTGGAAAATGAGAAAATGGTAAAATATTGTGAAGCCTGCTATAAATAAATAGAAATTTTCATGATTTATAAACTAAATAATAACATTTGAAATGAACATTGAAGATCATTTTTAATACTTGAACAATTTTGTAACACTATTTTGACAATATTTAAAAAAAATTCGACACTATTTACACTATTTTTTATCTCTAAAGTGAGTCCGAGACCTGATTGCACTTTTTTGACTAACGCCCCTCCACAGCATGCCCTATGAGCTTTTTCAGTCCTTATCATTCTATCATTTTTTTTATTCTGTCAATAGTGTCGAGAGTGACTTTAAGAAGTCTCTCGTGCTTTTATTCCCGAATTTCCGCCAATTGATGACTGGGTCAAGGAGCTTTGAAGCTCTGCTACTGACGCATTTGTGATATCAATATCCCACGGTCGAGCTATTCAGTCTGGAATAATCTAAACCGTGACCTCAAGTAATATCATTCACTCTTAATTTCGCAGACGATTAGTCTCAGGATATATTTTTGCAAACTTTTTAGGCCGAGTTGTGATTTTAGTTTTTAAAGGGTAATTTAGAAAAATTGGAATACGAATTTGCTGGGGGCTACTTGGCAGCAAATGACGAGGAATTTTCTAAGAGAGGGAAAGAACTGGGAAACGACTATGGTCTAATTTTTTAACTTGAATTTTCTCAATTTTCAGTTTAAAATCTATTTAATCGCTTTAGATTTCCCTTGACATCTCATAAAATTTGTGAAGACTTTTAATTTTTCCGTTTTCAAATTTGAAAATATTGTTTATTATGTTGGGACAATTTCAAATTAAGACAGGGACAGGGAATAAATAAAAGAAATATAAAAAATGCACGTAGAGAATTATAATTATCTTGAATTGAAACAGGGAATTTCCGAAAAGAATTATCATTCTAAATTGCGACATCGATTTGCTGTAAAGACATATAATTGCAAGTTTGGGACAGGGAATTTCAGTAAAGAAATATAATTTTGACAATTGGGACAAGGAATTTCCATAAAGAATTATAATTTAGCTTCTGAGACAGGAAGTTTCGTAAATAATTATAATTTTCATTTTAGGTACACTTCAGAACAGAAAATTTCGTTAAGAATTATAATTTTTACTTTAGGACCAGGAATTCTGATTTTGGACTGAAAATAAAGAAATGAATTATATAAAAAAATTCCCATAAAAAATTATAATTTTGATTTTGGAATCGGGAATTTCGTTAAGAATGGTAATTTTGTCTTGTATCAGGTAATTTTTAATGTGAAAGGGGAAATTTTGGAAAATAATTTTAATTCTGATTTATAAAAAGGGAATTTACAAAAATAATCCCTGTTCCAAGTCAGAATTCGTCAAATTTGGAAAATTTCTTGTTTCCGATCTGATTTTTTTTTAATATAACAATTCTTTTTTTTTTGTTGCAAATACATATTTGCCAGAATTTGAAACTTCTCTCTTCCGAATTTTAGAAAAAGAGAGTCACTATATTTCTGAAAAATAATAGATAAAGTTGCAACTAAATATAATCCCGACTTGGAAAAGAGGATTTTTGGAAGTAAATGTATTTGTGACTCGAAACAGGGAATTTCATTAGGGAATTATAACTTAGACTTTAGGACCGGGAATTCTGATTTCATTTTGAGAATAAAGAAATTAAGCATATAAAAAATTCCCGTAAAAAATTATAATTTTGACTTCGGAACAGGAAATTTCATAAAAGTTTATAATTTTGACTCATGACATGTAATTTGTTATATGGAACGGCAAATTTTGGAAAATAATTATAATTTTATAAAAAGGGAATTCACAAAAACAATCCCTGTTCAGTCAGAATTCGTCAGATTTTCAAAATTTCTTGTTCCAAAATATAATTTTTTTGAATTTAACAATTCTTTTTCTTTTGTAAATAAAAATTTGCTAGAATTTGAAACATCCCTTTTCCAAATTAAAAAATATATATAATAGGTAGTTAATATATTTCCCAATTATGATAAAAAATATTTTAAATAAATATAATTCTGACTTAGAAAAGTGAATTTTTTGAAATAAATGTAATTATGACTTGGAACAGGAAATTTCCTTTGGGGCAGGGAATTTCCGTAAAGAATGATAATTTAGGCATTGAGACAGGGAATTCCCGTAAAGAATTAAAAATTATACTTTTGGAAAATAATTTTAATTCTGATTTGGAAGAAGCGAATAAAAAATATATCCCCGTTCAAATTCAGAATTATAATTATTTCATAAAATTTTCATTTTTTTTTTAAATCAGATTTGCCATTTTTATGACCAAAAATGATCTGATGTTCTAACTCAGAATTATAATTTTTTTCCAAAACTCCTTGTTCCAAATCAGAAATCGTTTAAATCATTATAAATGTTTAAAAATCTCTTGAAATCTTTCAAAGTCGTTTGAAATCATTTAAATATTTTTAATTCTTTTAAATTGACTGAGGAAAATTAACAATTCACCAGGATAAAACCGGGAAATGACCGGCAACTTAAAATCATCAATCGGCCCTGATTTCGGATTGAAGCTTTATAAATTGGAGAACTTCAGATGATTCAAATTTTAAGAATCATAATTAGACAATGTAAAATTTAGTGTTTTAAGTTTAAGAATTTCTAATTTATCAATTATTAATACATATTTTTTCAACGAAATGTCTAGGCTCACCGAAAATATTTGTGCTACTATCACCGAATTTCGGTGAACCTAGAGATGGCCTTTTTTTAAACTGAAAAAGTTTTAGTAAATTTCAAGCTTTTTAATTTCTCAATAAAAATAAAAAAGATTGAATTTAGAAAGCATAAAGCACAATTTTACAATTATTATTAACTTCAAATAATTTAATTTCACGATACTTATTCAAAAATTATCCAAGTTTAAACGGAATTTGTAATTGTTCATTGAACAATTTGCAAATGTTCTGTTTTAAATTCTTTCAGTTAATTTACGAATAATTTAATATCAACGTTTTTAGAACAATTTTCAAGATTTATAATCTGCATCTTTGAATAAAAAGTGTTCAGTTCTAAAAACTTGAATTTTGAAAACGAGACAACTGAAAAATCCCGGAAAATGAAATTCTCGACACTGTAAAATTCCCAAATTGGAAAATTGACGAATAATAAAATTTCCCAATAATGAAAATCCCGAATTGGAAAATTTCCGAATAATAAAATTCCCGAACAGTTCATAATATTACATAATTGGAAAATTCCCGAATAATAAAATTCCTGACAGAAAATTCGGGAATTTTATCATTCAGGAATTTAGTAGTTCGGATAGTTTATAATCCGGCAATTTCTTGTCGGGAATTTTATTATTCGGAAACTGTCAAGTTCGGTAATATTATAAACTGTCAAGAATTGTCCAATTCGTTAATATATTATAAACTGTTCGGAATTTTATTATTCGGGAATTTTTCACCTAGGGAATTTTCCAACTCGGGAAATTTATTATTCGTTAATTTTATTATTCGGAAATTTTACAGTGTCGTGAATTTTATTTTTCGGGATTTTTCAGTCGTCCCTTTAGAACATTAAATTTAATGAACCTTAACGGTTATATATTCAATCCGCAAGGTTACAGGTTCAACAATGAAGATTTTTCACACTTTTTCGAAATGATAAAATTTTATAATTGTAATATAATTTTAATATGTATTTTAATTTTTATTGGAAGGACAAGACAAATCTCCATTTTTATTTTTATATATTTTTTAAGTTAATTTTTTAAGTTTAGGTTCAAAAATTATAAAAGTTTTAACGATTCGAATTTGTGATTGTGTATTATTGAGTGTTTAAATTTAAAATTGATGCATTAAAAGTTTTTAAATAATAATTTCAAATCTTTTGAATTTAAAAGAATTATACTTTAAATGCTATTAGTTGTCATTTATTATGTATTATATTCTTATAAAAATAATAATGACAATCCTGAGATAAAGATTAGATTACTAAAACCTTTTTATCTAAATTAAAGCAATTACCCAATTCAATCACATTTTAAAAAACTAAATTTAATTATACTTTTCATTTGCTACAAATTGCTCAGAAGTTGATTAAAATTATGCTAGTGTCTTCAATCAACAAATTTCTTGGCATCTGATTAATTTTAAAAATGATCAATTGAATCAGATTATTTAAAGTATTTTTAACCAATTTCAAATCTCCTTTAATATTAAATTAAATTTAATATTTACGCCCACAATTTTTTTGTAAATGGACATTTTTATTTTGAAAATACATAGTAGGAGCTAGAGCCTTCAGTTAGGTTTACCATTCCAGTTATCTCGCTCTGGTGGCAGCTATTTGTTGCGAAGCCGACTTCGTCTTCATCCCAGAGTGGCCGCCTGAGAGGGATTGGCCGAACAAGCTCTGCAAAAAATTATTGCAGGTTCGATAACGACATTTTTTTATCGCAAATTATACGCCGAAACTCGGTGCAGGTGAATTTTGAGTCCCGTAACCCCATGTTGTGTATGAATTGAGTTCCGGGATTTAAACCTGATTTGTTTTCAGGGTTGCTACAAAATCCAAATTTCGAAATTACCTGACTTTTCTCTGAACAATTTTTCATTTTCCCTGGCCGTTCTTAATTTATTTATTAATTAATTATTATTAAGTTTCTACCAGTAACGAATAATTTCTAACAAAATACATACATTTTTTAACAAATATTTGAATTTTAAACACTTTTAGTGACAACAGTCATTCGGAATTTTATAAGGAGCATCCACAAATTACGTGAGACATACGTAAAATACGTTCATTTTCAATTAAATAGTTGAGTTGTCAACTCAAAAAGATAAGATTTGAACATAAAATGGAATAATTAAATTTTCAATTAAAAAATGAATTTTCAACTAAGGAAAAAGGAATTTTTAACAAAATAGTTAAATTTTCAATAAAAGTGATGAATCTTCGATGGAACGAAATGAATTCTTAACGATAAGTGTAATAGTTATTATTTCCATGAAAAAATATTTTTTTTTAAATTAAAAACAGTTAAAGTAAACCAAAAAATACAAAGTTTCAACAAATTTATTGAATCCTCAAATAAAACAGATTTTTCAGTCAAATAAATAAAAAAATCTTATCCAAAATGTTGAATTCTCAAGCCAAAAAGACTAATTTCCTGCAAAACAGCTGAGTTTTCAAACCAAAATTATAAATTTTTAACAACAAAAAAAATGAATTTTCAACCTAAGAATGAATTAATTTTTATGAATTTTTAACTAACAAAAAATTTAAGCAAAATTGAAAATTACATTTTTAGTTAAAAAATAAATTTTTAATAAAAAAATGAATTTCGAACAAAATAGTTACATTTTCAACCAAAGAAATTAATTCTTAACCAAAAATAGAATAGTTCAATTTTCAGTGAAAAAAAATAAATTTTCAACCAGGTTAAATTTCTGTCAAAAAAGATTAATTTTTCACAAAAATGGGAATAGTTCAATGTTCAGCCACATAAGTGAATGTTTAACTAAAATTATGTATCCTCAACCAAGAAGAAAAAAAAAAATTTTAAAGAGTAATTGAATTTTCACCTGGGAAAATAAATTTTTCGTCAAAAATGACATATTTTCAACAAAATGCATGTATTTTTAACTAAAAAAGATGAATCTTAAACCAAAAATAGAATATTTAAATTTTCAGTTAGAAAAATATATTTTCAAGTAAAAAAATAAAACGAATATCCGACCAAAAAAAAAAATAATTTTTATACAAAAAGATGAAGTTTTAACTAATGAGACTACTTTTCTACCAAGAGACGAATTTTCAACAAAATAGTGGAATTTTCACCTGAAATAGATATATTTTGAACTTAAAATACAATAGTTTTACATTTTCTGTAAAAAACTGAATCTTCAACAAAATAAAATGCATTTTTAACGATATAGTTAACTTTTCAACCAAACAAATTAATTTTTAACCAAGATTGATAAATTTCTATGAAAAAAGATACATTTTCGACAAAAAGTTAAATATGTAATTAAATTTTCAGTAAAGAAAACTAATACATGAATTTTGAAACAAATATTTGAATTTTTTAAGGAATTTTCAATCTTATAGTTAAATTCTCAACCAAAAAGATTAATTTTCAACAAAATACTGTTTTTTTCAACCAGATAGTTGATTTTTCAACTGAAGATGATAAATTTTCAACCAAACACGGAATAGTTAAATTTTTAATTAAACAAATTAATTTTCAACCAAAAATATTAAATTTCTATAAAAAAGGATACATTCCCTGTAAAATAAGACAACTAATTTTCTATAAAAAGGCTACTTTTCAATCAAAGAAATACATTTTTAACCAAAAATATAAGTTTTTCACCAAGAAGATTAGTTTTCTACAAGTAAAGATAAATTTCTAACAAAATTCATGAATTTCCAAACAAATATTTGAATTTTTGCAGGATTTTCAACCTATAGTTAAATTTTTAACCAAAGAAATAAGCTTTCAACCAACAAAATTAATTTTCTACCAAAAAATATTAATTTTTAACCAAAAAATATTAATTTTCAACAAAATACAGGAATTTCAAACTGGAGAAGATAAGTGTTAAACCAAACATGGAATAGTTAAATGAAATAATTTACAGCAGTACAAATTTTTCAACAATATAGTTAAATTTTGAACAAAAAAAAAAGGTTTTACACCTAAAATGATGAATCATCAATAAAAAAAATGAATGTCTAACAAAGTAGTTCCACTTCTAAGTAGTTGAATTTCCAAACAAAAAAGATGAATTCTTAACGAAAAATGTAATAGATGATATTTCAACCAAAAAAGTTTTTAATTTTAATCTAAAAATAGTTAAATTCAGCCAAGAAAGGACGAATTTTCATCGAAATAGTTGAATCCTTAACCAAAACAGATTAATTTTCAACCTAGGTGTTGTGATTTTATCCAAAAAAGATGCAACTTCTACGAAAATAAATAGATTTTCAACCCAAAAAGACTCAATTTGTACACTACTAAAATTATATCTGAATAGCTGGGACTCAATTCGTATGCAGCCGCGAAAACTCTATCTCATAACTTTCTACCACAATTTTTCAGAAGCAGAGTTACCTATTTTTTCAGTGAATACTTTTTGCAAAAGAGTAGGTCGACGTGAGCTTTGCTTTTCATTTCATGCATGCCTTGTGAATTTTCTAATCTTTGTAAAAAAAAAGTTTAACAACCATTCGTGTTTTCCATGTGATTTCTAATCAGAAATTGCTGTCTGCCAAATAACACGAGTTGAATTAAAATTTGGATAATAAGGGTTGATTGCAATTTAATTAACGAGCTAAGAATCGTGTTTGGTGTATATTCTAGCTTGTATTTTGCTTTTTATTTCCTTTTAGTGGCAGATGATAAAAATAAAAAAGAATAAGGTAAAGATTTTCTAATGTTTCTTATTATTCTTTATTTCTTTCCTTAATATTGAAGTTTTAAAATCATCTGCCTCGGTAACGATCTGTTTAACCAATAGTTACAAAGTCTATAACTGCTTTAAAAAATCTTCAATTTCTATTTTTTTCCCCATTCCTATTTATTAAAGTGACATTATTTTTAGGAGCGTTTAACCGGCCAACGTCTTAATATCATCATCGTGGCAGAAGGAGCCGTTGATCAAAATGGAGATCCCATCACAGCAGAAAATGTGAAGAAAGTGGTCGTTGATAAATTGCAGCAAGATACCAGAATTACAGTTCTTGGTCATGTACAACGAGGAGGAAATCCTTCAGCTTTTGACAGAGTTTTAGTAAGTATTGTTTATTAAACATTTAGCTAGTTTTTTTTTTAAATTTAACTAGGGTTTCTGCAGGTCAGGGAGAATCTAAAAATCATGGAAAAGTCAGGGGTTGACCACTATTGACTTGAGGTCTATACCTTTTTCTGAATTTTCCTAAATTCTTTTGAAATATTTTAGGGTATTTTAAAAGATTCCAAAAAATTCCTAATAGATTTCTATAATTTGAAGGGATTACTAAGGATTTGATAGATTTTAGGGTATTTTTTTTATTCCATGGAATTTTCAAGAGCTTTAAAAAGTTTCAAGGGGTTTAAAAGATTTCAAAGTGTTTTAAATATTTTAAAAAGATTCTAAGGCATTTTTAAGAATTTCCAAAGATTTTAATGATTTTCAGGAATTTCAAACAAAAAATCCATGAGGCTTTAAAGAATTTCGAAAAAAATGAAACGACTTTATAGGACCTATAAGATTTTAGGATACTTTTAAAGATTCCAAAGGAATTTTATAAGATTTCCAATGTTTCAGGAAATATCAGATTTTATCGAATTTCGCGGGATTTTATCATATTCAAATGTATTTTAAAGAATTTAATCACAAGAATTGAGGGATTTCGTAGGATTTCGAAGATTTTCCAATATTCCAAATTATTTCCAAAGATTTAAAAGAATTTCAAAGATTTTAGGATGTTTAAAAATATTCCAAAGTATTTTCAATAGATTTGAATTCTTTTAAGGGATTTAAAAGGATTTTAAATATTTTAGGGCATTTTACAAGATTCCAAGCCATTTTCAAGAGATTAAAAAATATTCAAGGAATCACCAAGGATTTGAATGATTTTGAAGGATTTAAAAAACATTTCATGATTCAAAGATTTTCCCAGAATTTCAAGAGGTATAAAACGATTTTATAGGACCTATAAGGGTTTACGATATTTTTAAGATTGCAAAGGAATTTTATAAAATTTCCAAAGTATTTTCAATAGATTTCAATAATTTGAAGGTATTTCAAAGGATTTTAAAGGTTTTAGGATATTTTTGAAAATTCCAAGGAATTTTTAATAGATTTAAAAGATTTGAATGTTTTCCAACGTTTTTTTTTTTTTTTTTTTTTTATTTTAGAGTATTTTTGAAACTTCCATAGAATTTTCAAGAGCTTTAAAAAGTTTCAAGTGATTTTAAAAAAATTTCCAAGTATTTTAATGATTTTAATGGATTTAAGAAAATGTCATGGGGCTTTAAAAAATGTCGTAGAATTTCAGGAGATATAATTTTATAGGACCTATAAGGTTTTAAGGTATTTTTAAAGATTTCACATGAATTTTATAAGATTTACTAGGATTTCAATGATTTTTAAGAATTTTAATAGTTCTAAGGGTATTTTAATAAATTTTCTAGAACTTCAGGAAATATCATCAGATTTCATAGAATTTCACGGGATTGGATCATATTTAAATAGATTTCAAAGAATTCATTCACAATAATTGAGAGATTTCGTAGGATTTTAAAGATTTTCAAATATTCCGAGTTATTTCTAAAGACTGTACAGAATTTCAAAGATTTTAGGATATTTAAAAAAATTCCAAAGTATTTTTAATAGATTTTAATAATTTGAAGGGATTTAATTTTTTTTAAAGATTTCAGAGTATTTTTAAAACTTCCAAGGGTTTTTCAAGAGCTGTAAAAAGTTTCAAGTGGTTTCAAAAGGTTTCAAAGGATTTTAAATATTGTAGGATGTTTTCAAAAATTTTAAGGAATTTTCACGAGCTTTAAAAAATTGCAAGGATTTTCAAAAGATAGTAAAAGATATGAAATATTTTAGAGTTTTTAAAAATAGTCGAAGGGATTTCAAAAGATTTCAAAGCATTTTAAATATTTTAGAAAATTTTAAAAGATTCCAATTCACTTTAATTAATTTCAGTACTTTAGCGGTATTTTAAATTATTTGAAATATTTTATGGTATTTTAAAAGATTGTAAGGCATTTTCAAGAAATTTATTAAATGTCAACAGAACCAAGGCAACTAAGTGTTTTAATAATTTTAAGGGATTTCAAAAAAATTTTATGTGGTATTAAAGAATTTTCTAGAATTTCGGAAGATATTTAATGATTTTACAAGACCTATAAGGGTTTAAAATGTTTTAAAAGATTCGAGGAAACTTTATAAAATTTCCGAGGATTTCAATGATTTTAAGGGATTGAAAAAGCTCTCACGGTATTTTAATAAATTTTCCAGGATTTCAGAAAATATCGTCATCAGATCTTGATTTCTTTTAAATCTTTCTGAATTCTTTAGAATTCCCTTGATTTTTTGAAATTCACTTGAATTCTGTTAAATTCATCCTAAAGTCTTTTAAACTCACCTTGATTCCTCAGGCATTTCATCAATTTTTTTCAATTCCCTTAAATTTTTCTAAGGACATTTCAAACTTACTGAATTCGATGAATTTTTTCATCTTTTTTATTTGTTTTCAATTCACTTGAATTTTTTTCTAGTTAACCTGGAAATTTTATGGATTTCATCGAATTCTTCTCATTAGCCTTAAATTCAATTTTACTGAAATCAATGTAACTTTATGGATTTTTGTTTCAATTAAATTTATTTCTTTTGCATTTAACTTGAATTGTTTTGAAGTCTTAGGAATCGAATTCTATTGAATTCTTTTAAATTCCAAAGAATATTAGTCACATAACTAATGCAGACTAGTCACCTTTAGTCACATTTTCGGTTTAAATAGGTCACGTTCTCACTTATTTCAAATAAATTAGGTTTTGGCACGCCCAAGAATAATAAATTAAATTGATAAATTTAAATTAAAAATTGTTTTATTTTATTTCGAAAAGATTCTATATTAAAAATTTTACAAGATTAGAATTCTGGTCTTTAAATATGAATGGTCAGGAAAAATGAAAAATTAGTCAGGGAAAATCAGGGCAAAGTTAAGAAATATTGAAAATGAAATTTTGCGGCCAACCTGTTTAACTTAATATCTTCATTATTTTCATTTGATATGATTTTATTGTTAAAATAACAGCTGAGGCCAATTATAAAAATTATTTGTGTTATTTTTTTTTAATAGGGTTGTCGTATGGGTGCGGAAGCAGTCATGGCCCTGATGGAAGCAACACCCGAAACTGAAGCGTGTGTCGTTACTCTCGACGGAAATCAAGCTGTCCGTTTACCTCTAATGGAATGTGTTCGTCGCACACAAGCCGTTGCTAAAGCCATGGCAGATAAAAACTGGGATCTGGCTGTTCATCTTCGTGGAAAGTGAGTTTTAACGTAATACACTTTTATTTTAATCTTTGGGAATTATAAATACCGGATAACTTATTTTAATTTTTTATTAAGTTTTTTTGGTAGGTTCCAAAGCGAATTGGGAAATCTGGGAAAACCCGGGAATTTTATTTAACCGAGAAAAAACCGTGAATTTTATTTACAGGCTTCACAGACCGGTCCCTATTTCCCCGATTGTGCCCTATATTCAGTTAAGATCCCTACAGTACCTTATTTTCAAGATTTGGTCCATATGGTACCCTATTTGCAGCCCATAATGGAACTTTAAACAAATTTATAATAAGATTAAAGCTTCCAAGAGTTGGGCATTTAAAAATAGCAAAGATCAGGGAATTTTCTGTAAAAAGTAACTGTAGAAAATAATCAGGGCTGCCACACAGTCACTGTTAGTCGCTTTTTTCTCGAATCGCTTTTTTAAATGAAAATATCACATTAGTCACTTTTCTTTCAATAAATTAACTAATGGGTTAATCACTATTCAATTCAGGTCTGTACCTATTTCTGAATTGGATTTAGTTCTTTTGAAATATTTCAGGGTATTTTTCAAGATTCCGAGAAATTTTTAATAGATTTCAATAATTTGAAGGGATTTTAAAGGTTTTAGTGTATTTTTAAAACTTCTAAGGCATTTTCAAGAGCTTTTAGTTTGAAATATTTTAGGGAATTTTAAAAGATTCCAAAGAATTTTTTATTAATTTCATTAATTTGAAGGGATTTCAAAGCGTTTGAAATATTTTAGGATAAAGAATTTTCTAGAATTTCGGATGATATGGTACGATTTTACAGGATCAATAAGGTTTTAAGATATTTAGAATGATTTTACGTTATTTTATGATATTTCCCAAGATTTCAATGATTTTAAGAGATTTATTCACGAGAAATTAGGTATTTCGTAGGGGTTTAAATATTTGGAATGCACCCTGTATTCTGATTAATTTATCCTAAATTCTTTGGAATTCCCTTGAATTTTATGAATTCACTTGAATTCTTCTAAATTTATTCAATTCTATTTAATTTAATGGATTTATTTGAAATTTTAAAAGTTTTTATTTAATTGATCTTGAGGATCAATTGGTATAATGATCAAAGGATTTGAAATATGTTAAAGTATTTTTTCAAATTCTTTGGCATTTTCAAGATCTTTAACAAATGTCAAAAATTTTTAAAGGATTTTAAATATTTTAGGTTATTTTGGAAGATTAAAAATTAATTTTTAATGGATTTCAGTAATTTAATGCAATTTCGAAGGATTTGAAATATTTGAGGGGGATGTAAAATATTCGCAGGCATTTTCAAGAGCTTTAAAAAGTTTTAAGGGATTTCAAAAGATATCAAAGGATTTGAAATATTTTAGGAAATTTTAAAAGATTCCCAG
>JAABKJ010000154.1:0-58456 GCA_011634705.1 Andricus grossulariae | reverse complement strand
TTTAGGTTAGGATATCTTGAAAACCTGACGTACAGGAGAAATTTTGAGCTCGGATTCGGATTCAGCGCATCAAAATCGTTCGGAAATGTTAGGTCTGATCTCTGGCTTTAAAATTTGTCGGCCTGTGTTATTCAAACAATTTTTTCATTTTGGAGCGTTAAAAGTTAATTTTTCTGGAATTAATGACACAATTAACAAATATTGAGGGCAACATATTTTCATCAAAATATTTGGCAATTAGTTCAACAATTTTCTTTTGTTCAAACATTTCTTCCCCCTGTTATTCGTGAAAAGTTATCATTTTCTGCAATTACTGACACTATTAACGAATGTTAAGAGTAATAGTTTTTTGTTTGAGATATTTGGAAATTATTTAAATAATGGACATGTTGGAAAGTCATGTATGCAATAAACAACTGCAGGGTTAAATAGTCAGTGTATATTTATTGAACGAAAAATGCTGAGGAAAAATTAATCTTCTCGTTACAAGTGACGCAGTCAACTTGGTCAGGGCTCGCAGTGTACTAGCTCTCACTCAATGCACACAGAATTGAGAGGGCCTGACAGGACCTTTTCTGCGAAGAAAAAGTGCGGGTGGAATTAAATTTAGGTACAAATCGGATAGATGTTTTCCGGTAGATGCACCAAGGACAAAAACAGTTTCGTATACTCTACAGAAAATTCCATTCAAAGTACTAATACTATGTGTCGCAGAAATATTCAACAGAATAATCATCCACTTGCGCATTTTCATAAGAAAGGTGGAGAAAGGTCTAGGTTTTTCTAATCTCTTACACTATGTCATCGCTTATTATTCAATATTTTTTGTCTTAAAACGTATTCCCTAATTATTTAAACAATACAAATTTGCTTAACAAAGGAAGAAATTGTTTTAAAATCTGAATATTGTTGAAACAATTTATAAATATCCTTAGAAAATATATATTACTCTCAACATTCATTAATTGTGTCATTCATGCCAGAAAATAATCACTTTTCACGATTCAAAGTGTGGGAAATTCTCTGAACAAATGAAAATTGTTTAGAAAATATCTGGAAATATTTCACTTGTCGAATGAAAATAATTCATGTTGAAAAACTTCAAAAAAATACCGGGCAAAATACGAGGGGATTGCTTGGGTCAAAATAAAAACTCATTGGGTGGAAATTATTCCTTAAGCATTCCTTAAGAGGTACCTAAACTTTAATTTACAAAAAGTTGATAACAAGTACTTCTTTTTTCCATTTTTTGGAAAACCGAGCTTTTCCCATTCAAGACCCCATTTTAATTTCAAAAGAATGGGGTAATATTGACAGATGAAAAAAAAACGGAATTTCTTCTTTCGGAAAACGAACAAATTGGGCCTTCACTTTTGTTTTCAGTGCATTAAAGATGTTTATTTAGTTATCTAAATTTAAATGATTTCGTATGTATAGATTTATCAGAAATCAAGCCAGTTCATTAACAACTTCACTTCCCAATAGATCTCTTGTCATTATAATGTTAAATATTTATGAGAAAAATAAAATATTCACTCTGCTTTAGAGTTATTTCATGATTAAATTATTAATTAATTTTAGTGAAGAACACAATCTGTAATGAGTATCAAATTACCTTCTCAATCCATGTAGCTGAAATAATTATATGTATATGTATTACTTCCTTAAACACTGTTTACTTGAGACAACTCGAGCTGATTTTAGTGTCAACGTAATGCGAGTGTGCAATCTATTATGTTATGTATAGGGCTATTACCCTAAACTATCAAAACATACAAGTATGCATACATGAATTTCCAACTCTCGAGTATAATTAAGCAATCAATAATGTATGCAAAGCACTACTGTGTAAGTTACATTTCCGTAACATGAATGACCACCACAAAATTAATTACATCTTGTAATTTTGTTCTCTTGTAAACAAAAACACATATTAGGCAACGATCTCTCCATCACTTGTTACATAACGTAAATTATTAGTACTAACACCCTTGGTTCGGCAGATGGTTTTCTCGCTAAATTATTACTATTATTATTTTTTTGTTTTGATTACATTTTTAAATATAAAACTATTCACGAAGTTCAAAAGAGATGTTTTTATCCAACAAAGTATATGTAAGTGTACTACGAGAAAAAACTGGTCCCTTAGTTCTAAGGTAATAAAGACCGCTAGTATAGGTCCAAAATTTTATTTCCAAATTTGCTGTGAAGCAAAAACTTCGACCGTTTGAAAATGTATACTTCACTTCAAAGACGAATATTTTTGCAGAAACCGAATCAAAACCGAGTCAAAAAGTATATAGTTTCAGAGGTAAACTTTTTTTAGCTAAATGAACATTTTGAAATCTTGAGTTCAACTCTATACCAAATCTAGAAAAGTGTTTTTAAAAATTTGGAAAAATCATAAAATTAAGGGTAAATCCTACTTCTTAAATCTAAATCAAGAATGCGATTATATATTATATAATTGCTAAGTATTCATACCTTCATATTCCATTGTATATCTGATTGAATCTGAATTTGCACCTTATAAAAAAAATAAAGGTGGTTAACGTTGATGCTCGAACTTTTGGCTCCGGAAAATTAAAATTGCACAAGTAAGTATTTTGTATGAACACTGAGCAATTACATCATATTTAATCATGCTCTTGATTTGAATTTAAAAAGTAAAAGCTACTTTAGATTGTATGAATTTTACAAATTTTTAGGAACACTTTTATATATTGGGCAAAAATTTGAACTCAAGATTTCGAAATGTTCATTTAGCTAAAATTAAAATTTAGCTAAAATGATTGAACGCAAAATTTTCTAATCATTCAAATTATTTTACATACAAAGTCGTAAATAATAATTTTAAAATGTTCAAAGGAAATGTACCTAAACTTTCTGTCAGTAGTGTAATCATATTTGAAAAATACAATTCTCGAAAAATTATAAGTTTAAAGTTTATTAAAACGCACTATGCAAATTATATATGTACCATAATGAAAGAGCGCTTTTCCAAAACGCCTTATATCCAAGAAATTACCATTTTGCACAAATAACTATTTTTATATTATGCTATGTCTTATTCATTTACAACCGGTACTTTTGTCTCATTGTTTTCGACTAATAACGCAGAAATAAATATGTTCAGTACAAACAATCCTGCATCTTCAGAAGTATTTTTTTATAAAAAAAACCATGCGTCGATATAAGACATTTTGTACACGAAACACGGATATAAGACACTTGGAAAACGAACTGATATGATAGTTCGGTTTGGAAATCGATTTAATTATGCAATCGTTTTTCTTGTTATTTTTATCTCATTTTTTTATAAGAAAATGTTATTTCAACAATTATTAATCTAAAAAATAGAATTCACAGAATAGTTTATATATACTATAAAATAGCGCTTACTATATGGAAGAACGAAATTAACTTACTCATATAGGACTATAAATATCAATCCGAAAAGTTGTTCGTGTATTATTTAAAGAATTTGTTTTAATACCTTATTCCTGGAACGAAAATCCTGTAGAACTGTTCATAAAATGTTTGACCCAGAATAAGGCTTTTTTCACTCTAAACATTTTTTCTACAATTAACCGTTTCTTAAATTTTTACAATACAAATAATGAAATTAGCACTAAAATTGACATATGATGGAGATAGATCTCAGCAACTATTGGACATGTGTGGAAGAAAAAAGTCATTTCTTGCGCTCGAGATTCAATAAATTCCATTTTATCTCGATTATGTATAAAGTTGCTTCGTGGTTACAGGACATTTTGAACACGTACGCTGATTGGATATAACACATTTTTCAAATGAACAAATGTTCAACATTGTTTTCTTATGAATAAAATTACCTAATTTTCTACGCGAATTCGCTTATTTTATGAAAAATCTGACTTAGATTGAATACCGCAACAGTAGATTTTTTTAAATGGATATAAAACGTTTTAGAGAAGTAGTCTTCAATTAGTAGTGACTAGCTTTTTCTATATACGTCAAGTCGAGTAATACATTTTTATAACCAGAAATATTTAGTTTATTTTTTCACAAAAGTGTTGTTTTAATTACTCTTTAAATAAAGAAGGAATATGTAGTTGCACATATTACAGAATTATTTTAACTTGAAACATAATTAAAACCTGAAACTACTCATTTCCCACATTTTTTAGCATAAACCGAAAACGGTAAGGGAATTGAAAAATAAAATTTTAAAAATTTCGATCAAACAGTATTTTAACACAATATATTATTTATTTAAAAAATAAATTATTTACAAAAAGATTTTTTTTCGTATAGTTTTCGCAGGGTATCTGAATCTCTGATCAAACCCGATCACTAGTATTACCAGAATAATTCCCTCGAGTGTTTTTTTTGTTACAGATTAATTTAACGCCAAAATCTATATGAAATAAAACTTTGTTTTTGCTTTGCCATTTAAATTTACACCACTTCTTGAGTCTTGTTGTATTTTAGTAAGATCCTTCTACGATTTGGCTTTTAGCATTCTTAGATCCACCATATGGGTAAAGGGACGCTATGAATTCCGTATGACTTCTCATCCTCACACTGTTCTTTATGACCGAAATCGTTTCCGTACTCGTCGTTCACTCGTTTCTCGAAATTGTTATTTTCTGGTTTCTAGACACATAAACCCACATTCAAAGTGAATGAACACTCTTCACTTTTATTCTTGTTTTATTTCATTTACTCGAAATTTCCCTTAGAAATTGAAAAAAAAAAACAGAATTTACGATTCTATTCCAGTCATATCGACAGTATCGTATATATCGACACTAAAGAATTTCATAAGAAAACTTGAACCCTTGACTTGTTATATAAGTTGCGAATTAATTAGAAGCAAAGACGTTCATCTTTCTATTCATCGTTTACATAAATGACAGAAGGATCTTAATGAAATGTTAATTAAATGAAACAAAGAAAAGTTCCTCTTAGGTAATAAAAGAATTTCCGTTAAACTCAGTGAAGTTCGAACTGCCATTCTCAGATAATATTCGTTTTGACAAAGGGAAGCTTCTAGCTCATAAGACATTGCAAAGAAAAGTTAGTTTGAAAGAACGATTGTTTCTAATCAAGAAGATTTTAATTATTTAAACTTTTTAATTCTCCTGAACAAACACTAAATATTTATACAAAATCTATTATAAAATTGATAAAAAGTCGCTTTTTCTCTTTTTCTTGTTTCTCGCTCTTAATTTGAATTTGAAGATTGTGTTCATATTAATATAGATAGTAATCATAATGAGTATAGCATATTCTACGACATATATGTACTTTTTTTTGCTTTTCATAGTCACGAATTTTCACGTTTGATGAGACCTCCCTCTCCTCGGTGCATGAATGTTTAAATATGATTTATAGAGGTTGAAATATTATATTTATTTTACCAATATTCCTGTATCTTGTTAAATAATGTCAGTACCAACAAGTCCAAGGAATGGCGTACAGAATCGTCAACATTCAAAATATAACACTTTAACCAATCTGTTCAAAACCATAACGACAAAAGTATAAAACATTTTAATGTTTGAAAACTGAATCTTGCAATTATGAGGAATTACGTCGGAATTCAACTTGTAAGGGTTGTGGAGAAAATATTCTCGTCTCTCCGTAACTCAGTGGGTGAGAGCATCAGACCAAAAATCTGAAAGACCTGGGTTCGGATCCCAGTGCAGCTAGAGACATTTTTTTCACAACATATAAAATTAATAATTAATATTAAAAAAATCTGCCCGCAGCGCGGTCACGTTCTCGACGCGCTCGTTCTTTGTATTTCCCACATTTGTTCGCAGGCGTTTTTAAATTAAAGGTCAAAGCATCGACAACTGTAATTTGGTGATTGTGAATTCTCTTTTGCTAAATGTCCTTCGGCTTTAAAGAACACATTCTCATCACGTATCTCGTACTTCGCACTCGAGTTTATCGAAAATGCGAACTTTTCGACATTATCTTCAACTCTATTATATCAAATGCATATTATATTTATTCTGGTACCTCGGTCTCGGGCTGCTTATTCAGATATTACAAAATAAAGTACAAACTTCATTTTTCATGATCACTTCAATATTTGCTCCTGATTTTGCACAAATTTCAATTCTCAGCTACCCTGAGTAATGTCTCATTTCAATAAATTTATATTATTAGAATTCATAATATGCATTGGTATTGAAACAAAAGTATTTTCATTATCTTCTTTTTATAATTGAAAAAAGTAACAAATTTGTAGATCCTTTTCGGGTGAAGAACTTTTGTCTCTTAATTTTCTTTCTTATCTAGTGTCGTTTTTCGAAAAAATTAAATTTTTCAAATGTTTTTCATGTTACTGTTTAAGATTCAAACAGAAACTACGCGTCCTATCAAAAAATTATTGATGACAAATTTAGATGAGTTTTTACTCTTTTTTTAAAGAGCAACTTTCGTCTATTCATTTTATTCATAGCTTGTGTCGTTTATCCAAAAATTTAATGTTTTTATTTTTAATGTTCTTTTATCTGAATAAAACAAAAACTACACATCCTATAAAGAAGTGATCGATAACAAATTTGTAGATCATTTTTAGGTGCACAATTTTTGCCGGTTAATTTTTTTTCGTATTTTGCATAGTTTAACCGCAAAATGTAATTTTTTATTTTTCATTATTTTCTGTGCGATCAAAATTTGAATTTTCACTTTTTTGAAAAATTAGAAAAGTTCTTACAATAATCTTGTAGGGCTGTCAAAAAGCAGTGTTTTTCTTTTCTGACTTTTTTTCATATCGTGCGTTGTTTGGCATAAAATGTTCATTTTCTTTTGTTATTTCGGATTTTGAAAATGCTATAATTCTGATAATTCTCTTTTTATCGAAGAAATTCATCATGATAAATTATTCAAATTTCTGAGTACTATGAAAGGCCGTACATGGAATTCTTAAATCTTGAAAAAAATGGTCTTAAAGATTTTGAAAATGCTCTAACTTTTTGAATATTCATTTAAAATAGCTGGTTGACGAATTCGTTATTTCTTTTTAAGCCTGAAAAAAATATGCCAAAACACAATCCAATCTGCTAAATCTTTCGAAAGTTATCGTGCCTACACAATAGTACAGACTACACGCTACAGACTACAGACAGACACCTTCACAAAAAACGTTTTTTTCTGACTCAGGGGGTCTCAAAACGTGGAGATTTTACATAAAACCAATACCTTCTCATTAGGATGTGAATGTAAAAATATTTATTTTAGACCATGCAGACAAAAAACATTTACATCAAATTATTTAATACAATTTTCCTGGTCAAAACCATAACATCAAAAATATATAACATTTTAACCTCTATAAAGGGTAGTTTTGGAAGCCAAGGTGTAGTACTCCTGGTCTAATTGAGTCCATTTGTTCTGAACGTATGCTACCATCAGTTCTATTCCATTCTTCGGCTGCGTAAGGCCTCCGGACCACCGTTTAAAATTAGTTTAAAAAGAAAAATACGAATTCATTTATTCACAAAACAGAACAAGCTTAGCGTGTGCGTCATAAAAGAAAGTATTGAGTTTTTTAGGACACCCTAGTGCCCACAGAAAATCAGAAAATTTTAAACTAATAAGGATGCTGATTTTTAAATAAATCTGAAAAGTTTTTAGTGTGAAAATGAAGTCCAATCGTTTGGGTTGTTAAAACTGGAATAAAGAAATATTTTTTATAAAGCAGTTAAGAGCAGTGACCTTTGACTCACTGTATCTATGTGACTCACTATGCATATAAAGTACAAGAGTAGTCACGCCTTGCATACCTTTCTCAATTATGGAACAAAAACCATCTTTGAAACAAATTAAGAGTGAGTACGTATAATAATGCTGTCAGGTCGTAAGTGCAGAAGCGAAAAATTGTTCAACTGCGAGTTTTTCTTCTTGAATATTAGTTAAGAGTATAGGAAGAAAAATAAACTGCCATTGCGACCAGTCAAAAGCTTATTTTGTTAAAAAAAAATTAATTGCGACAAAATTTACACGAAAATCATACAAATATAATTTTTGTAAAACACGTCAATACAATGGAGTAGTATGTATTGAATATGATACTTAATGACTATAACACATTTTATGGACTCATTTTTTGGATATTCTGATTGAGTGCCTGTGCACACCGAAAAATTGTTGAAAAATTACACCTGTTAAATACGTACCTATAAGATTTACGCTCTACATTGTATATGAAATACTTTCGCCTAATTTCTCAAAACTTACCAAACTTCCGTTTATTAACTCAACAAAACATTAATCATTTATTTATGATAATAATAACTGCATCCAGAACGTTGACATCAGGTTTGCACATGAATTTTTCAGTAAAATATTATCATTAATTGTTTTATCACCCAATATTATGAGACAAAGTGCGTTCAACTACTATAAAAACTCATATGACCTCGCTATAGTATTTTTACAGCAACAAATATAAGACACGAAAACAAATAAAGGCACAATAAAAATGTTTATTGTTCAAAAATGAGATGTAACAAAATACACACAAATGGTTGTTGTGAGCAAAATATAATCGTCATCATATAAAGAATACACTCTTTTCACCAGGAATTTTCAATTTACTTGGATACAAATTTTTTATGCATTACTTTCCTCATAAAAAACCGCAAAGGAGGAATGCATTCTGCTGATCCCATAAAACCTCGTCTTATGAAGAAGCATTTTAGGTTAAAAGATCATAAAATCTTGCAACTATTCACAACTCTAATTTTGAAGTCTATGCTGAATACGATAAAACGATCTCCCAAGAATTTTGAAGTAATAAGGTACGAAGGGATTTTGATTAAAGACATTTTTTTATTCTGCGAAAAAATAAATTACAAGAGGATTGTTTTTCGTGTAGGTCTAATTTCACAGTCAGTAAAACGGTTACAATAACACTCATTCAAGTCATATCATATCATGTCATATTGTGCTTCAGTAAGGTCCCTCTAAGTTTTGACTTTTAGCATTCTTGAATCCACCTCCAATCTCTTCGTATGAGATTTTCGGTCTGAATCCTTCATCAGAAGCTTCATACTCGACAACCTGCTTACGGCCGTCAGGCAGAATGACGCTGTAAATTCCATACGTCTTCTCGTCCTGACGGTTCTCCTTGTGACCGAAATCGTTTCCGTACCCATCGTTTACTTGGTACTCGAAATTGTAATTTGCTGGTTCCTAGACACATAAAACCACATTCAAAGTCAACAAACCCTCTTTAATTTTATGCTTTCCCCTTCATTCACTCGAAATATCCCTCAGAAATCGAAAGCAAGAAAATCTGCGAGGTTTAAATCTTACATTTCTTTTGTGACGTTTTTGAACTATTTCAATCCTTTCTTATATTCTCAGATATTAAAAAATATTACTGAAATTTTCAACAAAATTTTTAATCTTTTCAATACAAGAATCAAAACTATATAAATATTTATGTGAAATGATGAATTAAAAAAAAATTATTTATTCAGATTCACTGATTTATCAGCTATAAGCCTTAACAATCAGCGGTAAACTTATCGCTGATCCAGATTTTGAGAGTTAGAACCAGGAAGTTTGAAATAGCGACGGTAAAGAAAGAATACTCAAAATGAAAACTCACCGACTCTTCTTGATAGTCACGTCCACTTGAGTACCCTTGTTTAGCATTTGGCGACAGATATTGAGAAGAGGGACTTCCGGCAGCCATTCTGTTGAATCCTTGTGAAGGAGCTCCATAAGAATTGGAAGAAGGAGAGTAAGAATTTGTTGGAGCAGAGTAAGTCGATGAAGGAGCAGAGTAAGAAGTGTGAGAAGATGGTGGAGAAGACTGATATGATGGAGAGGAGAATGAGGAGGAAGAACTGGAAGCTGATGATGAATGAGGTTTATATTGACTGGAAGAGGCACGATCAATAGCAGGAGCGAAATAGTTCCTGGTAAATTCTTGGTTCGAGTTCTGTTGAGAATTGAAGGGCGCAAGATATTGATTGTCCAAATTTCTCTGAGAAGCACCAGATGGCGAAGCCTGAGAATTATACTGATTGGAAGAGGCACGGCCAGTAGCAGGAGCTAAGTAGTTCCTTCCAGGTCCTTGGTTCAAGTTCTGTTGAGAATTAAAGGGCGCAAGATATTGATTGTCCAAAATTTTCTGCGAAGCACCAAATGACGAAGCTTGTGAATTGTATTGACCGGAGGAGGCACGATCAATAGCAGGAGCTAAGTAGTTCCTCGCAGATCCTTGGTTTGAGTTTTTTTGAGAATTGAAGGGCGCAAGATATTGATTGTCCAAATTCCTCTGAGAAGCACCATGTGACGAAGCTTGAGAATTATACTGATTGGAAGAAGAACTTTCGACAGGTGGAAGATATCGAGATCTTTGAGAAGGTGCCGCACTAGTTTCTCTATTGGCAGGAATGTAACGATTCGAAGGAGGCTGATAACCAGCTGGCTCCAAACTTCCAAAGGCTCCTGCAACCAGGCACAGAACTACGAAAACCTGCAAAATAAATTAATGGTAATATCACATCCTGTCCAAGTAACAAGGATCTATCCATATCTTCTATTTTGGGTGTTACTGTAATTTATAAAATCTCTGATTTGAAAATAAAATAGTTTAATGGGGCTTCGGGATTATAAATTAGAGATACTATGTAGAATATCGACATGTCCAAATGACAAGGTTCTACCACGGAACATGTATATTGAAAGGTTCTATCTCGGGTGGCGAACTCCTGAAGCTTCAGAATCCGGTATAAATTGTGTTGGGAACACCAGCGCCCTCGATTTTATAGAACCTTCTAGTTTGCACGTCCCAAGTAATAACGTTTCAAAATGCATGTTCGGAGATAGAACCTCGAAGTTAATAAAAAATATAATAATAATGTCTCGGATCTGACGTTACATTGATAATGCACTGAAAAAAAATGGTTTAGCAGTCTCAGCTAAAAGTTTAGCTTGATTTCGTCTTCTAAGAAAATATAGCTGTGTTACCTAAATTTCCATCTAAATTACCTAAATATCTTTCTGTTTTAGCTAATTTTGCCATATAGAAATTACCTAGCTAATTTATCTAGATAATTTCTGTATGGTAACATTTAGCTAAAACAGCTAGATATTTAAGTAACACAGCTAGAAATTTAGGCAACGCAGCTATATTTTTTTAGAAGACGAAACCCAGCTAAACATCTAGCTGGAACAGCTAAACCATTTTTCAGTATGATATTCTTATTTTATAAATGAATGGAGGTATTGGAGATATTGCACAAGAAATAGGCTACAATTAGGAGTCTGTTTTGAAATCGATTACCTACCTTCATATTGTTGAGAGAAGAATCGGCGAAGATCTGATGGTGATCTCCGATGCGCGAATAACTTTTATACTGAAAATTTGAATCCCCACCAAGACCGAAAATCCGCCTTCCGCGTATAGAAAGATTGACGCAATACTCGCAAAATGTAACAGCCAGATCTCTCTTCAAGGACAAGATGACCACAACCTAGAATCATCACACCCCCTCTATCTCACCCAAGACTCTTACTTTCGCTCAAGAGCAAGAGGGTCGCCCATAATATACCTTCCACCCAATTTGACCGAAAGGCCTCTTCCATACATTTCATGCGATGTCCTTTGTTTGCAGATATATATTTTAACCAAAAAGATACCATATCTTTTCTTGCTGGTAAATTTTTTCACTCCTGAAAAATGCAATTTAGATACAAGTACATTCAAAAAGGTGTTGCATCCCCATAATTGTTTTGAATTATGCAATTTTGGCCTATTATCTATAAAAATAAATGTTTTTAGACGGATTTCCGACGATATGAAACAGATGTTAAATTTTACAACACCTTTTACTAAAAATATATACATTTTTTAAGCACTATAATTTTTGTAAATTATCCGAATCTATTCTTGGTTTCTATTTTAAATAATTAAAAACATAAAATTTCACCTTGTGAAATGTGCATAATCCTTTCTATCTAATCTTGTTTATTATTGCCATTTCCAGATTTAAATATTATTGAATTTTTAAGTTTGTTACAACAGAGAAAATGTACTATAAATTCCATTTTCATAACAGCAGAACTTTGTAAACTTTAAAAATCAACTTGAAATAATTTAAAATATAAATTTTAGCTGAATTTTGAATATAATTTAATAATTTCGCGTTATATTATATTATAATTACTAAATGTAATACATTTCCACATAGAATATTTACTACTAAATTATGTGTGAATAATACTATTTTTAGTACCCTCGTACTACATTATTTGAGTTCAAAAAATGTTACTGGTATTTTAATTAATTTCCTAAATAAAAAATAATCATCATAATAATCCAACTATAAGTTAAAATTCTACATTTTTACAATTCTACAACTACAATTTAAAAAATAATTTATTTAATCTTTCTCTTTAATCTTCTATATTCAGGAAGAAGTCCAGTAATTAAGGTTTGCAAAGTACCTTTGGAATTGATATTTTACTATGAACAATTGTACTTTTTAATCATTAATATTTAGTTTCATTATCAAATTCTAATTAAAATTATGCAAAAGTATATTTTGAATGGCAATAATGGTAGCACGAAAAAATGTCCTTGAATCAAAAAGACTGGTTTCTTCGATATACATGAAATTTTGATTGATATAAAAAAATATATATTTTATTGGCCCAACATTTTTTTGTCGAATCAACCAAATGATCCTTCCACAGGAAGATTTGTTTAAAACAACCAAAAAATTTATATTGGTCAGCGAAATATTTTATTAAACATATAATAAGCATATTCTATGTATAATCTACCATATTCAACCGTTTCCTGTGTGTTTGAATTGCATTAATTCATTCATGCATTAAAAATTATACTACTATTTAATAACCTTTTTTCCTTAAAAATAAAATTGAGCAAAATTAAATCAATAATTTAAATGATGAGGGGGAGGGGTCTGTGCAGAAAAGTAAGGGTTGTATTGGGTATATAACTTATAACTAAAGTCACTTATACAAATATTGTATACAAAATACTAAATGACTGGCCTAAAATGGCGACCCGGTTCCCTCAGGACCCCTTAAAAATGTGTTTTATACCAATCGCGTACTTTTTTCAAATTCTGGTCACAATTTTGAATTTTGTATTTTTCATATAATATTCAGCATCTGTAACTCATCAAACTCTTAATAAATTAGACTTATATCAATCGGATCAGTGTAAAAACTGTTTGTCGTCATACTGAATCCGCTATTTCAATTTTCTTACTTTTGGTGCCATATTTAGATTCTGTGACTAAACAAAACTCTTCAAAAGTGAGATTTATATAATTCCTTTAATTTAAACAAATCCTACTCGCCTTTTTCATGTCGATATAAATTTAAAAAATTAAAATTCTGATCCTTTTCCCCATTTTTTCATAAAATTTCTATTCATTTTTCATGAATACTGCAAAAAATTAATTCAATAGAAAATGAGACGACTTTATAGAGTTTCACGATTGGAGGTAACCGATTTTTTTTTAATTTGGTTGATTTGAAGGGCATCGATAGCGAAAAATTTTCAAGAATATATTCCAGAAAGTAAACCCTAAATATAAAAAGAATTTCATAATATGAAAATTTGTCAATTCTATTGTTTGTATATTTTTCAATTCTTGATCTTCTGCACTGGAAAAGCTGCTAAGAAGAGTCAGAGGGCACTTCGTGCAACATATGATATACCCATACGATGATTGAACTACTGAACCACTGCGATCTCTGATGTTTGGATCCACCATCTTCCATTTTTAATTTTAGATGTTAGATTTAGAATTAGTAACTCAAAAGAAACTTACCAATAATCACTAGATTATTAGTATTAGTATTACTCAATATTTTCACGAATTTACTTTAGTAAATTCTAAAATATTACTATTTTATCATTCAAACACACTCAGTTACTGTTAAGCGATCGACTTTTGTCTAATGTAAAATTAGTATTTGAATACTTTTTTGTTTGGCCATTTTTTACTCAAAAGTATAATCATATTGTTAATTTAATAACTATTAGAAAGCTTGACTATATAAAACTAATTAATATTAGTTTGATTTGATATATTTCAGTGCGTTTACCTAGTTAAATTAATATTGATGGAAAATAATCAAATTACTTCAATTTTATTTAGAACAAATCAAAGGTTTGTATATATAAGTTAACCACTTTGTTTAGAGAAATAATCAAATTATTAAGACAAAAAAATTGTTCTAAAATTGAAATAAATTTTTTGTTGAATATAACAACATCCTTCTTTCATTTATAAAAATATTTTCGTTGGAACACCAACATCAGTGAACTTAGCCGCCCTTTTCAGTTTCCCTTTGGCTCATCAAAAACAGTTGTTCTACTTAAACGAATTTCGGTGAACCTAGAAACGGCCTTTTTTAAATCGAAGAAAGTTTTTTCTAGGTGAAAGCTTCCAGCATAGTGGTCTTCTCTCATCACCACTTCTTCAATCCCTTTCCCTTTATCCTAAATAATTGTTTGAACAAAATTTCGAATTCCTGTAAGAAGAATATTTTTTCCAGGAATCCCAGTTTTTGTCTATGTTTAATACTTTTCAAAAACGTATATACTTATGTAGATATGTCACCGTTTATACCCGAAATCAGCTAAAACTAGTTTTAACTAGTTAAAACGCGAAAATATCAGGAGCATTTGTCAGAACTAGTTTTAAGTAGTCAAAACGCGGAGTAGCCAAGTGCTTTTGTGAAGACCCAAGGAACTTTTAAATTCCATCTGATTTCGTGTTTCAACTGAAAATATCAGTTAAAACCATATTCACCCAATTGTGATTTTGAAAGAACTAGTTTTACCTTCACTTTTCAGTGAAAACCTGAAATACTGAGTTTGCAGTGACTGGTCGCAGAAGAGCGATTGGTCACAGTTCGAACCACTTCTCCAGCTCGCCCTTACAAAATACACGTGCTAGCGACTGGTCACAGAAGAGTGATTGGTCACATCTCGAACCACTTTTCTAGTTCGAACTTTTAAAAAATACGTGCTAGCGGCTGTTCACAGAAAAGTGATTGGCCACAGCTCGAACCACTTTTCCAGTTCGCCCTTAAAGAAAACACGTGCTAGCGACTGGTCACAGAAGAGTGATTGGTCACATTTCGAACTACATCTGATACTATAGTTAAAAATAGTTTTTTCAAAAGCACGATCGGGTGCATCTAGTTTTAACTGATATTTTCAGTTAAGACATGAAATAAGATGGATTTAAAAAAATCTTCGGGTTTTTACAAAAGGACTTGGTTACTTCGCATTTTGACTGTTTGAAACTATTTTTGACAAATGATAGTAGTAATTTCGCGTTTTAACTAATTAAAGCCAGTTTTAACTGAATTCAGGTTAAAACGGTAACAGATATATAAAATTACTTCGAATAAAATTTTCTATGATTATAAAATATATTAAAATTTGAAAATCCACGCGGGTTATTATTCAAAATATTTGAAGAACTCTAGAAAATTGTACTTTTGGAACAAGAAGCATAGGACCTATCTCCACATCGCCATCCTCGTTGAAACTTCAGATAGTAAAATGTACAGATTAGACTCTTAGTGAATGGGAAATGTTACGACTGTATGCATAATAAAGAGAAGTGGAAATTATGAAAGCTTCCATCTTTCAGCCCTGGAGCTTTTTATGTAATCTGATATAAAAGTTTTATTTATGAATTTTCTAATAAACAAGGAGTTTATGATGAAGATACCATAAAAAACTGACTTCTGAAGAAGTCTTTCGCTTGAAAGGTCATAAAAGCATGCACTTATTCATCACGCCTATTTTGTTGTTGCATGTCGTAAGTATACACGAGGAAATCTTACAGATGTTCATTGAATAAAAAATGAAGATATTTTGATAAAACGTATTTTTTATTCAAACTAAAAATAATTTACAAGATTGTTTTTTTTTTGTTTCTAGTTTTTCAGAAGTATACAGTGAGGCTTTAGTAAGGTCCCTCTGAGTTTTCGCTTTTAGCATTCTTGAATCCATCTGCAATCTCTTCGTATGAGATTCTGGGTCTAAAACCTTGTTCGTCTGCTTCGTATTCAACAATCTGCTTACGTCCATCAGGCAAAAGAACGCTGTAAATTCCATAAGTCTTCTCGCCCTGATGGTTCTCCTTGTGACCGAAATCGTTTCCGTACCCATCGTTTACTTGGTACTCGAAATCGTAATTTGCTGGTTCCTAGACACATAGAAACATATTTAAAGTCAATAAATGTTCTTCACTTTTATCCTTCTCCTTTTGTTCATTCTATAAATTTAAATTAGTGAAAATAACGTCACTCACAGTGAACCTACGGAACTGTCAGTTTCCGATTTTAATGGAATTTTGCATATTTGTAGAGACATGAAAAATAATCGACATGTATTTTTTTATTTTCGCAATGGCGAAATCGTAAGAGTGGCAACCACTTCTCAAAGATGAAATTTTTATATTTCCAAAATGCCAAATTGGATTCGTCAGTTTGAATTTTGTAATTCTGACCTTGGAGGGTGGTTCTTAAGTCTTAGGTAAAATAGATTGTGATTTTAAACGTAAAATACTTTCAAAGGATTTATGTGGATACTGAATTAAAATCTAACATTTGAATTACTAAATTCAAATGTTGACCTTTTAGAGCTGGTTTTCAGCCTTAAAATTGGGCTACTGCTTACATAAAAAATCGGATTTGGTTATTTGCCATAGGTGTATAATTGGTCAAAGTTTCATTAAAATCGGAGAGTAATAATTGCGTAAGTTTATTTGTGAGTCAAGTCAGTAAGGATCTTCACTAATTAATCAGAGAAACCCCACACAAAAATCAGACAAATTCACTTATTAATCAGTGGAAATCTTTACTAATTTAATTTAGTGACGTACTGCTCACTTCTTCAAATTTATGGAGCACTAAAAATTACCCTCAGCAATTGGAAGCAAGTAAATGAATGATTCTACTACACTATGGGGCGTACTTGAAAAAAAATTGTTTGGTCTTTCCTTTTCCAGGGGGCCTGAAAAGTTTCAAGTGGATGTCAAAATGACTTTCTGAAATTTTAAGCAAAAAAGAAAAGTACTCATACAAAATGGTCTTATGTTCGCAAACTTAAGTTAAAGCACCGAACATAAGATACTTTTTGATAAGATTTATACTGCGTAGATACTTGCCTCATACACAACTTTTACTGCTCACGCCGATGAGAACAAAATCATTATTTATGTAAAATAACGAGAAAAATTAAATTTTTCATGATTTTTACCATTTTCTGTACTTTATTTTGAATGTACGAACATAACTTTTAGAAAGTCATTTGGCATCCACTGGAAACTTTCCAGCCCCCCCCCCCCAGCCCCTAGAAAAGGAAAAACCGATTTTTACTTTCGATGCGTCCTGCTACATAGTTACCTCGAGTATACATTTTTCTTCCAAAATTGAAAACCTAGTAATCACATGACTGCTTCTTTTTCAAATCAGCCAGTTTCTACACTTATCAAAAAGTGGAACATTTCAGAAAAGCTTCTTTATTTATTTCTTCTAATATTGAAAAGATGAAAGAGAGATTATCTAGAAAAGCCCACCTTTTTTATGTTCACAATTTTTTTTCAAGTTTCTGCACAGACAAGAAAGGCATTCTTCTATTTGCTTGCGGGCTAAGCCTTTTTTAGGCCAGGAGTTTTTTCCCCTGAAAATTGAGTTTTCGAATTTTTTTCGTAAACGAATGCAAAATATCATACAAAAGCTATCCGTATTTTTGTAGAACTTTACTATATGTGCATACTTTCATATTAAATTTTTTGTAAATATAGTATCGGCCATGAGGATACTTAAAAAATGAACGATTAAAAACGTGCACTCACTTCTCGCAGGATATCTTCTGGCAAAATCTAGGGAAATAATGTTAAAAATTTCTAAGTCAAGAAAAATTAACCTTGATATCTTTTCTTTTTTTAAATGAGTCCAAGAAATTGTCAAAAACTTGTCTGGTTGTCGAATTATCATAAAAAGTGTAAAGGCGTCCGCAAGACTTTTTCCCGTGCATTGCAAAGGACAGAAGAAAGAGCACCACTCGACCAAGCTTTTTCCTTTTCACGCATGCCTCTACCATTTTTATGATATTTCGAGAACCAGTAAATATTTTTACAGTTATTTGCAATCATTTCAAAAAGCAGATATCAAGGTTCATTTTGCGTAACTTTCAGATTTTTACCATTATTTTCATAGATTTTGCCACGAGTTAAGTTTAATCATAAAAATTGGCAAACATCAGAAATTAGTTTTTCTCACTCATTAACTCAGTCTCTAATAATGAAAAATGCTTCAAATAGGGTTAATTTGACGTGGAATTTAAAAAACTTTCAAACTTTGAACTCCTGGACGATACTGTATATTTTTTATTTTTGTTTTCGATAATAATGCGAAAAACTCAATTACAAAATAATATATAATATCTACCATACTTTGCGACTTGAATTAGTGTAGAACCTGCCTGATTTGAAATGAATTTTGGTCACATATAAAAATATGATAAAAAATTGTTGAAGAACTTAGACAAAGGAAGATGGCTCTTACTGGAGGATAAAAGGTTAGGCTCAGTCGAGTGAACTGGGAAATATAAGATAATATTTGTTTTCGAAATGCGAATTCCTGAGGGAAAAAGCGAGTTTGAAAGGGCGGTTTGAAAAAAAGCGGATGTTATAAATGGATACTCACCGGCTCTTCTTGATAGTTACGTCCACTTGAGTAGCCTTGATTAGCATTTGGCGAAAGATATTGAGAAGAGGGTCTACCAGCAGCAATTCCGTTGAATCCTTGCGAAGGAACTCCATAAGAATTGGAGGGAAAAGAGTAAGAATGTGCAGGAGAAGAGTAAGCCGATGAAGGTGCAGTGAAAGAAGTGTGAGAAGATGAGGGTGAAGACTTATATGATGGAGAAGAGAATGAGGAGGAAGAACTGGAAGCTGGTGAAGAATAAGACTTGTGCCGACTGGAAGAGGCACGATCATTAGCAGGAACTAAGTAGTTCCTGGCAGATCCTTGGTTTGATTTCTGTTGAGAATTGAATGGCGCAAGATATTGATTGTCCACATTTCTCTGCGAAGCACCAGATGACGAAGTTTGAGAATTGTGTTGACTGGAAGAGGCACGATCAATAACAGGAGCTAAGTAGTTTCTGGCAGGTCCTTCGTTCAAATCCTGTTGAGAATTGAAGGGCGCAAGATATTGATTGTCCACTTCATTCTGAAAAGCACCAAATGACGAAGCTTGAGAATTGTATTGATTGGAAGAGACATGATCATTAGCAGGAGCTAAGTAGCTCCGGGTAGATCCTAGGTTTGAGTCCTGTTGAGAATTGAAGGGCGCAAGATATTGATTGTCCACATTTCTCTGCGAAGCACCAGATGACGATGTTTGAGAATTGTATTGACTGGAAGAGGCACGATCAATAACAGGAGCTAAGTAGTCTCTGGCAGGTTCTTCGTTCAAATCCTGTTGAGAATTGAAGGGCGTAAGATATTGATTGTCCTCATTCCTCTGAGAAGCACCATAAGACGAAGCTTGATAATTGTATTGATTAGAAGAGGCGCGATCAATAACAGGAGCTAAGTAGTTCCTAGCAGATCCTTGGTTCGACTTTTGTTGAGTATTGAAGGGCGAAAGATATTGATTGTCTACATTTCGCTGAGAAACACCGAAGGACGAAGTTTCCGAATTATATTGACTTGAAGAAGAACGTTCTACAGGTGGAAGATATTGAGATCTTTGAGAAGGTACCGCACTACTTTGTCTATTGGCAGGAATGTAACGATTCGAAGGAGGCTGATAACCAGCTGGCTCCAAACTTCCAAAGGCTCCTACCACCATACAAAGAACTACGAAAATCTGAAAAATAAATTAATGTTAGTATCAAGTCTAAATGACCAGGCTCTATCAATATCTTCTATTTTGGGTGGTACTCTGATTTATAAAATCAGGCGTTGAAGATGAAAAAGTAGACAAAATATTATATTCAATATAATCTCTGAAATCAAAAGGTACATTGAAAACGGCATTCGTATTTCATAAATGTGTGGAGATATTGCACAAGAAATCAAAGAATTAAGAGTCTATTTTGAAATAGAATACCTACCTTCATATTGATGGGAGGAGAATCGATGAAGATATGATGTTGATCTCCGATGTGCCGATAACTTTTATACTAAATATTTTAATCCCCACCAGGACCAGGTATCCACCTTCCGCATACGCATAGTTTACGCAACACTAACAAAATGTAACAACCAGATCTCTGTTCAAGGACGGGATGACCACAACCCAGAATAATCACACCTCGTCTATCGCACCCAAGGCTCTTACTTTCATTCAAGAGGACCGCACATGATGTACCTTGTAAGACAGCCTAGCTTAATCGGTGAAGGAACCGACGATAAGATTGGCATGTTAAATTATCTTGTTTATTGTTTTTACCTAGATATGCAAGTGTGTCTTAAAATATTAAATAATTATCAAGAATCATCCCCTGGGTATCGAAAAAGTCTTGTTCATTCGAATAGAATTATTTATCCATAAAATTGTTAAATAAAGATTCCTTTTACTGAAATAACTTCCTAATTCAGCATGAACTGAATTTCGCTTGTACCTTATTCGCGTAAAAGTTCACGATCCTTTCAATCTTCCTCGAGATGAAATCACCTTCGGAGTTGTATAATCGATCAATACACTGTCTGTAGGATGACAGGTGAATATAGACCTATTATAGCTTAATGGAACTGCATTAAAACATAAGAAGAATAGCTTTTTACAAGAACTTAAAAGATGCAGGCAAATTATATATAATTTTGTACAGAAAAAAAGCAGTTTTTGACACGTTACCTTTCAAATGCAATATAAAATCATATTGGCAATACTATATATAATAAGTCCTTATCTAGACATTGCAATTTCTTGAATAAATTCGCCCTATATTTGAAGGTGTAAATTCTTGATCCAAGAATGGATGAATGCGTTGCTCAATAGAGAAACAGTTGAAAACTACATAATTAACTACTACATTAAAAATTGTAATTACATTCACGTTTTCTACATATTATGTCAATTTTTTCCAATATACACCGATTAGACCTACTCTTGGATTAAAATTTAACAACTTAAAATTTGAGGTGTTGCAATAGTTTAAATTATCCAAGAACTTAAAATAAGGGTTGGGAACTTTTCTAATTTATCCAAACATTAATTGTAGAATCAACCCTACTTTTTAAATGGTATCTGACACCCCAAGTTCCTGCAAGTTTTCAAATTTTTTTATTAACTTTAAAATTGTATTATTTATTTGTTACTTCAAAATAATTTATTTTCATGAAAGTGCGTAACATAAGAAACACAGGTTAGAGGCTGTCCATAGACTACGTTACCACATTTGAGTTATTTTTGACCGCCCTTCTTGTTGACGATCGTAGTTTGCCCCCCCCCCCCCCTGTCAGTAAAATAACCTAGGGCAAAAACCTCTCCAAGTAGCAAAAATAGAATGATTTTTCACGAAAATAGGGGAGTAATAGAAAAAGACATTTATTTTAATAAAATTATTGTAAGTACCATATTGAATTCAATATGAAAAACTATGAATTCCTGAGAATACAAATCGAAATATGTTGCACTGTCAAAAAAATATTTGAATTCTCACACAAAAAATATTTCCTACCGAAAGAGATGAATTTTCAACTGAAAAAGGCAAACTTTTAACGAAAACAAAAAAAATACATATTTAACGAAACAGTTGCATTAGCATCCAAATAGTTGGACTTTTAAGCAAAACAGACGAATTTTCAGCAACATAGTTGAACTTTTAACTGAACAGATGAAATTTCAAGCCAAAACACGAATTTTTTTAAAACACTTAAATTTGCAACGAAAATTTCTTTTATAACCAAGAGGGATGATTTCTTTACCACAGAAGATTCTCAACTGAAAAAGATCATTTTTAAGCAAAAATGGAATCATCAAATAATCAGTTTTCGAAATTGATTTCAGACTGAAATACATGAATTCTGTACCGAATAGTTGATTTTTCAACTTATAAAGAAAACATTAGCAACCAAAAATAAAAAAGACTTAAATTTTCAACCCGACAATATGAATTTTCAACCAAACTAGTGAATCTTCAACGAAAAAATGAATCTTTCAAAAAGTAGTTTACCTTTAAACCAAGTAGTTTATTTTTCAACCAAAAAATATTAATTTTCAACTAAACATGTAATAAAAAAAATATGATGTAAATAAAATATAATATAATGGATATTTCTAAAACAATAAACATTTATCTTGGAACAAAAAGCAGTTGAGTTCAACCGGAAAAGAGAAATTTTCAGCAAAATAATCGAATCATCAACCAAAAAAGAATAATGTTTGACTAAACTGTTGCATTTTCAACCAAAAAGGACGATTTTTCAACTAAGAAGATTTATTTTCTTCCAAAAAAGACGAATTTTCTACACAAAAAGAAAGGCATTTTTAACCAAATAGTTGAATGTTTAACTAGAAAAGATCAATTTCAATTTTGTCATTGACATTTTTTTGTAGGTTTAGCATAAGCATAACGCACTAGGTGCTCCTCCTTCTAAAAACGTCTCGTATTTTTTGAACGGCCCCTAACATCATTAATTCTCAACAACAACAAAAATCAACTGAGAAATTGAATTGTTAATCAGAGAGATGCATTTTTAACTGAAATGATGGACCTTCAACAGCAACAAAATAAATTGTCAAAAAAGAACGAGTTTCACAGTCAACCCAAAAAATGATTTTTCAACCAAGAAGATTTATTTTTTAAACATTGTATATTTAAATTTGCAACCATAGAGATCAATCTCGAACTAAAAAATTTATTTTTAACAAAATAATTGAATTTCCAACCAAATAGTCAAATTTTTAATAAAGTGAGAATACCGAATCAAAACCAACAATAGTAGACTTTTCAACCAGAAACAGTTGCATTTTCTTATTCTATTCTATCAATTCAGTTCGCATTTTAGCGAAAAAAAGAAAATGGGTAAAAAGGACAAGGTTCTTGAAAACAGGATTTTTCCCCTGTTATTGAAAAGAAAGAATTATTAAAAAGGGGATAAAAGAGGAGAATAGGGTGAAAGTGTGCAGTCAGAAATATAAAAGTGATATTGAAGCTTATTAAATTTGTATTGAGCTGTACCGTTGCAGTGCCATCTTTAAAAAAAATGGAAAATTTTATGTAAATTTATTATCACAAAACGTACTAAATATTATGGAAGTTGGTGACGTATTTTATGGACTGTCCCTTAAGATAAATTTTACAAAAAAACACCCCAAAAACATCAGACGAAGTACGTACATTTTCAAGCACCCCATCATAAAAACATAATACATATCGTGTTTATCCTTCAGCTTAACATGATTACACTTTGTAAATAATATGTTATTAAGGCCTTAATTTTTATATATGTAGATAAGACGTCGTAGATTATATTTTTCAATAAGGCCAAATCTTATTGAGGTACAGATATGACCTTTTTGATTGAATAATAAAAATGGTAACTTTAAAGTTAATGAGGACTTTTCACTTGTGGATATTTCTTCCAGAAATATGTAATTTCTGAATTGATACCGATAAAGCGAGCATGCAAAATGGGCTTTTGCTCGCCTACACGTCAGCCTATTAGCATTTGTGCATTGCGCAGACCACATTAACATAGATACATAGGTCAAGATTGCTCCTACTTTGGTCTACCACGCAAAGCTTACGAGTTGATCGCGTGATGACACGATATATGACGGCTTTGTTCAGGAACCTATATGACAAGTTCAATCAACTAAAATAAAGAATGTTAAAAATGAAGCCAAATTTGAGCCAATCTATATGTAGGGAAACTGAAATCACTGAATATTAATTAACATTCATCCATCTTTTAAGAACAACTATTTTCATATTAATAATTAAATAGACCATTCGGTTAGTATAGATATAAATTGCTCTCTATAGATCATTGAAGGAATTGCAATGCATCTTAGTGTTTCTCTTCGATCATGATATTAAATTATTCAAACTAAACTAAAAAGACTATCTTTGTATAAAACAATTGAATTTCAACCAAATAGTTGTATTTTCTACCAAGAAGATTAATTTTCTACAAAAAATATGCATTCTCAACGAAATACATACATTTTTAACCAAATGGTTAAATGATCAACCAAGAGGATTAATTTATTACCAAACAGACGAATTTTCAAAAAATTACATAAATTATTATCAACCAAATAATTAAATTTATGAACAAACAAGATGAATTTTTAACCACAAATGGAATAGTTGAATTTTCGTTACAAAAAGTTAATTATCAATAAAAGAGAAACTAATTTTATACAAAATAGTTGAATTTTCTATCAAAAAGTGGAATTTTCTACCAAGCTCATAAATTTTTAAGTCAAAACGACGAGCCTGCTTTGAAAAACAGTTGAATTCTTAACCTAAAAAGTATCATTTCGAACGAAAAATATAATTATTGATTTTCAAATGAAAAATGTGTTAAAACTTAAATCGAAAACAGTTTAATTTAACTGAAAAAGACCAACTTTCAACCAAGTACTTGAATCCTCAACTTAAAAAGATTAAATTCCAACCAAACAATTGCATTTTTAACAAAAAAAATGGCTTTCTAAAAAAATGAATTTTAAACAAAATTCATCAATTTTCAAAAAATAGTTGAATTTTCTACCAAATTGTTGAATTTCCGAGTATCTTTTTTTTGTTTAATTTTTTAGTGATTCGCAGATTGAAAAAAATGCTACATAAGAAATGGTTTTGATCACCTCCCCTCTCCATGTAAGACAGAATAGAAAAATCTTTGGCTTATCCCCTACCCAAAGAGTACATAATTAATGCACGGCCCCTTAGTAGTGACAATTGCGACTTTTTTTAGAACATTATCTTACAAAAATGAATGCTATACATTTTCAGATGGATAAATAGTAAATTTTATTATTAAACTATTTAGAAAGTAAATAATTGTTGCTGGTAATGACCAAACTATATGCATTTATTCACCATTTTGTTCAAACAATTGGTAATTTTGATCCAAATATGATTAATTATACACAAATATTATTTGAAGAATAGTTTAATTCATATTCTGTTCGAAGATCTTGCAAATAAAATATATCAGAGTATTACTAATTCTGAAGAAAATATAACTTGCTCTGAAAATTATTCTCATAAATTACAAACAAATTATATTATTTCATATACTCTTTATCTCTGAATCATTTCATTTAAATTTCGTTTACATCCAAATAAAGTTCCAATCAGATGAAAACTTTAAGGTGAAAGCACTTTGTCTAAGGATACTGCATTTAAAACCTCTGTGCAATCTTTGACTGATAACTAACGTAAACTAATATTAATATTTTATTCAATATTTAGCTTCAAAACTGCATGAATTGTAGATTTCTGTTTATTTCACGGTGCAATCAGCGATTCAACTGGTTAATTTAAAAAGTTTCAATTGCAACTATGTAGAAAATCGTCAGTTGAATGATGGGTCTGACATGTTTCACCAGCAAGTCGTCATTGCACTTAATACTTGCCTGAATATGGATCTTTCAGAATTTCCTTTACATGCGATCTTCAAACAAGTTAATTTTGCGTAAAAAAATGCACACGAGAATTACTGGGTAATCATGAAGCAAGGTTGGTCTGGTACATTTTACATTCTGGAGCTAAGGTGAGCGTGTGAAAGAAGATGTTCCGAAATTATTTTGTTATACATTCACGCACACTTCAAGAAAATTTTGAATGCGTCAAACGTTATTGCAAAGAATCACCCAGCTCAATATATATTAAACACCTACAATATCTTCATATAATTAAGAATTATCTCTCTATATACAATAAAAAAGTATAGCCACCAATATGCGGCTACTGAATTTAGATATTTAAAGAGGAGTTTCAAGTTTAAAATTAGTTTGCAAATTTTCATCTATTTCTAACTTGTGGGAATAATGCAGCTTATTTGTATGAATATTTTTAAATTAACACAAACAAATTTAGAAGATTGTGTGGATGTGAAAGAACTTTGATATGATATGCTTTTTCTCAATGTAAAATACATTAGCAGCATTAATTTGTTTGAGGAATTGCCTATTATTGTCGTCACAAATAGAAAATTACTTAATTGTTATTTGAAAAATAATTAATTAATAGTTTTAAAAAAATCACGAATTATATGTAGCGACCAGTCAATGTATATCAACTGAAATTTCAGTTCAACGTAATTCTGGAAAAGTGGACGAATAAACATATTAAATCCTCTCAGTTTACGAACTTTTATACATATGTCCGCAGCCAATTATGGGGACCGATTGAACAAATTAATTTCCAAGCTTCAGAAAATGTTGACGCAATGCTTTCGGAAGTTTTATTCTCATTCTAGGATTCTGAAAATGCCCACTTTGCAGTTTGCCATTCAATTTGTCGGTTTCATCCGCCGGAAATGAGCTATTAAAACTTTTTGTGAGGCCAAGGGAAGAACTTACGGTGGTCGTATGTGTACCACAATACTTCTCTGGGAATACCTTCAATGTTATATATAACTACTAAGATATAAGAAGACTTGTGTGAAATATGGATACGTTCTTCAAGAATAACCTTGGCCATCGATTTCAATACGATCAATTTGAAAAAACTTGTCTAATATTTACGCTAAGATATGTTCGAAAACATTTTTTGCTAAAATGTATAATTTTAATGTGCACGCAATCATGTTCCTCCAATAAGGTCTTTCGTATTTCTTCATTTTATCTTATAAAAGCATTAATTAGTTTTGAAAAAATAACAAAAATCAAAATTTCAGTTTAAAAATAAAAATATTAAAACGATGTTTTATTTATTTTCAAATAAGAATTGATTTTTAATTCTTAATTGGAATCCATCAAAATTATGTTATATGACAATTGACATCTAAACGGGCAAAATAGTACTATTTCCAATTGGAAACGTTCAATCATTCAAAATTTAATAAACCTTAATTTGACAATTAATTAAATTAATTCTTCAATTTAACAATTGAAACTGCAAAATAGAACAAGATCAAAAAGGCAAACCAAAATTGTTCAACAATAATTACATGTAATTAATTGGACTTAAAAGAGTGACTTTTTTAAAATAAAAATATATCTGTGTGACAATTTGTAGCAATGGTTTATCAAACAAAATATTTTACTAGAAATCCTTTTTTTATTTCTCGTTTTGTAATATTTCTTACTTTTTTTCTAGGATTTCAATTCGAGTGAGCGAACGAATGAAAAAAAGAGCTGAAGGCTATAATTTAATTAAGGTAAATATATAATCTATTCGTGCTCAAAGGTTTTTGAAATAATATTTAATTAGTTGGTCAATTTGTAGACCTTCTGGGATGGGGATATGTTTTCGCAAATTTAATTAAATCCGATTCTTATCCACATGGAGGAGGACCGCATTCGAAAGTCGTTCCATATAATCATTTTTATAAAAACCTTATTCAATACCACAATGTTTTACGAAAAAAAAATCTTTTATTCTAAACCAACCATCTCTAATTTCTTAGATAATATATTTTTACATTCTTATCATAATGAGAAGGTATTGATTTTATGTGAAAAATGACTTTCGTGGATTTCAACAAATGACGACGTTTTGAGGCCCCCTGAGCCAGAAAAAATAGTTTTTACGTCAGTGTCTGTCTGTCTGTCATCGTTGTCGTCGTCTATATACCGGATAACTTTTGAAATACTAATCGGATTGGATTGTGCTTTGGCACACCGTTTCAGGGACCAAAAAGAAAGATCGAGTTCGTTAACCAGCTATTTTGGATAGAAATTCAAAAAGGTAGAGCATTTTCAACATTTTTTAGACCATTCTTTTTTAAATGCAGAAATTCCATTTACGGCTATCCGTAGTACTCAAACATTCAAACCATTTATCTTCACGATTTTTTTCAATTAAGTGAAAATTGCTAGAGCAATAGCATTTTTCAGACCCCCAAAAAAACGAAAATTAACATTTCAAGTCAAATAAAGCAGGATATGAAGAACAGTCAAGAAGAGAAAAACGTTACTTTTTGAAAGTCCTACCAGATTGTTATAACGACTTTCTGAGTTTTCTTAAGAAATGGAAAATTCAAATTTTGTTTGCACAAAAAATAATGCATTTTTTTCATTCTCATCATACTTCAAACATTCTCATCATAATGAGAAGGTATTGATTTTATGTGAAAGATGAGTTTTGTGGATTGCATGAAATGTCGACGTTTTGAGGCCCCCTGAGTCAGAAAAAAAAGTTTTTACCTCGGTGTCTGTCTGTCTGTCGTCGTCTTCTGTAGACTTTTTGAAAGCCCTCCAAGATTATCAAAACAACCTTTCGAATTTTCTTAAAAAATCGAAAATTAAAATTTTGATCGCACAAAGAATAATAAAAATAATAAGTTCCATTTTGCGGTCAAACTATGCAAGGTACAGAAAAAAATTGATTAACCAAAATTGCTGACCCAATAAGGAGCTACAAATTTGTTACGAATCATGTTTTTATACGATGCGTAGTTTCTGTTTTATTCGTAAAAAACAGCATACGTTATGGAGCGCGAAGCGCGAAAACCAACAGTCGCTCGTCCTGGGCACGCTCAAACTTGTGAGCCGCTCGCGCGACGCGCGATGAGAATGTGCCCGCGCGGCGGGCAGATTTGTTATAAATCTTTTGCATCAATTAATTAATTTATGCTATCATTTTTACATACAATGGATATATTAATTATTTAGTTTATAACGTTTATTACAGATTTTTGTAAGTAAATGCAACGGGCCGAACCAAGACGGGTTATTTTATATACGGGGCGGGCTGGCGTTGCAGGCTGATTTCAATTGTTTGGCAACGGGTGGGATTCTATATTTTTTGACAGCCCGTGTGACGGGCCGGGTTATACCTAGTATAACCAGGGGAGCCACCCCGGGGGGCAGGTCGGGCGGCTGCCCGACCTGTTGCATGGAGGGGAGGGGGGTCATAGCGATTAATTCTTATATGTAAATAATTATAAATAGTGTGCAAAAAGTGAAAAAGAAAAGGGGTAAATTATGTTAGTGAAGAAAGGAAAATAAAACAGAACTTTCGCAAATCCAAATTACGCACATACAAGTTTATATTTGTCAACAGGCCAGTTCACGAATATTACTGATAATATTAGGTAATACGAATTAGGCATTTTTGTCTAAAAGTTTTTAAAAATTTGTTTAAACCTTTTTCAGACTTTAATTAGGAAAACCATTGAGGTTTATATATTTAAATATTTTTAGATTCTTATATAACTTCCGATTCATTGCAACATTTTTTTAATTTGAATTTCTCCGCCCCTCATAATCTCATAGAATTTTTTGTAAACAATAGATAAAATCTATTTGCTCATTCTTTAAAAACATTAAAAGATTTAAAACAATTTGGAACAAAAAAACGAAACATCTATACTATGTTTTTCTTGAATGATTGCTAAACAAATTTCAGAATAAACTAAATTATTCTTTGCATTAAAATAGAAGAAATCACTGTAATGTGTTCTGTTGATCGATCTGTTTGAGGACTTTTTTTTATTTCAATCCAAATCATCAAATTTTGAAGATTTCAAATGGAAAGTGTCTAAACTTGGATTGAATTACCAAATGTTGACCCGTACAACCAGAAAATATCCAAATGTGATACGTTCAATTGGAAAATGTCCAAATTTGACACTTTTATTTGAAAAATGCCCAAATGTCACCCTTTCAAGTACAAAATACAAAATCAATTGAAAGGGTATTTCACAGTGTAAATGATTATTGATTTTGAGCGAACCATGAATGATTTCACTAGTTGTTCCGATGTTTTTGAGTATATTTTGAGTTCTATCTGACCAATTTCCCTAAACGAGCACTTAAATTAAAGGCAACTGAATCCTGTTATTTTTTGGCAAAAAACAAGTTCGGCAATTCACATATCATCCTGGGAAGAATTGAAATCGCCAATATTAGCGAACCTATTAAAATCGCTAGCATCTGAACTACTGGGCCGATATAAAAATTTTAGCAAAGAAAATTGTAGAGAATTCAGTTGCCTTCAAACTAAGTGCTCATTTAGGGAAATCGGTCAATTAGAACTCGAGATATACTCATAAACAACTCTGAAAATTGAAAAATAATTTGAACATTATAATCTCGAAAATGCTTCCATAAAAAAAATGGGTGTGTGATTTTTCTGGGCCAAAATACATGGGAAAATCATAGTGAGATATAGTGGGCCAAATGGCTGCAAACTAGTCTTACAAGGGTCCAAACAGTAAGGCAATGAATGTATCTGAGGACAATTCAATTTTTAGACTACAATTTTCAGATTTATCAAAAAAAGGTACTGAATCAGAGCAAGAACTATCTGGCAATAATTTCCAATGGGCGAGTATATTAATACAAATTTTGTATAATAGTATGTATAAACGAATTAATGAAAAAAGTCACTTTTCAGAGAATTCGCAACGTCCAACTTATTAAAATACATAGTTTTGGAATAAAATTTGAACAAATTTCATGTTCGATTACGACTATACTTCAAATAAATGCAATTTGGCAATTGTTCAAATAACTTTCATGAATAAATTTACAGTTTGTATATTTTTCAATTAATGGCCTCAATTTTGTCATGAAATCAATAAAAATGTCCTTCCGATTACTTTATGCTATGAATTTTGACATCAATTGACTTCAAATTGGCATCGATTTATCATATCAAAGAGTCTTTTCAAATACATTTTGAGTTCATTCCATAGGAAAATTGAGTCGAATCATTGAAAAATAGTCAAAATGTAAATTTGTTTATAAGAATTGTTTTAACATGTGCCAAATCGTTTCTATTTTTAATAAGTCGTAATCAAGCATTAATTTCTCTCACATTGTATATTAAAAATATGGATTTTATTATCTGAACGTTGTAAGTCTGCAAATTTGAGGGTAAAAATTTATTTGGCCACAGGTACTTTGTTGTCCCACTGTGCAGTGTCATTATCAACTATCATAAATTTCTTATAAATTTCTTTAGTCAAACATAATAGTAGTATCTCAAGTAGATTTTAAAAATTTACATTTACATTTTGAAAATTTTTTGGTACTGTATTTTTTCGAAAAAAAGTTCCATAACTTTTTTCTAGTATATTGTACCATTGAGTTCCATATTATATTTTTTTGGCTAACAAGCTCGGTCAATCCGTTCTCGTGAAAATAATTTAGACTTACATTATTGCTCAATTATTTTGAAAATCTGAACCAAATCCGTGCGGGTATAGCACACATATACTTATCCTGCTATGCCCTTTGGTAATCGACAGAAATTTTGTTCTAACAGAACCAAATTTCCAGTTTTTTTTTAGGGAACTAAACTTATATTGGGACAAAAAAAACAACAAAACAGTTCTGTCAGTGAAACTTTTATTATATCTGCACTATCTGGAATTTGTATACTTTTTTCAAATAGAACAAGACAATAACAAAGAAAAGGAGAATATGGAATACTGCACTCAAATTAGCTGAATGAAGCGAAATAAAAACGAATCGTCAAATTTTGATCCAGAACTGGATCAACGAATTGCACAATGGAAAAACAGTTGGCAACTACATAGGCAGACATTGAAATATAAATGAAAATTACATTAAAATTTCACATCTTGCTACGTCGAAGTCAATTGTTTTACCATTGGGCAACGATTTGATCCACTTTTGAATAATAATTCGACACCTTGAGTTCTAGTGTGTATGAAACAGATACTTTTGTTGGTGAAATTGAGGAAGGAATTCTCAGACGTTCATTATCTATTTTAACTTTGCACAATCCCTGGTGTAGATACACACTTATAGGTATCGTGCGGTCATCGGCATTTTCGACAGATCCTACGCGCTGCACTCAAATCACTACGGCATGGGCATGGGCAGACTGAAAGCAATCCATTTACATAATAGAATACCCCTGCGGGTACTCGAGCGACCATCAGCTCACGTTCTGACGCGGGTCAAAATATCGATATACTTAACAAATGAGGCCTCCTTCAAGAATAAATAATATTGAGAAGTAGAAGTAGAAGAAGGATCAATCGTGCCATCACTTTCGCAAGAAATCTGAATCGCCTGAAAGATTCTAGCCACGATTACATAAAACCACGTTCCTGCTCATGATTGAACTAACAAAGAATCCACAGACAATAAGTTCGCCACCATAGGATGTCGCGTCATCGCATCCATGACCTTGCTCGAAATGTTGCGGCACTAACGAAACTCCTACGGATTCTCATGCCTGTAGGGCCATTAGTCCCTGAATATGCCTTTTAGGTATGTATGTGTTATTGTATTCATTGTATACTCAGGCAGCTCTAACCAAATCTGAAGAGCTTCATGATCTTTTCTCTCATCTAGCATACCGAGATGCTGAAGACAGTACGGTACTGGAATGAGATTATCAAAGCATCAAATCTTGTCACGTTCGCGGCATTGTGCCCGAGTTACTACTATTCCTATTGATTCTGGGTAGTAGGAAATGCAATATTCAGAGTACGAAGACGCTAACTTAACAGTAGAAGGCAAGAGGCAAATTTGGTAATATAACTCACACGCAGTCCTCTGACTTGTCCCGATGTTATTGGTTATTGTATCGAGTCTATTCACAGTCCCTGACTAGTTAGGACCCATTTGATCAACTTCTCTGACATCATCGATTTTCACAAGGAGGCCACTTATGGGGGAGGTCCACTTTAGAGAATCTTCAGAGAACCCTACATACTGAAATCGTGACTATGGATTCTTTAAACAAAATAATCTGATGTACCGTCAAATAAGGTAAAGCTGCTCACTTTTTCCAGTTTATCTTAATACATTTATTTAATGAATTAAAATTTAATATATAGGCTTGAAATATCCAATGTTTGAATCTTTCTCTTTCGTATCGCAAAAAGGAAAAACCTAAATATATTGCTTAGCAGACTATTTATTCATCATTGTAGTATAAGCGACTTTACCTTTCCATGTAGGATAAAGTCGCTCACTCGCTGTAAAAATTCAAAACGTGCTGCTTATTGGAGTTTTGTTAAATATTTGAGAATAAACAAAGTTTCAATAACGTCTCAAAACAATAAAATATGCTTATTATGTAATTTCTTTCTCAAAGTAGATTATGGCACCTCGAAGTGTTCTGTAGCTTGCCTGATAGACATTTTCACGTGTTTTGCTATACTGATGACACATTCCAACTACTTCTTTGAATACTTAAACAGTCTGAACAATCCTAATGAATAGACAAACAATTTTGAATTGCACTGCACCAAAATAAAAAAAAGATTCAACAAAGTGAAGTCCGTTTATTCTTTTTTCCTCAGAAGTCGGGATCCTATTAAGCATAATGCTGCAAACGTTCAGAAGATTGTCAATGACAATTCAATATTACTTTAAGAGTATTTAAATTAATCATTTGTATGTAGTGTACAAAAAATACTGTAGAAATTAATTTTAGTATTTAAAATTTGTTTAGGCATGACATTCATGATCCTCCTATAAAAAAACCTGCATTTGTTTTCCTGATGATTCCTTTCTATCGTGCACTCTATTTTAACATTCTCATATCAATGAGAAGGCATTAGTTTCATGTGAAAAATAAGCATCGCGGATTACTTTAAACCTCTAAGTTTCGAGACCCCCTGAATTCGAAAAAATCGTTTTCACGATAGTGCCTGTATGTCGTTGTTGTCATGTCTTTGTCGTCGTGGTCGTCTGTACATCAGATGATTTTTGAAAGACTACTCATTTTGGACTGTGCTTTGACACACATTTCAAGTGTGTAAAAAGAAAGGAAAAGTTCCTCAGCCAGCTATTTTGGATAAAAATTGGAAAAGTTGAAGCATTTTGAAAAATTTTGAGATCATTTTTTTTAGTATTTGAAAATTCTATGTACGGCTATTCATAGTACTCGAAAAGTCGAACAAAAAAAATTAAAATGTTATGCCAAACAACGCTCGATATGAGAAAGTAAAGGGAAAAAAAACGTTGCTTTTGAAAGCCCTACAAGATTATCATAAGAACTTTTTGAATTTTTTTGATAAATCGAAAATTGAAATTTTGACGGCACAAAAAATAATAAGAAATAAAATATTCTATTTCACGGTCAAACTGTGCAAGATACGAAAAAAGATGAATCAACAGAAATTATGCATCAACAAAATATCTACAAACTCGTTATCAATCACTTTTTAATAAGAGGCGTAGTTTTTGTTTTATTCGTAAAAAACACTATTAAATATAAAAAAATTGAATTTTCGGACAGACACAAGCTAAGAAAAAAATAGAAAAATTTTGTTGACTCAAAAAAGAGCTATACAAATTTTCTATCAATAAGTTTTTGATAGGATGCGTAGTTTTTGTTCTGATCGTGAAAAATAACATTATAAATGAAAAAAATACATTTTTGGAAAAATTACGCAATGTATGAAAAAAAATTAAAAGATAAAAGTTGTACAACCAAACAATATCTATAAATTTCTCATTAATCATTTTTTATGGACCGCATAGTTTTTGTTTTAATCGTCAGAAATGAAAATGAAAAAAAAAAAGTTTTTGGACAAACGACACAAGCCATGAAAAAATGAATAGACAAGAGTTGACGACCAGAAAAATAGCTACAAATTTTTCCTCAATAATTGTTGGATTAGACGCGTCGTTTTTGTTTCAAAAGTAAAAAATAACATAAGCAATAAAAAACTTTAATTTTTGGAAAAACAACACAAGATACGAAAAAAATAAATTAACAAAAGTTGTTCAATCGAAAAATATCTACAAATTCGTTATTAATAATTTTTTGATAGGATGCGTTTTTTTGTCTAAATTGTAAAAAATAATATTGAAAATAAACAAATCAAGATTTTGGAAGAACGACACAAAGCTCAATAAAATGTTAATTAACATAATTGGTTTTCACATTCTCATCAGAGAAGGTATTAGATATGTGTAAAATTTGACCCCCCCTCCCGCCGTTTTTGTCAAATTTTCACGTTTTGAGACCCTCTGAACCGAAAAGCATGTTTTCACTAATGTGTCTGTCTGCGTGTATGTATGTCTGTCTGTGAGCACGGTAATTTTTGAAAAAATTAATCTATTAGATTGGCCTTTGGTACACTCTTTCAGTGTCGAAAACTGAAAGTCATATTCGTTAGCCAGCTATTTTGGATAAAAATTCAAAAAGTTAGAGAGTTTGACAGAAAAAAAATACCAAAGTTATAGCATTTACAAAATTCGAAAAAACAAACGAAAATGGAAATTTTAAGCCAAATAGCGCACGATATAAAAACAGTGAAGAGGAAAAAATCGTTCATTTTTAAACAACCTACAAGATTGGCATAACGACTTTTTGAATTTTCTTGTAACATAAAAAATTCAAATTTTGATCGCAGAAAAAAATAATGAAAAATAAAAAATTCCATTTTGTGGTCAAACTATGAAAGATACGAAAAAGATAAATGGACCAAAAGTATGCATTCAAAAAAGATCCACAAATTTGTTATAAATCAGTTTTTGATAGGACGTACAGTTTTAGTTTTATTCGTACAAACTTGAATTTTCGGACAAGCGATACAAGCTACGAAAAAAATAATGAGACGAAAAATGTTCAATTGAAAAGGAACTACAAATTTGTTACTAGTCATTTTTTTATGTAAAAAAAAAACATTTATTTAAAAAAAAAATTGGGAAAACGACACAGGAGACGATATAAATGAAAAGACAAAAGTTGTTCAACCAAATAATATCTACAAATTTGTTATGAACTCTTGTTATGAATATATATTTGAAAAAAATTAACTTTTCGTAAAAAGGACACAAGCTATAATAACATTTTATTTAACAAAATTTTTCGTCTAAATTATATCTACAAATTTGCTTAGAACCACCTTACGCTGAAATACGTATTTTTAGTTAAAATCGTAAAGAAAAACATTAAAAATAAACAAATTAAATTTATGGAAAAACGACACAAGATGCAATAAAATGTTTCATAACAACATTTTTTTAATAGGATGCGCACTTTTTTTAATTATTCAAACAAGGCAATGAAAATACTTTTGTTTCAATACCAATGCATATTATGAATTGTAATAATATAAATTTATTGAATTGATACATTTTTCAGGCTGGCTGAAAATAAAAATTGGAGCAAAATAAGGAATAAATATTAAAGTAATCATGAAAAATAAAATTTTCAAATTATTTTGCAATATCTGAATAAGCAGTCCAAGACCAAGGTACAGAAATAAATACAATATTCATTTGATATAATGAAGTTCAACTTAACGTAGATAAGTTCTTACTTTGGAAAAAATCGAGTGCGAAGTACAAGATACGTGATGAGAATGATTTTGTTAAAGCCGAAGGAGCGTAAACAACAAAGAATTCACAATCACCAAATTACAGTTGTCGATGCTTGACCTTTAATCTTAACAGACTTTATTTTAGATATTTAGCAACAAATTTATATATTACCTTCACAGAATATTAGTTTTTGGTTTGTCACTCAAAATAATATTATTTGTTTAAATAAATATTTGAACCCTCGACAAACTGCGTAGTACAAACATGGGGACCCAGTTCTCATGTAGTATCTATTATCTTAATTAAAATAATCCAGAACATTTTTTTCTCTAAGAAATGTGATATTGAATTTTTAAATATACTAGAACCTCATATGCGCAACCCGCGAGCGTCCAAGTACTTTCCATGCAATTATTTTATTTGAACATGAAGTTGAATAAAATACCATGAAATTAATTTCACCTTCAATAACTTCTATTTGTACATGGTTTCGTATGGGTACCCTCTCACGATCCAGAATAAATAATTTTACAGCTCTAATCATTGTCATGAAACTTTGAAAAAAAAACTCTAAAATGTCGGCGCGTACCAATTTTCATGAAAATACATAGTAAATATTCTCGGCTCGAGGAGAGTCCAGAAATCTTGATTAAGCCAAATATATTATTAAATTAATGGAAGAAATTAACCAAAAGAAAAAAGACTGCAATCAATGAAAAGGAAAGTATTTACCATTATGAAATCGTTATGCTTTTTTAATTCTTATCAAACATATAGTGCATATGTTTTATCATAAAAATGAATTTGTTGAAAATTTTCAAATGGTTTCGATTTTGAAATTATAGTTCAGATATAAAAGTTGTATTAATTATTAAATAGGTTATAGCTGTGAGTGTGTTTTTATGTAAACTAAAAGATTGTCAGACTCTGAATTTTTGTATGAAAATTATTTGAATAAATAATCATTGTTGTAAATTTCCAAAGTGTCAAAGGAAAAAGTTGTTTGAAATACATTCTTTGTTTATTCCGTAAACGAATTATGCCTATTCTTTGAAAAATGATCAATCTCTTAATTTGCTCATAAAAATTGTTTAAATAATTAGTAAATTTCGGAAATTCGAAAATCCTAATAGAAAAAACTCATCAGAAATGTATTTATAGTTAATTATGTAAAAAATTGATCCTATTCTTTGAAAAATATGAAACATTCTGAATTTGTGTATGAATGTTGTTTAAATAATTAATAATTCTTGGAAATTTACAAAACATAGTGAAGAGTCATCGGAAAGACAATCTTAGTGGACTCTATAAACAAAAACAAATTATGTTTATTCCTTGAAAAGAAACCCAAACTCTGAATATGTTTATGAACATTGTTCAAATAATTAATAAATATTGTAAATTTTCAGAGTATCATAGAAAAGAGTTATTTGAAAAACATTCTTCATTTATTTCGTAAACAAATTGTGCCCATTTGTTGAAAAATATCGAATATCCAATATATCTTTATGAAAATTGTTGAAAGAATTAATAATTATTTTAAATGTGCAAAGTATCGTAGAAAAGAAATATTCAAAATACCTTCTTTGTTGATATCTAGAACAAATTGAGCCCATTCTTTAAAAAATAGCAAAACTCCTAATTTGTTCATGAAAATTGTTTAAACAATTAATAAATCTTGAAAATTTACAAAACAACATATAAAATAGTCATCGGAAAGGTATTCTTAGTTAACTCCGTAAACAAATTGTGCCTATTCCTTGGAAAACAGCCAGACTGAATTTTTTTATCGAAATTTTTTAAATAATTAATAATTCTTATAAATTTAAAAAGCAACATAGAAAACAGTCATCGGAAAGAAATTCTCAATTGACTCCGTAAACAAATGGTAACTATTTCTTGAAGAACAGCCCAACTCTGAATATGTTTAGGAAAATTGTTTAAATAATTAATAATTATTGTAAATGTGCAAAGTATGGTAAAAAAGAGTGATTAGAAATACATTCTTGATTGATTCTGGAAATAAATTGAGCCTATTCTTTAAACAATAGCCCAACTCTTCATTTGTTTATGAAAATTGTTTAAATAATAATTAAATCTTTGAAATCTGCAGATACTTATAGAAAAGAGTCATTGGAAAGACATTAATAAGTTAATTAATAATTCTTGTACATTTACAAAGCAATATAGAAAAAAGTCATCGGAAAACAATTCTTAGTTGACTTCATAAACAAATTGTGCCTATTCCTAGGAAAATAGCCAAAATGTGGATATGTTCATAAAACTTGTTTGAATAATTATTAATTATTGTAAATTTGCATAGTTTCGTAGAAAGAGTTCTTGGAAATACATTCTTGTTAATTCCGTAAGCAAATTGAGCCTATTCGTTAAAAAATGGCCAAACTCTTAATTTTTTAATCGAAATTGTGTAACTAATTCATAATTGTTGTAAATTTACAAAGCAACATAGAAAAGAGTCAACGCAAAGACATTCTTAGTTGACTCAGTAAACAAATTCAGCCTATTCCTTGAAAAACAGCCAAACTCTGAATATGTTCATAAAAATTGTTTAAATAATTAATAATTATTGTACATTTACAAAGTTCCGTAGAAAGTGTTCTTGCGAATACATTCTTGGTAATTCCGTAAGCAAATTGAGCCTATTCGTTAAAAAATGGCCAAACACTTAATTTTTTAATCGAAATTGTGTAAATAATTAATCATTCTTATAAATTTACGAAGCAACATAAAAATTAATCATCGTAAAGATATCCTTAGTTGACTCCGTCAACAAATCTTCCCTATTCCTCGAAGAACAGCCAAACTCTGAATATTTTTATTAAAATTGTTTAAATAATTAATAATTATTGTAAATGTGCGAAGTATCGTAAAAAAGAGTGATTAGAAATACAATCTTTCTTGATTCTGGATACAAATTGAGCCTACTCTTTAGAAAATAGCCCAACTCCTTATTTGTTTATGAAAATTGTTTAAATGATAAAAAATCTTGTAAATTTGCAGACCGGTATATGAAAAAGTAATTGGAAAGACATTCTTTGTTAATTTTGTAAAAAATCGAGCCCATTAATTTAAAAAATGCCACACTCTGAATTTTTTTAATGAAAACTGTTTAAATAATTAATAATTCTTGTAAATTTACAAAACAACCTAGAAAAGAGTCATCGGAAAGAAATTCTCAGTTGACTCCGTAAGTAAATTGTACCTTCTGCTTGAAGAATGGCCAAACTCTGCATATGTTTATGAAAATTGCTTAATAAATTAATAATTATTGCAAATTTGCAAAGTCTTGTAGAAAAAAGTTAGTAGAAATACATTCTTGGTAATTCCGTAAGCAAACTGAGCCCATTCGTTAAAAAATGGCCAAGCTCTTAATTTTTTAAGCGAAATTGTTTAAATAATTAATAATTCTGGTAAATTTACCAAGCAAGATAGGAAAGAGTCATCGGAAAGATATTCTTAATTGACTCCGTAAACAAATTGAGCCTATTTCTTGAAAAATAGCCAAACTTTAAATATATTTATGAAAATTGTTTAAATAATTAATAATTATTGTATATTTACAAAGTCTCGTAGATAAGAGTTATTGGAAATACATTCTTGATGATTTCATAAACAAATTGAACTCATTTGTTAAAAGATGGTAAAACTCTTAATTTTTCAACCTAAGTTGTTTAAATAATTGATAATTCTTGTAAATTTACAAAGCAACATAGAAAATAGTAATCGGAAAGACATTCTTATTTGACTCCGTGAACAAATTGAGCTTATTCCTTGAAAAACAGCCAAACTCTGAATATGTTCACAAAAATTGTTTACATAATTAATAATTATTGTGAATGTGCGAAGTCTTGTAAAAAAGAGTTATTGAAAATACATTGTTGGTAATTCCGTAAACAAATTGAGCCCATCCTTTAAAAAATGGCCAAACTCTTAATTTTGTAAATGAAATTGTTTAAATAATAATAATTCTGGTAAATTTACCAAGCATAATAGATAAAAGTCATCAAAAGGATATACTTAGTTGTCTCCGTTTTCTTTGAAGACATATGAGCCCGGGATGAACACATTGTTTAACTTTTCTAAACATTTTTAAATTCCAAAAATAATTTTAATTTTAATGTTTTCTGAAAAAATGGTACAGGATGAATTCATATTTCCAATTGTTTTAGATGACAATAATAGTTACGATTAGATGGACGTCATATTCTTTGAAAATGTAATTAATAGTTAAATAAAATGAAATTCTAAACGTTCATAATTTTGTATTGTTTGTTAAAATTAGAAGGATATTCGTTGCAATATGGAGTAATCCAGTTCTAATGCCAAATAATCCACTTGTAATCTAGATAGTTCGGAGTATTTGTTTATTCCACTCCCGAGGAGTGGAATAAAGTAACTTTAAACAACTCCTCGGAAATTGGCTATTTTCGCGAGTTTTCGGAGACGCCGAAAATCGAAGTTTCGCGTGACGTGATGTGAAAAGTTCGTTTCAGAAAAATCAGCGAGCTACAAGCAATCTATTTTAGAATTTTTGAACAAATACTTCGTATCCTTTAAGAAACTTTGTAACCTAATTTAAAAATGTTCTCATGTTTCAATTTCTTTTATAAACAAAAAGAATCAAATAGCAGAAAATAACAGGATTTTGTATCAAAAGAAATACTGTATAGGTACGAATAAATAAAGGGCTTTGAAAAGAAAGCCTATGGGGTTAGAGGGAGGGCGAAAGTACCATGTGTGAAAAAATACTAGAACCCTGTGTAACATCTACTTCCTACAGAAATCGAAAATGGGTCAAAAACATTTTAAGAGGGATAAGGAAAGGGCAATAGTTTGTAAATACGCAGGTGAGGGTAGTAGAAGTGAAGGTGTTTGTAGAGATAGGAAAAGAGAGAAAATGTTAATTAAAATGTAAATAATATAAAATATAAGCTTATAGGAAAAAAATAGGCTAATTTTTGTCCAAAAAAATATGCAGCGTCGATCGAGCACGTGGCGCTAGGTAAATACGTTATCGAGTTATCGAATTATCGACTCAAAACATGGGAACATCGCTTCAAAAGGCTTGTTATCTAATTCCAATTCAAAGTTCTTTCAATCCCAAAACAACATGAGAAAAAATTTTGTTCGATCAAAAAAATGGTTCTCACGGTTTTGATTGAAATAACATTATTTGCGTTGATTCAACAAGAAAAGGTTGTTTGTTCTAGAGCAACTAAGTAGTTTTATTGTTCGAAAGAACATGTTAGGGATCCCGGAATCGAGTCTGGTTCTTCAGAGGATTCGACACCTTGAGCTCGAGGATCGATTTTTTGGACTCAACTCCACCTAACCAGTATCGACTCTCGGCGCCGGGATGCGACTCGGAGAAGCGAATAATTGATATTGAGAATTAATTTGGGTAAATATTAATTTCAAATAATATTAGATTCAACGCATTATCTATTTCAATTTATATTAACACTTATTCATTAATTACTCATTTAGATTGAACTTAATTATGTATTTTAATTAAAATTAAGTATTAACCTAAATCAAATTTCAAATATTCGCGGGCTTTCATAACGGGAGGAATCAGAGTCGAAGATTCGATTCCCGTGGTCCAGTATCCGATCCCCGGAACCGGCAAATTTTTCCAGAACCGAAGAATCGAGAATCGACGACCTCTTTCGGTTCCGGTACCCAACAACATTTGAAAATTACAAAGTAAAAGATTTGATCCAAAAGTGGATTAATTCGTTGAGTGGGAAAAACAGTTGACCAATGCGTATTTACTAGGGTGGCCAAAAAGAAAAGAAGTTTTAACAGGTGCTGACCACTCCCTGAAGTTGCCCATAAGAGTAACATGTGCAAGTGCAATAAGTATTTTTCGGAATATTGCCTTTAATTATTATTTTTTTCTTATTTTTTATGGATCCTCATGAACAAATAAATTACAAGATTTTATGATTTCTGAATAATTTTTCATTGTTTAAACAATTTTTATTCATTTGAACAATTTTATATCCATAGAATATCGCGAATTCGTCGTATTTCATTAATACTGCGATATATTCAATAAACTTGGAAAGTGTATTTTTTTATTCAAATTGTTTGCTTATTTTTTAAACAATTTATTTTTTGCTTAAATACAACTTTTGAGCGAAAAAAAACTGGAAAATCGTACATTTTTGCTAGTTTTTTAAAAAGTATCCAAATTTTAGCCCAAATATTAATTTTTTCAGTATATCTCATATTGTTTAAACAATTTGCATTTTCCAAGCAATTGTATATTCGTTATTTAAACAATTTCTGATTGTTTGAATTTAGCATTTGACAGGAAAAAGGTAGAGGAACTTTTTTCTTTCTATTTTTTTAATAAATCCCATGACTTTCACATAATTCTTAAATGTTTAACCTACTGCTAATTGTTGAAACTATTTCAGGGGCTAGAGGCACCTGTTAATATGAAAAAAAAATTACAACTATTCACTTTTTTGGGAAACTGACAAAATGGAGGGTGTCATCAAAAAAATTCAAAACTTTTGTTTTTTGGTCCACACTAGTAACTGCATTCGTAATTCAAAATTATAACTAGAATAACATATTTTTACGTAGATATCAATTTTTTTCAAAATATCAGATGGGGGAAACCACCAAATATTTATATTTTTAACAAAAAAAGGAATAAATCATCAGCATTTTTTTTCATAATTCATTTTCTTACATTCTTCTGTTTTTGTACGGAATTGTATAAAAAATTAAATTGGAATATGTGCTTCATATGATTTAAAATATACGATTGACTTTCACTTTTAAAAAGATGATTTTAACAAAAAATAGTTGAATTTTTAACCAAATGATTGAATTTGAACCTATAAAAGATGAATTCAAACCAAATGTTTAAATTTTCAAATAAAAGGGATTAAACTTCAACCACAAACAGTTATATTCTTAAGCAAGCCAAAAAGAAGAACTTTTTAGAAAACCGTTGAATTTTCAACTCAGAACTTTTCCACCCAAAAAGATAAATTTGCAATCCAGAGAGACGAATTTTCTATCCAAAAAGACTAATCTACAACAAAACAGTTCAATTAAAAAAAATGACTATTTAACAAAATAACTAAATTTTTAATACAATAGTGGAATGTTTAAACAAATAGTTGAATTTGCAACCTACAAGGATAAATTTTTAACCAAATCGTCGAATCATTAAACAAAAAAGATTAAACTTCAACCAAAAGCAGTTGCATTTTCAACCAATAGTTGAATTTTTAAGCCCAGGAGACGAAAAATATAGTAGTTTATATTTCAACCAAAAGGCGAATTTAAGTAAAAACAGTTAAAACCGTAATCAAAACATATGAATTTTCAAACAAACTGTTGCAAATTTAACGAAAAAAGATCAACTTTCTACCAAAAGAGATGAATTTTCTACCAAGAAATATTTTTCAATAAAGAGAGAAAAAAATGTCAACCAAATTGTTGAATTTTCAACCCAAAGCGACTTTTTTTCAACAAAACAATGGAATTTTTCAAGCCAAAGAAATGCATTTTCAACTAATAAAGTAGGTTTTCAATAAAGTAGTTCAACTTTCAACGAATTAGTTGAATTCTCAAATAAATATAATAGTTAAATTTGTATTTAAAAAAATTAATTTTGAATAAAAATACGAATTGTTAACAAAATCAAAATAGCAAAATTTCCAACCAAGAGATGAATTCTGAACCAAAAATATAATAGTAGTCTTTTAATTACAAAGAATTACCTTTCAACTAGAAATAGTTGGATTTTCTTATTGGGTTCTATTAATTCAGTTCTCATTTAAGCGCAAAAGAAGAGAAAAAAGGGAAATTTCTTTAAAACAAAGGAAAGAAAGGAATTTTTTCAAAGAGGGAGGAAAAGGAGGGACTAGAGGAAAGGGTGTGAAGTTAGTATTTAGATACTTTACTTGTAAAATAAAATCATTTATTTTAATTTGCTCAAGCATTCAAAAAAATTCGTATTCTCATTTATGTTCTCTGGGTGTTATCTCACATTTTGCGTTAACCTCTCGCCTCCCCCCTATTCCACAAGCAAAAAAACGGTTATCCCCCCTCCCCATGGCAGTGTGACGTAGTTTTTGAACGGCCCCCAATGGATTTGACTACTCTTTCAGGACAACCCTTTCGCAGACATCAGCGAGTGGTTAGAACCTTCCGCTTTCTTGGAATATCGCCAAGTGGATGGTAAATGGCGCAGCTAGTACCGAGCATACTGATACCAATCAATATGGCGGTCAATCAATGCACTATTCAGCAGGGCACGGATATCCGTACCCGGATGTGATGGTAAGTGTTCCTAGCACGCACATTGGCTACTCGGACGCTCGACTCGTTTGATGTGCACATCCGGTCCAGACCAACCGACCAAAATATGAAATCCGCCGAATACATCGCGTCATCTACCTGTCAATAACACACTTGACGATTCGATATATTGCTTGTAACCGGACATGAAAAGAGCGTGAGAGATGTATCCATTGTAAGAACCTACAATGAGAAGACAAAAAAAATGATGACTAATATCAACAAGAACAAATTTCTGCTCCTTGTACTTCATTTTTTTTCACCTCAATTGTATATTTTATGAGAGCTTCACTAAATATGTACCATCACTCATGTATTATGCACTATGAATCTTTCGAAATAAAGCTAAACCCACTACTTGTTTTTTGAACGATGAGGGAAAACCGGACTTCTTGAAATATTTTCTTAAATACCTACGTCAATTTTGAAATATTATCACAGAATAATTAAGATATAGATGACTTAATTCTTCTCTATTGAATAATTGTATAATAAATGTTATAATAGGATCAAAAAAGTCATAAGCTGGGTTAATAAACGTTACCCGGCATTATTGGCTTAGTTCATTTGCTTTTCAATACGCGAAATTGAGTAACCAGTCATCGATCCATTCTTTGAGACTATTCATCAACGGTCCTCACTGGCCAATACTATTTAATGAAGAGCGAAAGTTCAAAGTACAGGCAGACTATATAAAAAAAACATATGTCGAAACCATTGTTTATGATGTTCATTATTTCCTAATTATCCATTCAGATTACAGATATACAATGAAGTGTATTCATATTGAGAATGTTAATTACTTTTACGCAATTTCATAAAATTATAAAATTTATTGTGAAATTACGATAACTTAAAATATACTTTATAAATAATGTAACTTTACATAACTGCGCATTAGTATATGCGAAAACCCCATTTTTTTAAATCATCTTGTGTATGATTTCATCTCAACTTCCTTTGTGTTATAAAAAAAAGTGTTAAGCCCTCCTTATCTAAAAAAATTAATAAATATAACGCTCATAAAATAATGATTAGGACATAATAATTAGTGCAAGTAATTGAAGTGTTTGTTTAAATAATTTATTACTGTTTGTATTTATCTTCTCTTAGAGTAATGCTAGAAAGTTACGGATCTTTCTGCAAAGTTTTCTTTGAATTTTCGGTTATGAACAAATAATTAATAAACATCACAAAAATCACTTTGTCGAGCAATCTCTTTCTGTTGTGGATATTTTTTCTGAAATAAAAGCTAAAAAATTATTAACTTAATTATTCAGTTACAAGTAATCATTTGATAAAGAACTTTTTGATTTATTTATATATAAATATATATTATCATCGATAAAAACTTGTTTTCTTCAGGGAAAGACGAAGGGGACTAATAATCAAGAATTTGTAGTTCCAAATTTTTATTCTAGGCTCTGCAATATTTTAAGATAGCATTTTTGTTTATAGTAATTATTTTCAAACTTTGGCAAAAGGATAAAAATACTTTATTCTGAAGAAAAGGATGTTCATTTATTACTTATTCATAACTAAAAAGTCAAAGAAAACCGAAAATTTCAGGAAAAATCGCAACTTTGCAGCATTACTCTAAGCGAAGATAGTTGTAAATAATAATAATAATAGATTTCAAATTTTCATCTCCAACTGTCCCGTCTACCGCGTAAGGTCATCCGCGGCTAGACACCTGACTCCAAGGAACAGTGTTGAACGATGTTTTCTCGCGTAAATTTCCCTCTCTTGCTTATATTTTAGCACAGAAGGAGCAGAAGTGGATGACGTACACGTTCCAGTTGCACCGGAATTGGTTGCTTTAAGGAACCATGATCGTAGCTTCCGGAGCCTAAAACTTCTCTCATATATAATGATAATTTTTCGAAAATATATAATACAATATCTTTCTTCGTGCTGGTAAGGATGTTATATTTTTCGTTACTTACCATTAAAATTCAGTGCAGTGTTTAAAATAATAAATTAATAAATAGGAATAAATTGAAAGCGTAGATATTTATTAAATATTCCTAAAACCTTTCTGAAGAATTTGGGTACGTTTATTAAAAAAAAAATTCTTCTATAACGCTCGTGGTGTGCTTCACTGATGCCATTCTACAGTTCGCAGATCAAGAACCATCTATGTGAGAAAAGGTCTGCAAAGACATTCTCCGGTTAGTTGGCAGCTTAAACACTGAGATACTACCTCTGCTCTTGCAGTAGGATATGAGCTTTCTGCAGGTGCAAACTCTTGCGTATTACGCTGCGTCCGCGTGTTCCAGGATGATGAGCGTAAAACCGGGCTGCTAACAACCATGCCCCAAGAAACATGACAGTCCCTCCATGGAAGTTTCAACTTCAAGGCGAGATTAGTAAAGTAAGAGCAAAACTGAGACGCTTCTACCAATTTCGGTACTATACTCACCAATCTCCCAATACATCTTATTCTCTACCATTAGAAAAGGGGCGAGAAAGGTTTTTGGATTAGACTCTATCGGGCCCTTGCCTAGTGGACTGTTAATTATTTATGTTATCAGTCGTTGCACATTTACAACTCAAGTTCTTTACGTTTCACGACACACACGCGTACACACATGAAATGTGCGTGAGACAATTTTTTACCACCGTTGCGTTTACATTTGTTCTTCTGGAAACATGGTATAAGTGGTTTCGAACCGAAAAAATGAGACTACCTTTAGATTTGCGTTGTATCCCTTATATTCGGTCTCTACAAGCCAAACACCAACTTTTTTAATTAATTTCACAGTAGTTTGGAGATTCTACTGTGTAGTTAATAATAATCTTCTATTTGATTCGCCGCGCGGTCAGTAATTTTGCCAAAACGTGGCCTTCGCTTTTAATTTAAAATTTTAGAAGGGACGAAATGAACATTGCCCTTTTTGACCCATACCGAAAATTGAGAGGGACGAAATGAACGTTGGCCTCTCAGGGGCTTCTACTTCGTTGGCCAAGGTTTGTTTTTACATCTCACGTATTGGTTTCAGCGAGCCCTAGTTAGGGTACAAATGCGTTTTACACTTCTGCCCGTTATTTGTAATTACACCTTTGTGGACCCACTAATTCAAATAGCGGGAGCAAATTGTAATGATTGACGCGAGGTATCGGTATTACTAACCCGACGGGCGCATATTTCAGAATTTTGCGGAGGATCATTCTTAGGGAGACTACTTGCTCATTACAAGTAGCTCGTACGACTGCCTCGATGTACTTCGATGGATGCCCTTGTAGATGCCCTGTCGGTGGTTACAGTTTGGGAATTTTTTAAACTAAGGTAATTGGATGGGCATTAGATATGGACGTGTTGCCGGGCGACTGTTGGACTTTATAACGTTCGCCTAAGGAAACTGCAATTCTCAGCAGTCACCTTTTCATTAATAGCATGGAACAGTTCAAGTAAAATGAATTCCGCTGATGTATCAAAATTGTTTTCGCAATTTGCTGTCTCTCAGGATTCTTTATTTTATTTTGAAACTTACTTTCGGAATCCTCCGTTTTATTTTATAAGAGCTTACCGCAGGTCTCACTTTTTGCTTCACTAATATTAAATTTTTATTATTTGTGACCCTTTTATTTAAAACGGAACTATTTTATTTTAAGGATAACTTTTTGTTCCGTTGAAATTGTTTGGATGAAACAGGGTAGCTGTGAACGGTCGGCGCATGGAGAACGGCTGGAGAATGGGGGAAACGGCTTACATTACGTACCGACATGATGGTTCACGCGGAACATCCTAGCGCGTCTTGTTTGCGTAGACACGCCGGCGTCATATCTCTCTTAGCATGTGTTCGGAGGTCATTGGTAAGACGCATTCGCTCGATGCACTCATGTCTGTACTGTCGGCCAAAAAAATTCTATCCTCTTACAGACTCTTATGAGCTTACGTATATTTTGGGTGCTCGCGACACTGTCGGCCTGCTGAAGAAAAGGGTCAACCCGAAGAACTCTGGGTATACCATACCGGCTCAATTAAATTTTAACTAGCTGAATCGACTTCCTTATATAACACAGGACCACAAAATGGTTTTGGGAGTCTACTGGGATTCGAATAGGTGTACTTTATGTTTTTGGGGTCGCTGAACACAAATCTATTCGCCAAATTGAGTCAGCACGTCAGGATTTGCAGTAAAATTAAAAAAAGTACCAATTGAGAAATTGGCATTATAGGGTGTGAGGTTTTTGGGTTTGTGGGTTTGCGGTATGCGGGTTTGTTGCTTCTTTAACGTGAGTTCCCTTTCCTCTCACGATAGGGTGCTTGCTTAACGTAAGGCCCCTTGCCTCTCATGATGGGATGCTTGTTTAGCGTGAGTCCTCTTACCTCTCACTATGGATTGCTATTTTAACATGAGTCCTCTTGCCTCTCACAATGGGGTGCTTGTTTAGCGTGATTCCCCTTTCCTCTCACGATGGGGTGCTTGTTTAGCGTGAGTCACCTTGCCTCTCACAATGGGGTGCTTGTTTACCGTGAGTCCCCTTGCCTCTCACGATGGGTTGCCTTTTTAACGTGAGTCCACTTGCCTCTCACGATAGGTTGCTTGTTTAGCGTGAGTCCCCTGCCTTTCACGATGGATTGCTTTTTTAACGTGAGTCCTCTTGCCTCTCACAATGGGGTGCTTATTTAGCGTGAGTCCCCTTGCCTCTCACGATGGGTCGCTTTCTTCACGTGAGTCCTCTTGCCTCTCATAACGGGGTGCTTGTTTAGCGTGAGTCCTCTTGCCTCTCACAACGTGGTGCTTGTTTAGCGTGAGTCCCCTTGCCTCTCACGATGGGTGGCTTGTTAAGCGTGAGTCCACTTGCCTCTCTCGATGGATTGTTTTTTAACGTGAGTTCTCTTGCCTCCCACAATGGGGTGCTTGTTTACCGTGAGTCCTCTTGCCTCTCACAACGTGGTGCTTGTTTAGCGTGAGTCCCCTTGCCTCTCGCGATGGGTTGCTTGTTTAGCGTGAGTCCCCTTGCCTCTCGCGATGGGTTGCTTGTTTAGCGTGAGTCCCCTTACCTTCTACGATGGGGTGCTTGTTTAGCGTAAGTTATAAAGAACGAACGTAGAGAGAGGCAAGGGAACTCACGCTAAACAAGCACCCCATCGTGAGAGGCAAGGTAACTCATTGTCAATTTTGCGAATGGATTCGTGTTCAGCGATCCCAAAAACATAAAGTACACCTATTAGATTCCCAGTAGACTCCCAAAAACATTTTGTGTTCCTGTGTAATTAGGTAATTGTGAAAAAAGGTTGATGAAAATCGGGTAATATTGTCATTAATAAAGAAAACCTTCAAGTGCATGCAAAATTGCTAAAAATATCAAGTGGGATTAAATATATCAAATGATTTTTTACTATCTTTTTTCAATCTTCTCGTCGTTATCTAATAAAGCTAATCTAGCGTGGTCCGTATTTTTTTTTTTCTCAACGATAACCCGTATCCTGGGATTTTGTAATTAATATGGGCTTTTAGATGGGTACAGCTAGATTTTCGGAAAAATAAAAAAGAAGTATTTAATTTAAACTTTTTGTGAACTAAAGCATAGCCACCTTTTAAGGAATTTTTAAGAAATAATTTCCACCCAGTAACTTTTTTTTTACCCCTCCCCAAATGCCTTTTTATTATTCCCGGAAAATGCCCCAGGAAATTCAAAATAACAGTTTTCTATCAAATTCATGCTAAAGACGATATTTTTCGGAATTTTTTTAACATGAATTATGTTTAATCAGGGTGTCTATCCTACCTGAAAAACGTGAAATTGTCAGGGAATTTTTATACACCTGGAAAACCATGGAAATTTCAGGGAATTTTTTTTTAATTCAGGGAGTTTTTTCGCTAGCGTGCTTAATTTTGTTTGAATTGCAATATAAAGTTCAATAATAATGATTAATTATTAGTAAAAGTAGCTTTACGATACTGTATTTAACTATTTAGTTGAAAATTCGTTCTTTTTTATAGAAAATTAATCTCCTAGGTTCAAAATTCATATTTTTTCTTGCGAATTCAATCATTTGTTTGCAATTTTTTCTCCCTCTTGACTGAAAAATTTTTCTTAGTTTAAAATTCAACTAATGTTGAAAATTTTTTTTTTGTTTGAATTCAACTGTTTTTGATTTCAAATTAAAATCTTTTTTGGTTGAAAGATTAACTACTACATTTTTTGATCAGGATGTATCTTTCTGCAATATAAAATTGAATAACAATGATTCTTCATTTGCAAAAGTAGTTTTATATTACTGTATTTAACTATTTAGTTGAAAATTCGTTCTTTTTTAGTTTTAAATTTACTTTTTTTGCACTGAAAATTTAACCATTTTGTTTTTGGTTCAAACTTGATCGTTCTTAGTTGGAAATTCACGTATATGGTTGAAAATTCATGTATTTTGTCAACAATTATTTTCAGGTAGAATTCAACTGTTTTTGATTAAAAATTAAAATCTTCTTTGGTTGAAAGATGAATTACTACATTTTTCGTTCAGAATTCATATTTTTTGTAATGAAAATTTTATTAATTGGTTAAAATTTAAACTCTTTCGTTCAAAATTAATTTTCTGTAGTTGAAGACTCATCATTTTAATGGAAAATTCATCTCTTTGGTAGCAAAATGAGTTATTTTGATGAAAATCTGTTTCTTTTTTTGTAGAAAATTAATTTTTTAAACTGAAAGTGTAACTATTCCAGTTAAATATTTCATCATTTTAGTTAAAAATTCATCTATTTGGTTTAACATTCAACTATTCCAGTTGAATATTCCACCATTTTAGTTGAAAATTCATCTCTTTGGTTAAACATTAATTTCTTTAATGTTTTTGTTTTCAAATTCATATTGTTGTTCGAAAATTTGACTATTCCAGATAAAGATGATATTTTAGTTGATAATTCATCATTTTGGTTAAAAATTCTATTATTCTAGATAAAATTTCATCAGTTTAGGTGAAAATTTATCTTTTTCATTTAAAATTCATCTATTCTTCTTTATTCATAATGTGTCCTCTGAGGGTTTACATGACTTCTATTTCTTACAATACTTCAGCCTACATATTTTATAAAATCTTATCCTTACTATTCGCAGTTAGTTACAACTATTAACAGAAAATCTTACAGCTAGATCCTTATTTCTATTTTTTGACGATAGCGCAATTTAGGACGTGTTAGAGAACGAGTGAGCGAGTGACCGAAAGCGAGAGTGCAAGCGAGAGAGAGGGCGAGAGCGCAATCGCATCTTAATCTACTTATGCTATTGCATAACCAATCCTTACAAACCATTACGCTTCTTATCTAAGCGACTTCCGTTTCCTTTTTCTTTTACTTCTCTTATACCTCCATTTTGCCATTTTTTCACATGCTTCTACATCCTTCCCATACATGCTCCTACGTTTCCTCTTCCCATTTACAGATTCTGCACTTTCTGTTCTCTTTCTTTTTCCAATACATCCCTTCCCTAACCTCTTTTCCCAATCTAAATGTTGCTATTCTGGTCCATCTTCTCTCTCCCCATCCTTTTTCTAAATACTTTGGTACTCCTTCCTTTTTTGTCATCTTATACCATTTATTATATTTTGATTCCTCAATCATCCCCTATCTTTCTATTAATTGTCGTTTCCTCTCCCTTTTTCCCAATTCTTCATAGTTTACTCCAGTTCTGTCTTCTATATCTTTAGCATTAAAGAACTCCCCCCCTGTCTTCTTCCCATCTCGTTAATTCTCCCCTCTCTTTCCCTTTCTAAGCTTTGTCTCAAATTTCCATGCCCTCTGTCCCGCTCTAGTACTTAATTTATCCCTTTGCGCTTCTTATCTCACCATATATCCTGGCGTCCTCCAGTGTACCTCTAGCGTCTATCTTATATATCTTTCTTGTCGACTCTCAATATCTTCCCTTACTTTCCATCCACATGTCTCTGCTCCACAACCTAATAACGGCATATCCCAGATATGTAAACTCTTTTACTTCTAACATTATTCCCTTTCATCTCCCCATTCATTCTTTCTTACTTCCCCATCCTTTTCTAAACTTCATTATCTTTGTCTTTTCTAAATTTAAATTCAATATTTTCCCATCTAAGTATTTCTCTAATTCTGTAGTTAAGCCCGCCATCCCTTTTTCATCCTCTGCCATCAACACTATATCGTCTGAGTATGCCTGTGTATATATCTTCTTGTCCCCTATTCTAACTCCTCTCCACCCTTTCTCTTCATTTCTTCTTCCAAGTCTGATATTAATCTTTAATTAATCTAAAAGAGATCATCTAAAATTATCTCGCCTCGTTCGAATGAGTCAAACATCGCCTTTAAGTCCATGGACATTGCTACCATTGCTCCATTCTCCCTTTTAATCCTCTTATTTACTAGATACTTCAGAACATATATGTTGCTTATTACCCTTATCCCTTTTCTAAACTTTGTCTGATTAGGTGGCTCTATCTTTTTTCCTCAACCACTTTCCTCAACCTGTCCGATAAAACTGTCACATATACTTTATACCATGTTGGCATTATCGTCACTTCTTTATAATCTTTAACCTCCTCCCCTTTGCCTTTCTTCACTATGGGTACCACTACTCCTTCCTTCCATAACTCTGACCACCCCTCTCCTCTCCATACTCTATTGCATATTATCCATGCCCATTCCTTTAATGCTGTTCCCCCATATTTCCAGACTTCATTTGGAATCTCATATATACCAGGTGCCTTTCCATCTTTCATTATCCCTAATACTTTGACTGTTTCCTCTTTTGTAATGTCCTTCTCCTCATATGTTTCCCTACCATATTTTCCTCCTTCCCTAACTTTCTAACTTTCCTCTCTACTCCTCCTAGTACTTCCATAAAATATTTTTTCCATTCTTCCACCTCAATATCATGGTTTACTCTTTTTCCTCTTCTTCTGTCTCTGTTTACCACCTTCCAAACCTCTTCTTCCGCCCTAGCCTTCTTCGCCTCTTCTTCAAACTTTTTATTTTCCTCCTCTTTTTTTTTTATCGCACAACTCAGTATACTCCTTTTTTCTCCTATATTTTTCTCCACCACTTGTCCCTTTTCTCCACTTTCTTAATTCCCTTCTCATTTCCTTCTTATTCTGTTTACATTCTTTATCCCATTCAACTCTATACCCTCTTTCACTAACTGCTTCTTCGCTTGTGCATTCTAACACTCTTTTTATTTCTCCTATCGTTATTTCCATCTCGTTTATATTTCCTTCCCCCATTTTGATATTCCTGACCTTTTCCTTGAACTGTTCTTTACCTTCCATTGACCGATCCCCTCTTTTTTCTCTTTACTTTTTCTTCTCCTATTATAAGCCTAATCTCTCATCTCCTCTGATTTCTCCTGCATATCACCGTTCACATAAACCCCCACTCTCTTCCATGTCTCTTCTCCCATATTTATCGCTTCTACTAATAATCCTTCTTTTTGTTCTTTTATCTATTTCTTATCCTTCTCTCTTAAACATTCGTTTCTTACACCCATCACTATTCCTGCCATTGCTCTGCCTTTTTTATTCTTCCTCCTTGCTTTTAGAACCTGCCATTTGTAACGTCTTGGTAATCTTCCCCTTACTCTTTCCCATCCCATATCATCTAGCCACGTCTCCGTCATTACTACTACATCCCAGAGTGTCAAATTTCTCATAAACTTCCTATCCCTTCTTTCTAAGCCTGATATATTCCAGCAGCATATACTCCAATTTTCTCTAATTGCGTTTCCCGCCTCCTTTTGTTTCCAACTATTTCTTATTTCTGTATCTTCCGTTCCTTTCTCTCCTAGTATTCCGCCACCTCATTTTTTGCCAACTCTTCCCTGTCCTCGTCCCAATTCCACCATACAAATTCTATCTGCATTATCTCATACTTAACCCATGTTCTTCTTCCCTTTTTTCTTTCCTCTTTTGCTGTTTTCGTTAACTTATACTGCATATTCATTTCTACCCATGTCACATCATCCTCTATTCTGTTCCCTTCCTACACTTCGCACTTCCTCCATCTCCACCTTAGCATCAATCCTTTTTAGTACTTCTTCCACTCTTTCCTTCAGCTCCTTCCCCTCCAATCTTAGACCCTGTATCACTATGCTTCTTTTTCTTTCTTCTCTCTCTTTCTTTTCTATTCTTTGTTCCATTTTTCTCAACCTTTCCTTCTCCTTATTCCCACTCTCCCCACCTCCAAACTCACGGTTTGAACTTTCTATTTTTTTATCCTACCTACCAACTCCTCTACCTTTTTATTATTTTTCCCCCTCTTCTACTGCTTTTCTTCATATACCCCCATTACTTCTACCATCATTTCGCGAGTTTCTTTCAATCTTTCCTCTTCCATCGGATCTTTAGCCTCAGCTTTGTTTTCTTCTGTCCACTTATTGCTCTCACCCTTCTCCACAAAACTATGTTTTTCCGCCGGCGATCTGAACCTTTTTTTATTTTTCAGGCTTGATCCTATATCTTCCTTGTCTTCACTGTTTCACCTCTCCCCTCTCTTTCTTTCTATGAATGACTCAATGGATCCAAGGCTGCTCGCTCTCAACCTCTCCTTTTCTACCGTTTTCCTATACTTTCCCCTTGCCTTCCTCTCTTTCTTCTTCCCTTTCGATGTACTAAAAACTTCCTGATCCAAATCCCTTTTTTCCTTGCTGGCACTGGCTCCGCTAGCCACGAATCCAATTCAAACAATCCAGCCTTTTATCATTCTCTGTCTATCTATTGTCGCGTATACCTGCCGCGCCTCTCTCTCTCTCTCTCTCTCTCTCTCTACCCCGCACTGCTATGACCACCCTGTCACAAACCTGAAACCAACCTAACCTCATCTTCACCCCCTTGTCAATCTCTCAATGTCGCAATCAATCTCGCAAAAACAAACCCTTCTACACTCTTCCACAATCTACTCACCTCAAATTTCACCACAAATATTAGAAAAACTCAGCATCAATAATTCTCCGCTGCCTCACACTTTCATACCGGAAACGGAAGTCCATTAACCTATTCCAGTTGAAGATTCATTATTCTATTTGAAAATTCATCACTTTGTTTAAAAATCTAACTATTCTAATTGAATAGTCCATCATTTGAGTTCAAAATTTAACTGCTTGGTTGAAAAATAATTTTTTTAACTGAAAAGTTAACTATTCCATTTTTGTTTCAAAATTTATCTTCTTTAGTTCAAAATACAACTATTTGTTTGAAAATTTGTCTTTTTTAGTTGAAAACTCAACTATTTCGTTGAAAATGTATGCATTTTGTTGAAAAATCACCTCTTATGGTAGAAAATTCAAGTATTCTAGTTAAATATATACGAAGATGTTAGTTTTTGATCTACTGATCCTCCAATTTATTTTAAACAAGCTGAAAGGCTCAGTAGATCAAAAACTAACATTTTCGTACCTATATATTTACTGCACTTCCAGTTAAATATTCATCATTTCTGTTGCGAATTCATCCTTCTGATTGAAAATAAAACTACTTGGTTCAAAGTTAAACTTTTTTTTTAAATTCATCTTTTTGTTTTCAAATTTACCTGTTCCAGTTGAAGACTCATCATTCTAGTTGAGAATTCATATATTTTTATGAAAATCGTCTTTTTTTAGTAAAAAATTAATCTTTTTGGTTGAAAATTCAAGTATTCCTGTTAAATACTCATCATTTTAGTTAAACATTCATCTATTTCAGTTGAAGATTCATAATTTTAGTTGAAAATTCATCACTTTCGTTGAAATTTTGCTTGTTAAAATTAATTTTTTTAATGAAAATTAAATTATTCCATTTTTGGTTGAAAACTGATCTTTTTTAGTTTAAAACTCAACTATTTGGTTGAAAATTATTCTTTTTAATTGAAAGTTCAACTATTTGGTTGAGAATTCACGTATTTTGTTAAGAAATCTTTTTTCTAAGGAAATTATTGTTCCTGGTTGAAAATAAGATTTTTTGTTGAAAATCCTACTATTCGAGTTGAAAATGTTTGGTTGAAAATTATTATTATTTTTTTTTAATGAAAATTTAGCTATTCCATTTTTCATTGAAAATTGATCTTTTTTAATTCAAAATTCATGTATTTTGTTGAAAAATCGTACTTTTTGGTAGAAAATAAATATTTTTTGTTCAAAATTCAGATTTTTGGTTGAAAAATCAACTTTTCAGTTAATGATTCATCATTTTAGTTGAAAATTCATCAGTTTGGTTGACAATTTTTTTTTTAACTAAAAAGTTAACTATTCTATTCTTGATTGAACATTGATCTTTTGTAGTTCAAAATTCAAATATTTCATTGAAAATATGTCTTTTTTAGTCGAAAATTCAACTATTTCATTGAAAATTCATATTTCGTGTTGAAAATGTAATATTTTACTTTAAAAATTAGGAATTTGAAGCGGTTTAATTTGAAGTTAATATGGTATTCACATTGATATTACCTAAACATGCACTGAAGTTTAAGTATAAGAAGAAAAGTAGATGGGAAATGGCCGAACTTATGAAAAAAGTAAGGAAATGGGAAGAAGTCAGCTAAAAGGTAAAGAAAAGGATGCAGACGTTGGAATGAAGACTAGAAAGATAGGGGATGATTGAGGAATCAAAATGTAATAAATCGTATAAGATGATAAAAAAGAAAGAAGTACTAAAGTATTTAGAAAAGTGATAGGGAGAGAGTAAGGCGTGAAAATTTGTTTGTTTCTGAAATTAATGATACAATTAACGAATGTTAACAGTAATATTTTTCATGCATTGAATTGTGCCTTTTCACAGGGAAGTTGGAGAAAAGTCTAGTTTTTTCGAATCTCTTATACTATGTCGCTTATTGATCAGTATTTCCTTATCTTCGAATGTATATCATATATTGTTTTAATAATTAGTATATTACCCCCGAAAGTACGTTTAATAATGAATGTTTTATTAATAAAATGCGTTGCCGGCTACTAGCTCGGATGCCTGTTCTTTTGTGGCCTGCATCAGCACGCGCTGAGGCCGCCTCGCGTAGCGCTGCCACCGCGCCGCTGCTCTCGGTCAGCTGAGCAGATGCATGTGATTCGGTCGTCCGCCCGACTTTTGCAAAGCCGAGGTTTTGCTGGTCGGGCCGGGTATCAAAAACACATCTTTTTTATTTTTTCGTAATACGATCAATTTTGAGGTTGAACACACCGACGCTCTCTTTTTTCCATTCACTTGTCAAGATAAATTTTTTTCGGTTGCTAAGTACGCAATAACACAATACTGAGTGAGCGTTACTTCGTTAGCGAGCCACAAAAATCTTGAGGCCAACCAGAGATCGCGTTAACTCTAGCAGGCCGCAAAAGCCACGGTTCCCGGACAGAAGTGCAGCCGGGAAGACGTACTTTCGGCTAGGGGACGAAGAAAAATAATTTGCTTAAACAATTAAATTTAATAGCCCTAAGTATAGTTCTTTTTTCCTTAAAATCACCCACATAGATTAATGAAATGTGTGAATTGAAAATAATTTGCATGTATATCTTTCCTATAGTATAAAAATGAAACAGAACAGAGAAGTAATTTTAAGTAAAAAACGGGCATTACTTTTCTTAGAGAAATTAAATTAAATAGGGTTGTTCCGCAATTTTAGATCAAATAATTTTTAATACATAATTTTAATCTAAACTCAATGTACGATCTAAAATTTTTTTCTGTTGAGTCGTTCAACAGAAAAAAATTATTAAAAATTGAAGGCGGGAAAACACTTATTCAAGTTGG
>JAABKJ010000153.1:0-58487 GCA_011634705.1 Andricus grossulariae | reverse complement strand
TTTCAGTTTTTGAATTTTCAGCCAAATTGAGAGGATAAAGTGTTTTAACGTAGTTTAATTTCTGGCATAGAGAGATTTTAATCCCCCCTACCTCCGAATTATTACATTCCTATAAATCTTTAATTATACAATTGATCATGGGTCACAGAAAATGTATGGATTGTAATATCTTAAAGAACTGGTGAAGCCAGAGTTTTTGAAAAATCTATCTTCAAATAGCTTTTAATTTTGAAAAGACCGCGTCTAGATGTCTCGAAAAATTGAGGGAGTTGGAAAAGGAGATAGACCTACACTTTCGGGATGACCAGCCAATCATATGAAAAATATTTTTCTATCATACCGAATTTCGGGAGGAGACACTTCATTTTGAAAAATGATTTAAAAATGGTGTCTTCTGATCTGGATATGGTCACCATTTCTTTATTGACTCTCATTCCGTTTATTTTTTTTTTTTTTTACACAATTGGCCGAATTCCTAGCACAGCATAATACGAAAGCGCTGGATTTCCGATACTAGGTCGACCGATCATGGGTCTCTTTTCACCTCTTTCCCAGTCAAATGGAAATTTTATAATTTTTCCTGGTTCAAATATTGTTGCACAAAAATTAACTTTATCATAAAAGATAACCAATTTTTTCTAAAATTAGTTTCAACAATATAAATGACTTCGTTTAGAAATTTTAAATAAAAAAAGTACGCAAAATGTCTCGTCACTCAACTGTCCCAAATTAAAAATTGCTAAATAATATTCACCCCCTTTTTTTACATTTGAGATTCACATATATCATTTATATTGAGTTGGAAAATATGAAAATCAAGAGTAGAGTTCAATATTTTAGAGTTTTGTAGATTCTGTAAGAATCTTTTGTTTAAAAATGTCATTGTTGCTTGGCTCATTTTTAGAATAAATTTCTATAGGTATGTGAACAATTTTTTACAATTTACAACAATTGGTGTTGAACTTGAAAGGATTTTTATTATTCAAATATAATTTTTTGACATATTTCAATATATAATTCGACCCCAGGAGTTGGAAAATACAATTTTCAATAAATATCCGTGGGTGTGTGTAAATTTTTCTGTTCACCATTTCTCGAAAAGTAAAAGAGCTATAATAATGAAATTTGAACGAATTGTAGCCCTAATGGATATTCAGGCTTGATATGATTTTGTGCTACATCGGCCATTTAGAAGTGGGTTTTTTCTAAGTTTAGAGATTTACAAAAATTTTTACCTTATTCATATGATAAAAACTGTTTTGATATTCAAAATAAAAGAATACGATGTGTAGTGTATTTGTTCGCGTCTTCGAGACGCATCGATTGCCCAATTGAAGAACTTTTCATGACCTACCATAACCTACCAATATCGTTTTTAAATTTTGTAACAAAATTATTCATCTTGTTTATAAGAGGATCTTTTTTGATATTGGAAATATAAAAGTACTGTATTTGATGTAATTGTTCGCATTTTCGAGACTCATGGATTGATATAGTGACAAACTTTCTATGATCATTCATGATTAATCAATAGTCGAAATTTCTTTCTTTTGTTAGAGAAAAACCTCCTTCTATGAGGAAGCTAATTTATTTGCTTATACCTTTGAGGAAGAAAAGTTCTCATGAAATAAGCAGAAATAATTACACCCGTAGTAAGTAATTCATTTAAAAAAAAATAAGGTTGGACCCTTTTTCAAACAATTATCGACTGATTTTCATTTTTAAATCAAATATTAAATCAAATTTTTATATGTAATTGCTCATACAATTTCGTGCGTTCAAACATCGTTAAGATTTTATTTGCTCATTAAAAAGAAATCATGTTACGATTCGAGGTGGTCGTGTGCATTGGTCTGATATAATCTGATCGGCTTTCCCATAAAGTTGCACATTACCCAGAAATCAATATCACATCAGACATTAGAAAATAGCAACTTAAACATTAACATTATTACATAAGCTCAATAAAATATTCGATATGATTCGCATATTTATATTCAACGTGTGTGATAGCTAATATATGTATGGCATACAATAGCAATAATATGATTGCAATATCTGTTCGCTTTGTCCTCTTCAAGGCTCGATTTTAAATCGTCGCATGTCGCATGTCCTTATTTGCATTCTCGTATCGTCTAAAACAGAAAATTTATTACCGGAATGCTCTTCAGTCACCTTTTCTTTTTAATTCCGCGCTAATTAATTGTCTCGTTTACTTCCAGATTGTTGTAATATTGTTGCAGGCTGCTATTCGACTAATAACCGGTTTATGGAAATTTATGCAATTTATTCATTAGATTGGAGCTATTTCCTATTTGCAAAGTGACATTTAACTGCAAAATGAATAAATCAAAAGTTATATCATTTTCCAGTTATATTTACTCATTATTTAAGTTCATTGAATATACAAAAAATGTTTTAAAGTTTAAAAAGGAAAATATCTGACATTATAGTACTAACACAAATTGGATTATATTAAAATTATTTTTATATCTTTTTTCAGGTTTTTCACAAATAGTTTAAAGTTTAGACTAAAAAAATGTTTGTGCACATTTCTTTGGTATATTTCGTCATATTTTAATTTTCTCTTCGAACATATACTTTGCTGGATTGTAAGTTTCTCTTCCGGCATATTTTATCCTCAACATAATTGAATTCTAAAGAATTTTAATCAATCTCCTGCTTGGTCTCCGGCAGTATATGCCGAAATAGAAAATTAATATCCAGCAAAATATATGCCCGTTGATTTTCATTGAATTCTTTTAAATTCATTCCAATTTTACTAAAGTGAGTGGAATATTTTGTATTAACCCTTTTTTCAATTTATTTGAATTCATTCGAAATTCACTGTGAATTCTTCTTATTTTATCCTGAATTCTTTTCAATTCTTTTTCTACTTCTCTTGAATTAAAAAAAAATAGAATAAATTAATAAAAATGTAGGGTGAACTTGAAACAATTCAAGGTAAATTCAAAAGAATTTAAATGATTTTTTTTCAAATACAGAAAATTCCATTGATTTTAGTAAAATAAGAGTAAATTTTAAAATAATTCAAAAGAATTTAGGAAGGATTAAAAACATTTAATAGAATTCCAAAGAATTCCGGATAATTTGATAATAATACAGGATGAGTTCCAAATGATTTCAAATAAATTGAAAATAAAAAATTCAAATAAAATGAATTGCTTTAATTCTTCTAAATTCACTTCAGTTTTACTGAAATCAATGGAATATTTTCAATTTCTGTCAATTCATTTGGAATTGACCTTGAATTCTTATTAATTTATCCTGAATTCTTTGGAATTCTATTGATTTTTTAATTCTTCCTGAATTGTTTTATGAAATGAATGGATTTTTGTTAATCCATTTGAATTCTAATTAATTTAACTTGAATTCTTTCAAATCCTTTTGAATTTTTTAATTCTCCCTAATTTCCCTTGAATTCTTCTAAGTTCACTCCAAATTTACTCAAATCAATTTTTTTTAATTCTTAGGAATTCTTTTGAATCTTTTTCCATTCTCTCCGAATTCGCTTTCATTTTTCGTTTCTTAGTTGCAGATGCAAACTTTGTCGCAAAGGTAGCCCAGTTCTGCAGAAACCAAAAATTGCTGCAAAATCAGGAACGGAATTTCAAATTAAAATTTTCCACCAATACTCCCTAATAATTTTACTGGAAAGTGAAAAACCTCTACTTATATGTAAATAAAAATTTTATCCTATTTTTTAGTAATAATTTGATCACTTATTGGTTTTTTAGATAGAATAATAAAAGGTTGAGTATTGCCTTCTGACAAAATAGGCCAGCTTTTAATTTTTCTCTTCCGGCATATATTATTGCCAACCAAATTCCTTTGTCGGCTGTATTCTAAAGAATTCTGAAGAATTCATAGAGAATTCCAAAGAATTCTAAAGAATTCATAGTGAATTACAAAGAATTCTGGAACTGGAAAGGGTGGCGAGTGTGACCGAACTCGCGCTTGAAATCTAAAGAATTTCGAAGAATTTATCATGAATTCCAAAGAATTCAAGGTTAATTAAAACAAGTTAAAAAATTCATCTCCGGAAAAATATGCCGGAATAGAAAATTTACGAACGCGCCTGAGGTGAGGTATACTCCTCTCCCTCTCTAGAAGAGATTAAAAATATGCCGGAAGAGAAAATTAAATTTCGGCAAAATATGCCGGAAGAGAATACACAATGTTTATTTTAAATGCAGATTTGAAGCAGTTCGTTAAGTTAGGATTTGGATTCAGTGGCAGATTCGACTTCGATTCCCCACGAAACAGTTTTTTTTTAAATAACTTTCAAATATTTTTGTTTAGAACGAGTAAATTTAAATCACAGGAAGTGTTTGGGTTATAGAAATTCGATTGATGAAAGTTTAGTGATAGTTAAAGAAAATATATAGACTTGGTAATTGGTTTGTCACTTTTGCTGTCCGAATGCGATTAATGTATGGTGCTTCGGATCAGTGCCATAATGGAACCATATTGCGACCCCAAAAGCACTCACAAAATGACAAATTGCTTTTTCTTCTTATATAATATACTTTTTCTTTCTCTCTGTGTGACGAAAATTATTTCTTGAGACTAGGATTTTGGGTATTAAAAAAAAATGTTGTCAAGAAGATTTTTATTTCAATGAAGGTTTGAGAGTTTAGTAGTTTTCAAAATTGGAATCCTTTAAATCCGAAGGCTTTTCATTTTAATGATTTCGAACTTGAAATTTTGTAAATTTTGATTAAAAAAACTTTACTGCAATTTTAAACGGGTGCGAATTTTAAATTATTCAATTTTGGATAATTATAAAGTTGAAAGTGTTCATTTCTCAAAGCTTCACAATTCAGATTGGTAATTTCCTAACTATATACTTCCTTAATTTGAACTTCGAACATCTGCGCAGTTTCTAACTTTCGCAATTTGAGACATTTGGTACATTTGGAGGGTTTCAAAAATTTCCAACTTGCTGTTACTCAATTTTTAACGTTTTCAATTAAAAATTATTGTTCAACTTTGAAAGTTCAATATTTCAGCTTCAAATGTTTCAGTATAGAATGCTATATTCAAAATAATATTGTTGATGGTAAAAGCTTTCATTGTTAAATTGTTTTAACGCAAATACTTTGAAATGTAGGTTATCCAATGTTAATTTTAAATTGTGCAACACTTTGGAAGTTCGGAATTGTTCAATTTTAAGAACAAACTCAAGATTATTATTGTTCATTTTTTATCGTTTTCGATCCGAGTTTGTTCAAATCCTGATAGTTCAAATTCCTTTCCATGGCATAAAATGTAAACAATTAAATCCAATTTTGCTAGATTCCTTTTTGAAATGATGAGTGTTATCAAATATTTTCAAACGATTATTTTGATGGATCTACTTAATTGTTGCAGTGGGCTTGTCGTTGGGGGACGAATAATAATTCGAATGGATCATCATGACAAACGACCGGGGTAGAAATATCCGGTTCGAGGGTTTAGTGTCTCCACAATTTCCTTAAGGCTTAAGGATAGCAAGAGTTTAAATTCGTATTTCGATCGATCGTCGTCCAGGTGTTATTGAGAAGCTAAATTGAATATCCTCGTAATTACTCGTCATTAAAATTAATTGTAATAAGTGCAAAATCCATTAAGTGAACACTTACTTGTGTCTCTTAAATAATTTAATAAAATTATGGTGTTCCTAATAACCGGGTATCTAGTTACCTCGAAAACCTGGAATTTTTAGAAAATTTGTATATACCCGAACGAATCTGGAAAAGCCAGATCATTTTTTTAAAGTCAGGGTATTTTTTCAAACGTGCGTAATTTTGTTTATTTGTTTGTGATGTAAAATTATATAACATTACATTTTCGTTCGTAAAAGTAACTTTATAGTACTGGTATTATCTTTTTTTAATTAAACTTCTTTTAATCATTTTCAATAATCTTAGGAAAATGTATTTTATTCAAAATATTAATATGTTAATGAAGGGTACAGAACTAGGTAACCAACCCTTTTTATCGAAAATGGACCTATTGCATGAAAAGCGCGATCTGCAATTTGGATTTTCTCGGATCAGTATAATTGTGTTTGTATCAAACATTTTTTATTATCATCTCGAATCCCTGTATTTCGAGATCAAGTTTTTTATTTTCAAAGAATTGAAAATTCGATTTTTAATGGATATCCAAAACCGATTTTGAAGACCCATGAAATTTTAAAATTCTCGATCGATTTTTCGGAATTAGCTAACATTTTTACATCAAACGTGCATTTTTTATTGCAATCCGCAGCTAAGCCTGCTCGAATTTTAAGTTTGTGTCCACTTTGAGATTGTCAACTTCCACATTCATTTTCTCGAACCTGGGTAACTTTTTTTAATCAAAATTTTTTGTTATTAGTTCACCAACACTTCAGCTTGAGAGTTGACTTTTTTGTATCTTTAAATACTAATTTTGATTTCACAGATTGCTTTTTCGCTCCCCAGAAAAAGTCTTATTTTTTGGTTATCTAGTCCAGCATTGCCGCCCTTCAAATATACACTTAGTTTTAAGCATGAAAAAAAATTGTTTTAATTATTATTCAATTTCATAGACTTCATAAACAAATTGAAGGAAGGATTCATTTATCTGCTTAGTATTATTAATTTATTTTAATATTCGATAGCGATAATTAATATATTCAAGAATATCTTGTAATCATTTGTGAAAGTTTCTCAAATTAAGCATGTTAATTCAATTTTAAAAAACTTGTACCATTAAGAAATCACTCCTCCTTATTTATAAAGTTATGTTCACAAATAGAAAACCAGTTTTTTAATTTTACATATAAATAGTACCATATTTACATATTTAGATATTATATACTACAAGGACTGAAAAAAAACTAATCGTTTTATATTTCTTGTTTCAGGAAGTGTTTGAAAAACTGAATCAAAAATGGGCTGCACGTCGCAATGTGCCAAGTACTTCCTCTGTTTCTTCAATTTCATCTTCTTCGTAAGTACAATTATTCATTATTTTTAGTAGTCATAATATTAAGTTGGAGTTTTGAAGAATTTAGAGAATTTTCAATTTAATATTTAAATTTTTTGCGATAAAATGGAAGGCTTATCATAATGAAAATTTATTATTGAGGAAGCGTACGTCTCCATAGTTGCGTTACTGATTGCGTTATCAGCATAGTAACATCACGTTTGAAATTACCAACCAGAACGGGGAATCAAGATTATTCTCATGTTACAGATCGCCGGAGGTGCAGCCCTCGCCGTGGGTATCTGGCTGATCGCTGATAGAAACTCCTTCACCAACCTCATCAGTCAAATCGACGAAACCGACGTTTTGGTAAGTAGAAAATAATTAAAATCTCGATCAAAATTCAATTAAAAAAAGTTTCTCCATAACAAAGAATATAATCCCTCTTATTTTTATTTAAAATAGCTATTTGTGATACAAGTGCTCAAAATATGTAACTGCCAACGAGTGTGAAACAACTTGCAGTATGAGCCGGAGGTTAAAGCTTAGGAAAAGTCAGGAATTTTGAATGTTTTTTAAAAAAGTCAGGGAATTTCTATAATAGGCACTTCAAATAATTGTCATTGATAATGAATTAAACATTTTTTCATTTTAATTTGAAATTGTTTTATTCCAGTTATAAAAGATTCTATGTTAAAAATGTTACAAGATTAAGATTCTGGTTAAGGGCCAGGAAAAAATTAGGGAATTTTGAAAATGAAGTTTTGCGGCTACTCTGATATAATACAGTGAAACCCGGATTTAGCTCCCTTGGATTGTGCCCTTCCGAGAATTGACGCCGCGCCGTGTTGATACATGAGAGGCGTTTGCGGGGGGATTTGCGGTGTGCATTCAGGCTTGACAAACCAGAGAGAGAAGCAGGAGAGTGATAAAACATGAGAGAAACAGAATAGTTCCGAGTCTCTAGATTTAACGTCAAGGTCAGCCCCAAAACTGGCGCTAAATCCAGGTTCGACTGTATTCTACTTAGTAATTTATTTTCCTTGTATTTCTTGTTGGAAATTCAATACTCCTGTTTAAAACGTCATAATTTGAAAATACTTCTTCATGACAAAGAATACAATCCCTCTTATTTTTATTTAAAATAGCTATTTCTAATATAAGTGCTCAAAATAGGTGACTGCCAACGAGTGTGAAACTTGCAGCATGAGCCGGAGGTTAAAACGTAGGAAAAGTCCGAGAATTTTCTTGCTCAGGAAAAAGTCACGGATTTTGAAATTTTATTGCAAAAGTCAGGGAATTTCTATAATAGGCACTTGAAATAATTGTCAAGAATAACAATTTTTTTAATTTTAATTTGAAGTTGTTTTATTCCGGTTATAAAAGATTATTAAAGGTTATGAAAGATATTACAAGATTAAGATTCTGATTTAAGAATATTAATGGTCAAGGAAAAATTAGGGAATTTGGAAAATGAAGTTTTGTGGCCACTCTGATATAATACACTTATCAGTAAATTATTTGCCTTGTATTTCGTGTTGAAAATTCAATAGTCTTGTAGAAAAATTCACCATTTTTGGTTAAATCTTCAACTTAAATCTTTCTTGGTTGAAAATTTAACTATTTTTTTTTAATTAATTTTTTTAACTGAAAGTTTAACTATTCCAGTTGAAGATTCATCACTTTAGTTAAAAATTCATGTCTTTGTTTGAAAACCTTACTATTGGATGGGAAATTGATCTTTTTTAATGAAAATTCATCTTTTTTTGGTAGGAAAGTAGACATTTTGTTTTGAAGTGTCCTCTTTTTGTTTATTCGAATTTTCGCAGTTGTTCATTCGAATTTTCAATACAAATTTAGACATACTTAGAACGTTGGATTTTTCGAAACATAAAAAAAAATACTGTAAGCGTATCCAAATTTGCATAAAAAATTCGAACTAATGTCTTCACAGAAAATTCGTCTTTTGTCTCGAAATTTCAACAATTGAGATGAAATTTTTGTTCTTTCTTGACTAAAAAATCTTTGTTTGTTGAAAATTCGTCTTTTTGGTTGGAAAATTCAACTTATGGGTTGAAAGTTAAACTACTATTTTAAAAAATCATTTTCGATTGCTGATTTATCATTTTAGTTGAAAATTTGTCTTTTTTGTAGAAAATTATTTGTTGTTGTTGTTGAAAATTAATTTTTTTCACTTAAAATTCAATGTTTCCATTTTTGGTTGAAAATTTATATTTTTTAGTTGAAAATTCAAATATTTGTTGGAAATTTATGTATTTTGTTTAAAATTCGTCTTTTTGTTAGAAAATTAATCTATTTGGTTGAAAATTTAATTTTTCTGTTAAAAATGCAACTGTTTTTGGATTGAAAAATCTTTTTTTTTATGAAAATTCAACTGTTTTGTTAAAGATTCGTCTTTATTAATTGAAAATAAATCAATAAATTTGACATTTTCGAATTTTAATTTGAAATTGTTTTGTTCCGTTTATAAAAGATTCTATGTTAAAAATGTTACTATATTAAAATGCTGATCTTTGAATAACAATGGCCAAGGAAATTCAGGGAATTTTGAAAGTAATATTTTGCTGCCACCTTGGAGTAGCAATTTTTCACACTTTTACGCAAAATTTCCGATCCCGTATGGTTGTTTGTCAACCAAATTTGTGTATAATTTTTAACAAGAATGTTAAGAATATTTTTCTTTTGCCGGTGTGCAAAGTTACTAATCTCTGAAGTGCGCGTATGCATCCATTGGCCCAATTCGCAAAATATATGAGTTTCAAAGTGCACATACGCCAATATTATTCTCACACAGTATGCTGGCATGAAATTCCTTACTTTCGAGCTCAGCGTTGTAATAAAATTATTTTTTTTATACCAAATTTTACATTCCACGGAAAGCACTAAATTCTTTCCTTGCAGAAATAATGATTAGATCCATATTTCCGGAAAAGAAAATGGAAAAGGCTATTACAAAAAAGAGTAGATAATAAGTCGCGAAGCAGTTATTTTTGGAACATCCTGTTATATAATTGATACTTTTCTTTTTAAATGAAAGCCAAATGAAGAAACTTTAGTTTTCTACTATTCAGGTCTAGTAAAAGAAGAATGCATTTAAAGTTATAAAATAATATTCTTGAAATAATGATCAAACTGATTGTGAGGTCTTCGAAGCGAGACTGCTTCTTGTTATTTCTTGTTCCTCGTTTCTCGTTACTTGCTTCGAAACACCTGTTCACTTGCTTACATTAATGCAAATAATTCAAGCAATGCGGTAGAAACTGGGAGTTGCTATTTGGCTTCCTACCAAACATTTGGGATCTTAACGAGCCGTTGATGCTTTGAAAATTGATCTTTTCGGATGTAAATCAGTAAATCTGATGCTATTTTGACTCGATTCTCGGGGTTAACGATTTCTAACTTCAGAAATAGAATTTAGAAATGAAGAAATACTTTAATTATTAAACGAAATTTATTTTTAATTAAACAAACAAATTAATTTTGTACAAATTAAATTTTTTTCATAAAATCTTAGATAAATTCATTAATTATTTTAAAATTTATAAAAATTTAATAATTTTTTTCAAATATAAATAAGATTATTAAAAATATGAATCGAGGTTTAAAATTAAAAAAGGGTCATTTTGCTTCACAAATTTTGACTTTGAAACCTAATTTTTAAAATTTTAAAATTGAAAAAAAAGATAAAATCTATATTAATATAATTTATCTATGACCTATGTTATTGTAAATAATTTATCAATCAATTACTTGAAATTTAATAATACAATTATTATAACAATTGTAATCGCCTAAAAATGTAGGCAAATTCATAAACTTTACACCTCACGGTTATATTCATTTGAACAATAATAATTAATAGTCTTCGACCGATATACTGTTTATAAAAAACAAAATTTCTAATTTAATAATAAACATTTGGACACTTTTTCAAATTCTCAGTTCTCTAACATATTTGCAATTTTGTCTACACAATTTTTTCTATTTTGCGGGTCCTGAAACATGAGCCATTTTTGCACAACCTTATCATCTGAACAGTGATAGTTAATAATTAGATAGTTAATCACATTACTGATAATAATAGTAATTACTTAATTACTGGTTGAGTGTATTTAGTTAATTTCATTTTTGATAATTAATTTAAATAAAATTTAAATAAAAATAAATAATTTAATTCGTTTTTACATTCCAACCATTTTTTGACTGCATATCAACCTTCTTTTGACGAGTTCGATGATTACTGATATATACGGATAAAAAATGATGGCTGTTTTTTGTGTACAAATGGCTCATGTTTTAGGATCAGTAAAAAATAGAAAAAAATGCGTTTAAAACTTAAAAATATGTGAATGTTTCTTTAGTTTGTTAAAAAAACATCAAACAATAAAAAAACGAAAAACCTTTTTTTCTTGTAACTTTAGGAACAAATTAACAAAAGTGCATTTTCATGCTATTATCAAGTAATCTAATCATTTTGAGTTTTTTTTGCTCATCCTATAACCCACACTTTTACCATTTTACAGGAGAGCCAAAAAACTTACTCAAAAATCGAATTTTTTATTTAAAAAAAATGGCAAACGGATTTTTGAGATAAATCAGTGCGGAATTGAATCCTGAAAGGTTTGATTAGAAAGTGTTCTTAGTTTCCTACAAAATTAAGGGATACAGTTTTTTTTTTCGTTTGAGGAGCACGTTTTTAAACTCTAAACGGTAATAAAAAATCCAATTAAAAAAAAGTGGAAATTTTTTTTTAGCTGTTGAGTTGCAAAATCGAGGCACACGTTTGGATAATAAAAATACAAATTTTTTATTTTGATGCGACTGCGCATACGCCTTGTGTTGTGTCCTCACCACAAATTCACAGTTAGACCCTTATGGCAAAAGTGAAATTTTTTTGATCATTTTCGAAGGTCAAATATTTTTTTTCCAAGAAATGCTTATGACCAATAGAAAAGGATGTGAAAAGACGATTCGAAACAATAGAAGATCAAATTTTCTTCTGATAATATAGTTATTAAATCATTGAAACAGGCGGTATCTTAAAAAAAACTGCTTAATGCCTATTTTCATAAATAAAAAATTTTCGACCCACTTTTTAATCTTAAGTTCCTTGAAGAAAAATCCTCAGCTTTATTGTAATGAAAAAAATGAGGTTCGATTGATATTAAAAGAGTTACAAATCGCTGAAGGCGATCGTATAAAGAAAATGTCACCCCCTCCCACTCGGTAAATATTTGTCGACATTTGTTGTCTAAAAAAAGTGATTGAATATTTAGGTAATTTTTAATTTGGATGATTTTCAACTTCGGGACTTGAAAAGTTTATTTATTCAAGCTTGCATGCTTTTAAATTGAACACGCTTATACAGTCATAAACTTTCTGATATTAAAAGCTCAAAAAAATTATTTGTAAAGATTTTCAAAACGTTTTGAGGATATTTACTGAATTTTCCACAAGTTAGGGAAATTCTCTTGATAATATTATCGCAATCGATAATTTGCATTATAAATTCTCAACCTGGAAGTGCATCGCTTCAGGCGTCTATGGTCGGTTTAACGGTAATGAGAGAACGAAAGTGTAATCTGGCCATTGTCGTCACGTTCCCACCGGCCAGTGAAATTACCGGCTTCCAATCTGAAAATGTCGATCTCATGGAACTTTACTTTTACTTTTCCAATTAATTTTTAAAAAATGCGTAGAAAAACATTCTTCACTAATAGTAAAATTATCAACGAATAGTACGAGGGGAGACCGGCAATTGTCAGTTTTAGTGTCAGTTCATAATTTTTGTGATGAAAGCTCATTATCTGATTTTAAATATCCGCCACAAGCCATATGGAGTTTGGCGAAACATACTTTAAATCGGCCGATATCTCAGGCAGTAGCGTTTCGGCATCATAGCCGAAATTTTGCGCGTTCGATTCTCGTTGCCGATATTTTTTTTATTTTTTTTTTTATTTATTAAAATTTTTATAATTTTTTTCCTTCAATAATCTTCAAAAGTATGCGAATTCTAATTTTTTCATGCCTTTCTTCGACACAGAAAAACTAAATTTTTTAAAACTTTATCATATTTTTCGCAAAGAAATTTATTTTATATAAATTTTATTAATTGTTTTCATAAAGGTTATCAATAATATTTAATATTAGAAGTATGATCGAGGTTTTTCAAAAAGAAAACCTCCAGGCCAAGATGGTATTCTTATTTCGTACATCCTGATGCAAACATTTCTTTAATGCAAAAAATCTTCGTGTAAAAAATCATCGTTTATCTGATAAAATACGAGGCTTATAAAACCTCGTTCATACTTCTAATTTTAAATATAATCGTTAAACATTGTTAAAAGAATGAATAACATTTATAGAAACTAAATTTCTTTGCGAAAAACACGATAAAGTTAAAAAAATTCAGTTTTTACATGAATGAATACATTATAAATATTTTTATTAGCAGAATTTCAAAATATTATTGAAGATAATTATATTTATAAACATCTTAGTAAATAAAAAATAAAATAAAAAGGTGTAAACAGCGAGAATCGAACACGCAACCTTTCGGCTATGAAGGCGAGGCGCTACTGCGTGAGCTACCGGCCTATTTAAAGTATCTTTCGACAAACTCCATATGACTTGTGGCGGATATTTCAAAGTCGATTTTCTCGAAAACTGCGAAAAATTGCATGTTACTGCTTTGGAAAATTAATACTCAGGTAATGAACTTTCATTACAAAAATTAATAACCGAAACTTAATTTGACAATTGCCGGTCTCCCTTTGTAAATTGCAATTCATTGATAATAATTAGAAAATACTTAAAGTTTGTTTTTAATATAATAGAATTTTTTGAGAATTGAAAAGAATTTCAGTAATTGATATTTATTTTATTATTACATTAAACTCATATTTGAGGAGAGTAAACTATTTTTATCTGAAAGTTCATTCTTTTTGATTGAAAATTTAATTATTTTGTTGAAAATTCAACAATTTTGTTAAAAAGTAATTGTTTTTTATTGAAAATTCAACTTTTTGGTTGAAAATTCAACTATTTTGTTAAAAAATTCAACTATGTGGTTGAACATGAACTTTTTTGTTAAAGTTTTTCGCTTGGAAATTAAATAATGTGCTTGCAATTTTTTTCTTTAATGACTGAAAAATCTTTCTTAATTGAAAATTCATCTTTTTGGTTTAAAAATTAATCATTTCTTTTGATAGAAATATAATTTTGTTTGCTTAAAGATGCTTTAAAATGTTTGGTTGAAAGTTAATCTGTTTTAATAGAGGATTAAACTGTTTTGTTGAAAATTAGTCTGTTTCTTAAAAAATTCAACTGTTTAGTTGAAAATTCTAGTGTTTTGTAGAAAATTAGTGTTTTTCGATGGAAAATTCAACAATGTGGTTGACATTTTTTTCCTTTCTGGCCTGAAAAATCTTTTTTGGTTGAATATTCGTCTTTTTGGTTTAAAAATTCATTGCATTTGATAGAAATTTCATATTTTTTTGATAAAGATGTTAAAAAATGTTTTGTTGTAAATTAATCTGTGTACAGGGGATTTAACTATTTTGTTGAATATTCGTCTTTTTTATTTAAAAATTCATTCCTTGGTAAAAATTTCATCTTTTTTTAAAATTAAAAATGGAACTGTTTGGTTTGAAAATTAATCTGTTTTTGCTGAGGATTCAATTTTTCTGTTGAAACTTCACATTTTTTGGTTGAATTAAACTGTTTTTGATTTTTTTACCTGTTTTTGGGTTATAAATATTCTCAATAAATTTTTTTAAAGAAAATATTTTTGGTTGAAATATCAACTATTACATTTCTCTGTTTCGAAAAATTCGTCCTTTTCAATTAAAAATTCATCTTTTTGTAGAAAAGTTATATTTTTGTTGAGAATTTATCCCTTTTGGTTAAAAATTGAATCATTTTGTTGAAAATTCAACTATTTTGTTAAATTCATCTTTTTGGTTGAAAATTCAACTCCCTTGGTGAAAGTTGTCTTTATTGCTTGAAAGTTCAACTATTTCGTTGTGAATACACTGTTTGGTTGAAAATTATTTTCTTGGTTGAAAATTAAACTATTTGGTTGAAAATTTATCTTTCATGATTAAAAATTAACTTTTTGTTGAAGATTCATCTTTTCCGGTTCAAAAATCTAATGTTTTAAAAAAAAAATCGACTTTTAGCTTGAAAACTCGACTCTTATGTTTGAAATTCATCTATTTTAGTAGAACAAAATTCGTCTTTTTTTTTGTTGAATGTGCAATATATTTCTACTTGAAATCTTAGGAAAATAGTACCTACATTAAGTTTTTTTCAGAATTTGTTCTCCTATTTTCGTGAAAAATCATCGCATTTCCCCTGTCTTGAGAGTATTTTAGGCTGCGAAGTTTGCATTTCGAACATATCATTTTCGTAGAGAAAGTATCATTTGTTTAAAGACGAGTAATTGAATCTTTCTAAAGTAGAAATCGAAATATATGTACCACAAAGTAGAAATGCCTACAGGATGTTAATTATTAAAATCCAATCTATATAAGTATGAGAAATCAAGATTGAAAAATAAAAATTGTCTCTCGATGAAGCCAATTTGAAACGCTTCATTACACAAGTGAGTTACCAATGAACACTGAATCTATGAAGATTCTACTTTCTTTCTCCTTGTGAATTTTCTCCATTGATTTCGATTGTGTTTTTTTTCTGTTTCCTTTTTAAATAAACAATTGTACCATAAAGAGGGAAAATATCAATTAAAAGAATATATAATCCGTGTATAGAATCTGTTACTATTTTTTCAATTTTGCTTTAGACTGAGCGACTTGAGAGGCTTTTATTTAGAAGATAGAACTGCAAGTAACCATAAATTATTAAGTGTTTTCTGCAGTGCACAAGTACTTTCTGAGCTCATCGGGGAAAAACCTAGGAATTATTTATCATTCCATTTTCATTCGACCTACTGGGATATCCTGCGCTTGACAAGAAACGAATTTTGGAAATGCTTTTAAAATCGTAATTTTAGGCACTTTAAATAAAAAATTTGATATAAATTTAAAAGGCTTTTGGACATTTTTATTTATTGTATTTGTTATTGCTTAATTGCGATTTTTGAAGATTTAAATTAGAGTAAACATATTTTGAATGTTAACGGCCTTTTAAAATTGTTCGCTTCTTTAGGCCTAAACTTTTGCTATAGGTAATTAAATTTTTAATCTTGAAAATTTAAAATTGTTTAATGGATAATCAAGGGGGCCGTAGATCGGGGATAACCTGAAAATTAGAGAAAGGTCAGGGCCTTTTTGTGCATTTCTTTTACACAATTTGACCTTCTTTAAGTTTATATTTTTAAAGATCCCTTCCTGAATTTAATAAAGAGAGGCATTAAGGCCATGTGATGAGTGGGTCATGTTACCGGCTTCCTACCTTACCAACACTTTTTTTATTTGTAAACTTATTTTCACACGAATAGCCACATTGAGTCGAAAATTTGGGATAATAAATAAGAAGGACTAAGAAACGCGGCTCTGGTCCTAAATTTTTATAATTATGATAAAAGCAAAACAAAAATATTTACAAAAAGAACTTTTTTCATAATTATAAAAATTTAGGACCAGAGCCGCGTTTCTTAGTCCTTATTTATTATCCCAAATTTTCAACTCGATGTAGCTATTCGTGTGAAAATAAGTTTAGAAATAAGAAAAGTGTCGGTAAGGTAGGGAGCCGGTCCCCACTCATCAGTTGAAAACTGATCTGTTTTAGTTGAAAATTTGTCTTTCTTCGTAGAAAACTAAACTTCTTGGGTTAAAATTTCTTCTTTTTTGGTTAGTAAGGCAATTGTTTGGTTAAAAATTATTATTTTTTTTTTAGATGAAAATCCATCTTCTTTGGTAGAAAATTAATCGTCTTATTTGAAATTCGTCTTTTTAGTTTTAAAATTCACCTCTTTCGGTAGAAATGTCATTTTCTTGCCACTATTTTGTTGGAAACTTAATTATTTTGTTGAAAAGTAAACTCTGCTCGAAAATTTAAGTATTTTGTTTTTATAAAAATTCGACCATTTGGTTATTAATTAATTTTCTTGTTGAAAATTCATTTTTTCTGGTTGAAAAGTAAACTGTTTTCTAAATAATTCGACTTTTCATATCGAAAATTCAATTATTTGGTTGAAAATATAACGGTTTAGGTTAAAAATTGAATTATTTTGTTGAACATTCGTCTATTTGAACAGAAAATTATTGCCCTTTGGGATTGAAAATTCAACTTTTTTTTTAAATTCAACTGTACTCAAAACAATTTAATTATTTGGTTGAAAATGTAACTGTTTTTGGTTGTTTTAATATTTTTCGTTTGATAATTCGACTGCTTGGTTGAAAATGTATCTTTGTTGGTTGAAAATTGAACAAGTTGATTAAAAATTCAACTATTTTGTTAAAAATTTAATTACTTTGTGGAAAATGTAACTATTTTGTTAAAAAGCCATTTTTGTTTGTCTTATTCCATTTATAAAAGATTACATCTTAAAAATGTTACAAGATTAAAATGCTCTCTAATTAAAAAATGTATTTTGAATAATAAGTGGCGTAATAAAGGGAAAACGATCTTATTACGTGTCTCGCAATAGACATCTTTATAAGGAGACAACACCCACAGCAGAAAAGTGGGTCGTCTTTGCACGTAGAGGCTGAAAAATTTTACATGCGTAAAAGTAGGCGTCACTACAGGAAATTTGTTAGCACCGCCAAGTTAACGAGACAGGATAATATCTAATAAATTGCTCCAAAATATTATATCACGTTCGGGGAAATTTTTAATCAACTTTTCCTTTACCAATTATTATTTAATTATCAATCAGAAATTTTGTTTATCATTTAATATTTAATTGACAATTATTTCCAAGTACATACGTTGTACGCAATCAGTAATTGAATACATTTATGTTGTAATTAAATGATTTATTGGTTCAAAATGTTAATTTTGGACGGTTTTAAATGTCATTACTTGTAAATTTGATTGTTTTTAAATTGAATTCATGCATTTTTTGTCGTTTTCTAATTTGATTGCTTCGTATGTACTACATTCAAATATTTTACATTTTTGGTTAAATGTTTAATACAATAGATAATAACAGGGATCAGTTTCTGCTCCCTTTTTTATATAATCCCTTTTTCCCCTCAAATTTGAAAAATCTCCAAAAACACTTAACATCGAGAATTTTTACCCGATTTTCCCCTTTTCCCTCATTTTCACAAGGTTCCGGTTCATTTCTTTAAAATAATAAACAGAAATTAAGTAGATTTGAAGAACATCATATTGACAGTTAAGAAATCGCTAACGATTCAATCGAGAAACTAAACCCGAAAGATAAATCAATTCTGTGGTTGCAAATCAAAAACATCTTTATAGAGGTAACAGGCTTTACAGGCCAAAATCTTGAAACCAAAAAGACGAATTTTCTACAAAACAGTTGAATTTTCAACCCTAAAATATAAATTGTCATCAAAAAGTTAATTTTCAAACAAATAATTGAATTTTCTAATAAAATAGTTGAATTTTCAACCCAAGGAGGCAAATTTTTAACAAAGTAGTTACATTTTCAACCAAAGAAATTAATTTTCAACCAAAGAGATGAATCTTCAACCAAAAAAAGATTTTTCAGTCAAGAAAGAAAAATAATTGTAAAGAAATTTTTCCAGCCAAAAAGACGAATTTTCTACAAAACAGTTCAATTTTCAACAAATGACATCAATTTTAGATATTTACTAAATAATTTAGTTGTTAATTTTTGTAGATTTGAAGGACATCCTTGACAGCGAAGAAGTCGCTAACGATTCAATTGTTTCAGTCTATAAAGTAAACCCGAAAATTAATAAAGAGAAATGAGGAGATTTTTCACGAAAACAATGGAATCAATTCTTTTAGACAAAATTAATGTAGGTACTACTATTAAACTTAAATTGAAACGCTTTAAATTCATAATACTTTGAATAAATGATTGCATTTTCAACAAAATAGATGCATTTTTTACCAAATAGTTGAATTTTCAATCAAAAAGATGAATTTTCAACGAAGAAGATGAATGTTCAACCAAGAAGATTAATTTTCTACCAAGAATGACGAATTTTCAATCAAAGAGATGAATTTGCAACTAAAATCATTAATCTTCAACCAAAAAAATAAATTTTTCTCAACGTGTTTCCACTTTTAACCAAGTTACATTTTCAACCAAAGAAATAAATCTTAATCAAGAAAGGTTTTTCAGTTAAGAAAGAAAAAATGTTTTAACCAAATTGTTAAATTTATAAGTCAAAAATGCGAATCTTCTACAAAATAGTTAAATTTTCAAAAAAAATTCATTTTCAATCCATAAAGACGAATTTTCAACAAAACATTGGAATTTTTAACCCGAAATTATCAATATTCAATTTAAAAAATTTAATTTTCAACCAAATAGTTACATTTTCTATATGAAAATAGTTGAATTCTCAACCAAGAAGAATTACTTTTTACAAATTATTCAATTTGCAACCAAATAATAAATCTGCTAACCAAAAAAGATTAACTGTCAACCGAAAATATAATAGTAGACTTCTTTACCAAGAAGAATGAACTTTCAATCAAAAATATGTATAGTTGAATTTTTTTAATGGGTTCTATTAAGAGAAGAGGGGAAAGACTATGAAGCCTGCGATAAATAAATATGAATTGACTCATATTTAATACTTTCAAAATATGTAATAAAATATGTAAAACTGCGTATATATCAGAGGAAAGTATGTCAGTTGTGGTTGGAGAAAGAAAATGTCGGCAATCGAAAATAATATGCAAAAAAGTAGCCTACATTCAGACCCTCTCATAAAGTATAAATAATTATTGGGAATTGATTGTTATATGGTTTGGTTACATGTTAGCAAACTGCGTATTTAAAAAAATGGTCATTATTTTGTTATTTTCGGGATTAATATTTTTTTTATTCTTTTTTTTACGCTATACACTTTTTTTAGCTGACATTAAAAATATTGTTGACCATCTAAGAGCTTTTTTTAAATGATTTCCTTCTAGGTTACTTAGAAACATAATTTAAACAACTCAGGATTCTGTATTGAAAAATAATACACTAGAAAAAAATTGATGGGAATAAGAAATGAAAGTCTGCCTTATCTACTGATAAAAAGTACATTTAACAAAATTCAATTATTAGCATCTGCTTTAATTTTTTTCTGATGTATTTGTATAGGTAGAAAGTACTGAAATTTTCAACAGATTTTTCAAAGTTGGCTAAACAAAATTCTAAACACAAAAATCACTAGAAGACTTCCTAAAATAAAGACACTACTGTTAAGGCCCTTTCGTGCAGTATTCATGAGATACTCATATGATATAGACAAGTTTTAAATGATAAATAAAATCCCCGTTTAATCCCCGTTTTTGTTTCAAATTGAACTACTGAACCACTGTGATCCATGTAATACTATAATATTTAATATTGTTAGTTTTTGCTTATATTACGACGATTTCATACATCTGCTGATTGTGATTGTCCTCAAAAAAAGGTAAATTACGCTCTGATAAATACCGCGATGGCAAAGTGCTTTTCAAGATTGTATTATATTATAGCAAAATCCTATCGACGGCTTTTCAACGAGAATATGAAGCACTGTTTCCTTTGCAATGCGCGATGTTAATTTATTCTACCGTATGGTTGTCAGGGACACTGAATGTTTTCTTTTGTCGTATTCTCTCGCCAACAAAATCGACATACCGAGAAAATATTAGTTGCTTTCATCGTTAAAATCACTGCAATAAAATAAATATCAAGTTTTCAAGCTTCTAGTCATCACATTAGAGTTTAAAGCCTTTATTTTTAAAAAGGAAATAATAAAAACATAAACATAAACAAGTCAAATTGTATAAAAGAATTATGTTTCCAAAAATTATTTTGTTTAAAATCATATACTCAAGAAAGTCAATTTGTGTATCATAATTGCACAAAATTAGTTAAAATGAGAGAAGAATGTTTCTAAACAGCAGTGTAATCGGCTCATTAGAGGCAGTTATATAACGAAAGAAAATAGAGGGATGCTTCTAGGGACCAACATGTTATCTAGTCAGTTTAGGCTTCCTCATCAGGGAAATTTTTAATGCATAAGAGTCCAAACTATCACACGGCACTCAAATAGACCAAAAAAGGATTATTCGTTTCTCTCACTGGATTCAGAGACAAAAACATCAAGAGAAAAATTAATAAACAGACATTAATCCATAGATCTTGCTGCTATTCTCTAGAGTTCGGTTCTTTGTGCCGTTCTCAAAAGTTCGGTCTTTGGCCAACTCAAAATAAAAAGAACCTTTATATAATTCTATTCCTGAATATGTATATGTAATTTGAAAATATGAATACAAGACTAGGAATAGGATATTATGAATGTCCAAGATCCATTAATTATTACATTATTTATTACTTGATCAGCTCTCTTTAAGACTCAAAAACAAAATAGATAGAGATGTTAGATAATGGTTGTCCATTAGCGAGTAGGCTTTGGATAGTTTATTCAATATTTTAATGGTATAAGAATAATAATGTAGCCTTAAAATTGGGACCTCTCTTGTCGATGGCATGGAATCAGAATCGATATCTATTCAAGATTCAACGCTTTGAAAGCAGATGTTGCATCAAAGGAATCGAAGACGATGTATCTGACGTCTATAAGCTAAAGAGATTGAGATAATTAACGACAGGAACATGGGAAGCATAGGATCGTTGATGGTTATTAGTATCCTTCAGTAGATTTACTCAGAAATACATAGTTATATTCAGAACATTCATATAATTTATTATTACATATCAAATATTTCTTAAATAGAAACTTTAGAAAAGTCTATTCAATAAAATATCAAATTATCCACGTACTTCATTCTCTCATTCAGATTTAATGATACTGATTAAATTGTATCTATTCTATAATTATAATCTTAGAACAGTGTTTTTTTAATTACAAAAATTTTAATGAGAAAAATACTGGTTTCTGTTTTAAAGTGCTGAAGTTAAAAATTTGTTACTAAAGTTTATAATTTTGTCAACGAGATTTTATTATGTCCATTTAACTCTTTTTAGGTAGACCATTAGTTGTAAAAAATAGAAAACATCGATAAAGAAAAGATACTCTGAATCTCTGATCTGTTGAGTTTGAGCAATGAATTAACGATTAAATTCCTTTTATATTAATTTTTATCCGTATTTCAAGAATCGCAGTCCCGGCCTCTTTTTAACCATATCCCCTTTTTCTCCATTTTCCGTCTTAGATTTGGAAAATCCCCTTTGTCCCCTTTTTACATTGATTTTTCAGCCCTACAATATGCATTGTCAGCAAAAAGTTGATTTTCAACCAAATAATTGGATTTTCTAAGAACATAGTTGAATTTTCAACCCAAAAAGACTAATGTTTAACGAAGTAGTTACATTTTCAACCTAAGAAATGAATTTTCAACGAAAAAAGATTGTTCAGTCAAAAAAGAAACCAAATTTCAACCAAATTGTTGAGTTTTTCACAAAATAATTGAAGGGTAGCAGCGCAGAAGTAGATAACCAACATTTTTCCGAAAACGGATTCATTTTCATCCACAGTAATATTTCTTGAAATTATTTATGTTTATTGAAAGACAAAAAAGCATTTATTGTTATTCAGCCCCCCCCCCAACCCTATATCTTGGAAGCAAGTTTTTATTTTAGTATGTAATTGAAATTTTTTATTTTTAATCTCGACCAAAGGCCGATTTTCAAAACCTATGCAATTGTAACCTTTAAATTTTTGTATGTATCACGCGGAATTGATTAACTTTCTTAAGTCAAACCCTTTTTTTCTCCGGATTCAGAAACTCAAAATCTCGGTAATCTTGGAAAACTTTTTCTAATGAAATGTTGCTAGTCTTAAATCAACAATACTTCAGCTCAGGAGTGGACTTTTGTTTTATCTTTAAATGGTGATTTCGATTTCACAGAATGTTTGTTCGTATACGTCTCGAGTGGTTCTAAAATGATACCACTGGTAGGAATCTAGAATCATTTGTTTTAGATTGAGAACAACAGCATGAAGTTATTATTATATTCAAAAACAGGACATGAATAAAATTATACCATAAAAAAGAGATCTCTAGTTGTTACAGTGTGTACTGCAGCCCTTCAATTAAACTTTCAACCAGATAATTAAGTTTTTAACTAAGAAATATTAATTCTGAACCAAAAATATAATAATAATAATAATAGACTTTTCAACCAAAAATGATGAGAATAAGAAATCAAACTCTATCTACTGATAAAAATACATTTTTTTAAATTAAAACATAAGCATTTTTCAATTCTGCTGATTTGTTTTTCAATTTTTTATCTTATGCATTTTTTCTGATGTATTTTTATCAATAAAAAGTGCTGAAGTGTTCAACAGATTTGTCAAAGCTAACTAAAAAAAAATTTAAACAAATATTACTAGAAAGCTTGCTGAATAAAAGTTGCTACTGGTAGAAGGCACTTTGATATAACGATTTTTTGATAATAAATGAAACCCCCTTTCAATCCCCTTTTTTTTTTGCAAAAAAGTCTTCCTTTTTACCCAAGATTGAACTACTGAAATACTGTGATCGCTGACATTTTTACCAAATTCTAGGGAAGTTTCTCACGCTCCCATATTTCGTGGTAAGATTCAATTATTCTCGAGTTAAAATTACTTTATTTGACGAAAGTGACCATGATATTAGAATTAGCGACTTTAAAGTAGGTGAGTGCGATTGTACCAATGAGCACGCACAAGATGAGTGAGTGTAATAAATTTAATATGAGTTGTTGAGGCGCCTTGTCCCATAGCATTATTGTATAGACGTATATGCCTCGACGTATGTAATCATCACGCAGGCGGAGAATTCAAAAGCGACCCTGAAAAAGTTCTCTCCTTTAGGTTGTGTGTACATGACTCCAATATATAAATAAGTACCATACGTATGGTATATAATACTACATATATGAGAAGAAAAGCAAATATACGTGTTCCTCTTTTCAATCTAAATTGCACTCGCGTCCCTGGAAGGCAAACTGCACAGTCTCGCGTAAAACACTGTACTTTCATCCTTGCATGACTCTAGATTTCTACGTGCAAAAGCTTTTGCGAGCGCTGCACTTTCACACTTTAAAAATTATGATTTAATATAGAATAATAGGTCCCTTGTCTGCTCTGGTTCTCATTTGCTTGACAATATTTTCACTTTACCTTCTCCCTATGAAAAAAATAAAAAGAAAAGCGAATCTAAGGTAGATGTCCCAGTATGTCGTATGCCTGGAAATGACAGTGAATGTATTTTCTGACTGGATTTAAAAAAAATTTCTACTAATATTGTAAAATCATTAAAATTGCCCAGGCTTGAATAGAGAATTTAAATTTTAAAGTCTCTAAATGTTTAAACTCCCGGTCTCCCGCGCCAATAGGGCTAAAACCAGAGTTTATACGGTTCACGTAAAAATCCTTTGTAACTTGGCACAAACATTTCTTATAGCTTGAGGAAGGTTTACCTGTAATAAATTTTTTACTTCCTCTTCAGTTTTCCGATATTTACGCAAAATAAAAATTCTGAAAAGAAGATGTGAATGGCAGCATGACAACGTTGTTCGAGCCGATCGGTGTCTTATCTTATTGGTGTCGTAATTTTGAATTAAAAATTCATCTTTTTAGTAAAAAAGTCATCTCTTTTGGTTAAAAATTCTCTTATTTGATGGAAAAATTCATTATTTTGTTGGAAATTTCACTACTAATTTGAAGAGTAATATTTTTTTGTCGTAAAATTCTACTCGTCATCTTTCAACATCTTTTTGCATAGAAAATTCATCCTTTCGTATTGATAAATCGTCTTTTTTTGTTTAAATTTATCTTGCTTTGTTGTGAATAAAATTATTCAACTTTCTTTTAAAACATTCGATTTGTTAGATTGAAAATCCAACTATTTGGTTGAAAAAGCAACTGTTCTTGGTTGAAATTTAATCTATTATATTTGAAAATTCGATCATTTATTCGAAGATTCATCTTCTTAGGTTGAAAATTCAACTTTTTTTAAATTTCGTTTCTTTTGCTTGAAAGTTCAGCTATTTGTATTTTCTCGTCCGAAGTCTCGAGCAATCTTTTTATGATTCTCTTTCGGTAATTAACTTTAAAGTTCTCGATAATTCCTTGATCCAATGGTTGCAATTTTGAAGTCAAATTCGGTTGTAAGTAAACCACTATTACGGTTTTTAGTGTTTTCATCAAAACTTTCGGATGAGCCGGACGATTTTCCACTAATTTTTTTATTTTCCTACTACCGATAACTTTAATTTTTCTTTAACAGACATATTAGCGCAGACCAGAACAGTAACACGATCTTTGCTCTTTTTTCCACCATGATAAGTGTCTCCTTTGAATGTCAAAGTTCTATCTGGTAAACATTCGAAAAAAGAGCAGTTTCATCTGCATTGAAAATATCCTCTATTGCATACATATCCAGTAAATCAGGCAAAATGTCAGTGAGGAACTTTTCACAGTCTTCTTCCGAAACAAAAGCACTTTCGCCACTTAATATCATATATACAATTCCATTTCGATTCTTGAACTTATCTAGCCACCCAGAGTTAGCTTTAAAATCCCTGTATTCTAATTGAGTGGCGAAAAATTCAGCTTTTTTTTTTTGACCATAGAACCAGATAAGGGAATATTCTGGTTTCAAGCGGATTTCATCTATTCCACCTATCGATATTTCCAATAATGGAAGGCGAGATGTTTTCATGCGCTTCCGATCCGGTTGGAAACAAGAATTGTCAGCAGCAGACAACATCTTCTTCTTGTTCTTAAAAATGGTAGTTAGAGAGTTGGCAGGTATTCCGAAATCAGCAACAATGTCCTTCTTCCTTTTAACTCCTTTCTTTTGAAAGCCACAACGGGCCAATCACAAGCAATCACCTAGGTTATAAATATGAATTTTTCTAAGTATGTTAGTTACTCACTGCCGTACTTCAAGTTGTAGAGGTTATCACGGCACAGCTTATAATATTTTTTCGAATTATCGAAAAATATTAACATATATGGGAAACCTCGATTTTCAGCCAGGGACGAAAAAAAGTTCGAATTATTGAAAATTTGTATTATAGAGGTTTGTATTATCGAAGTTTCACTGTAATAATAAATGCCGTCAAAAATTATTACGTCATAGATATAAAATGGCCATTACATATCAGCTCATAGATATATAATGGCCTTTACTTGCCTATGATCTGAAAAGGGGGACGTCAGGTTCGCTCCACAGGCATGAGAAACGTCCCTATTCATGCATGTGTTTTATATAAAAGTAGATTATTATCGTTGGCAATGAAACACTTGCGGGAATGTTGACCCTTTAAGTTTTTTTCATCCTTGTACATAATGTGGAGTGGGTATAAAGAATAGGGTAAGACTATACATGTATCTATATATATCTCTCTCTATCTATATATATGATATAGCTACTTGGAGACGTTATACAGTTGGCTGCATGTAGGTGTCATGTAAAAGTACTTGATCGTCAAGTCTCAAGACCCGTGACCCTAAGATGAACTATAACGTACGCGCCATGAATCCTGATGTTTCATCTGGGACAAAATGTTGTTTACAAAGATCATTTGCATTCACATTCCCACTGCGAAATACGTCTTATTTGCTTGCATGAGTGGGTGTTTCCCTTTTATTTAATCACGAGAATGAACCGTCTCGAAAATAATTATTATATCCTGTCTGGTACAATTTTCCATGTCTTGTACTGCGTTTCCTACACACCCTTTCCCCTCTTTTCTCCCTGTTTTCAAGAAAATTCTCCTTTTTCTCGTTTTTCGCTCAAATGCGCGAAATGAATGAACAGAATCCAGCGACTACAAAATCCAACTATTTTTGGTTGAAAGTTAATTATTATTATTATATAAAAAGTCTACTATTATATTTTTGGTTCAGAATTCATATCTTTTCATTAAAAATTCTACTTTTTGGTTAAAAATTTCTTTTCTTTCTTGAAAATTCAACAATCTTGTTAAAAAATCATCTTTTTGGGGGGAAAATTCAACTGCTTTGTGGAATATTCGTCCTTTTATAGAAGATTCGTTCTTTCGAATTAAAAATTCATCATTTGATAGAAAAATAATCTTATTTGATTGCAAATTATTTTGTTTGTTTGTTGAAATTTAATTCTTTTTAATCAAAAAGTCTAATATTATTTTTTTGTAGTTTAGGACTCATGTCTTTTGGTTATAACTTCTGCTATTTTGTTGAACATTCCTCTTTTTGGAAAGAAAATTCGTCCTTTTGAATTGAAAATTCATCTGTTGGTATAAAAGTCATCTTTTTTCTTTGAAAGTTAATTCTTTACAATTGAAAAATCTACTATTATACTTTGGTTTAGCAGTCAACTTTTTAAAAATAAAAATTGAATTTTGTTAGAAATTCAATTTTTTGTTGAAAATTCATCTAATTTGTTAAAAGTCTTTTTTTTGGACAAAAACTTACATTGTGTTGTTGAATATTCATCTTTTTGAATTGAAAATTAATGCTTTCGGGCTAAAAATTCAGTTTTTGGTAGAAAAATCATCTTTTTGTGTTGAAAAGTCGTCCTTTTTGGTTGAAAAGTCTACTATTGATATTTTTGGTTCCAAATTTAACAATTTTGTTTTGAAGTAATTTTTGTTGTCAAAAATTCAACTATGTTTTGTTGAACATTCGCTTTTTAAATAGAAAATTCATTCTTTTAAATTGAAAATACATCTTTTGGTAGAAAAGTCATCTTTTTTGCTTAAAAATTAACTTTTTTAAATTGCAATGTCTATTATTATAGTAAAGAGTCATCTTTTTTGTAAATGCAACTGTGTAGTTGAAAGTTTAACTATTTAGTTGAAAATTGATCTTTCTTCGTCGAAAATGACATTTTTTTGTTAAAAAGTTCATCTTTTCGAGTTTGAAAGTCAAATTTTTTCTAAAAAACTCGACTATGAATATGATGGCAATATGAATTTTATTTAAAATAATTTATTCCTCTATTATTCCCCTATTTTCGTGAAAAATTACCCTAAATTCCCCCTATTTTGAGAGCATTTGGGGCTATGAATTCTCTTCATGTTACAAACTTTTCTTGGAACATTTTATAACATTCCCTGCCAGTCGAATTTTATTGATTAAAGATTTTAAATCCATGAATTAAAACCCCAGCAATATTTTCAATCAAACCAATCAAAATGAAAATCTTGAAATATGAAAATATCAGTTATATTTATATTATAAATTTATATATATTTACATTAAATATATCTTGAATCCTGCTGAAGTTAGTTATTCTGAGGTCAATCAATATCTGTCAGTAGTGGTTACCCTATCGTCCATAATCCATATCCATTATTCTGGTACTTTGACATAGATATATCCATAAACTGTCGGAAATTTACTAAAAATCCCAACGGATATCGTTTTCATTGACTCTTGTAAATATCCATAAATTATTTCGAAAGATAGAGTGGTGAAATGATTTTTGAAAGCTTTATCATAACATACATCTTCTTATTAGATTCGGCTTGAAATGTTTATTTTCTCTTCAGCTTTATTATATTTTTATTTTAGAAAATTTTCAGAGTCAACTTTTCCTTTCCATAGCAATACTTTTAGTCGAGTGATGTGGAATTTATTTTTCTAACTCGTCTTTACGCAAAAGCTAGTTATTACGTATCCACCTATATCTGTATGTAAAAAAACAGCTGGTTTTCCTTTTTTCTCTGTTCTAGATTCCTGATCCTATTCATCTTGTTCTTTGAAAATAAATCTAGGCATCTTAATTCCCGTTTTTTTTCACTAAATAATCATTGATGGATGATGTTTATAATAGAGTGAATACAGATAAGAGAGAAGAGATTATATGTGAGGTACAACGAGTGCGATCTAATTATTGGTACTTCACAGTTGATGAGATGATTGGTTGTCAAATGAGTAGTTTGGTGTGGGATGGACGTATTACTTCTGCACTTACGAATATCAACGACCAGCTAAAAAAAAACACTGATTAAAAAAAAATTATTATACAGTATGGTCGTAGGTTAAAGATGCCCTGAAAATCAGGGTGAAGTCAGGGAATTTTATTGGTCATGGAAAGTCATGGATTTCCAAAAAATCTGGCAAAAGTGGTGGGTTTTGAACTACGTAGTCTAAACCAGAATGGTTTTAATTTTTAGTTATTAAAACAATTCCTCTTTATCTCCGCTGGAATGCGAACCTACACTGTAAAAAATTTCTGTTGGAAACTTCCAATAAATGTATTGGAAGCTTATTTCCGAAACGTAAGGTAACGCTACAATACATGATGTATTGGAATTTTACAATATTTCGTCAAGTTCGCGCTACGGTGACTCCGCCAATTACAACACTTATAATGCATGTATTGCAGTTTCGCCACTCCAATATCTTGTTTGGAATGTTACCTTACCCTTGTATTGTAGAAGTGCTGTAGAATTCCAAACATTTTTAACAGTGTACGTCTCACAGATTGCCGGTCTGGTGATATTACCCACTAAGCTATGGAGAGATAAGTAATAAAAGTAAAATAAGTAAGGTAGGAGGGTAAGAGCAGCAGACAGACAATCTGTGAGACCTGGGTTCGAATCCTAGCGGAGGTAAACAGGAACTTTTTTCACAGTTAAAAATTAAAAACATTCTGGCTTAGACTCACTCGGTAAGGAAGGGAGTAATGTGGGGGGGGGGGGGGGTATAAATTTTTATTTGTTTAGATTGATCTAGCATTCCCGTGTTGTCTATTTAAACAACAGATTCGTTCCGCAACACTGCTCCGGTCCAGGTTGCTGATCAATCTCTATATAGCGATCACCCCAAGTGAAGAGCCGCACAAAGTCATCATGTAAAGTCATGTATCCAAGGACTTTTGTTTCAGGCCTGATTCACTCCACTGACACTCTTCCTCATGCATTTCTTATGAACTATTTGTCGCAACGCTTTTCTGTCCTGGCATACCTCTTTATCTTCCTTCAAAGTCCATGCGTTTTCTCATACAAGCTCTTGTGTTTCTATGGCTTCTTATGTCTCTTCGAATTAGGGTTTGATTCACACAATCTAACCATTTTCCCCTCGGTCTGCCTCTGAGTACGCTGCCATTTACTTTACCTTGATATACTTCTTTCGTCAAACGTTCATCTTTCATTCTCTCAACATGCCCAAACCATCTCAAAAAATTTCTTTTATTCCTATCAAATAGCGTCTCGTCTATGCCACATTCTTTGAGGCTCCTAATGTTACTAACTTAGTCCATTAGCGTTTTACCGAACACCATGCGCAGGTATTGCATCTCAACCGCGATAATTTTACTCTTATCCTTTTCTTGTTATGTCCAGGTCTCGCTACCGTACAGCACAGTGGCTGTAAATATGGAATCATGTATCGACATTTTAGCTTTAACTGATATTTTTCGCTTCTAACAATGGATCCCGCTCTACCGATAACTTTCTTACCCTCATTTACACGCTTATCTATATCTCCATCTATCTTTCCATTATTAGTGAATAGATTACCAAGTTATACGTACTTATCAACTTGTTCTATACTTTCATTATTTAGGATAATATTGCACACTGATTTATCACCCTTTCCTTCAAATACCGTAATTTTTGTTTTATTTACGTTAATATTTTGAGGCCCATGTTCTTCATACTTGTATTCAGTTTGTTCAACATTCTTTACAAATATTCGACTGACTCTTTCACAACAACCTTATCATCTACGAACGCTAACCCACGTACCTTTACTGTCCCGAGATCCACACCTTCTTCGTCGAAGAGGGCCATTTTTTGACACTTCCCCAGGAATATAATAAATAGGCATGAGGACATGACGCATCCTTTCCTAACACCTTGCATAATATCGAACCAGTCACCCAGTTTCCCATTTACCAAATCTTACTTCTATCCACCTTTTCAAATGCTTTTTCTGGATCAACAAATGCACAGAAAACTGTTATCTTTACTTTCAAACTTTTTTCTGTGATCTGTCTTTAGCTAAATATTTGATCCGTACATGATCTTCCTGGCAAAGTTCACTTTGGACTTCCCATATCTTTTCTTCTGTTATTTTCATTAACCTACGAATAAGTATTTTTGAATATATTTTACTTACGGTACTTAATAAGCTGATACCTCTGTAATTATTACAGTTGCTTTTATCTCCCTTTCCTCTCTCCTCTCTCCTTTCCCTTTTATCGCTTCTGTTCAGTCATCTGGAACTTTTCCCATCTCGATACATAAATCTATCAATTCGCACAACCTATAAGGTATTTATTCGCTACCGCATTTAAACATTTCAGCGTTAATACTGTCTACACCAGCAGCCTTGCCATTTTTTAAATTCTTAATTATATCCATAACCTCACAGTCTGTACAGTATTTCACCGTTGCTATTTCTCATGCTGACTATCTCTGTACTTTTACCTTCCTTCATATTCATCAACACCCATTTATAAAACAGTTTCTTTGTTGAAAATTCAACTCTGTTTGAAAATTATTTTTTTTAGGTTGAAACATCAACTATTACATTTTTTGTTGAGAATTCATATTTTTGTTGGCAATTCAACTTTTCGGGTCGAAAATTCAACTGTTTTTTAACAAATTCGTCTTTTCGACTTAAAATTTGAACTATTTGGTTGTCATTGCAACTGTTTGGTTAAATTTTTTGGTTAAAAATTCAAATATTTGGTTGAAAATGCAACTGTTCTTGGTTGACGTTTAATCTTTTCTGTTTGAAAATTCATCTTTCTAGATAAAAAATTCAAGTATTTGGTTAAAAATTCATCTTTTTTCGACGCAAATGTGACATTTAAAAATTTTAATCTAAAACTTTATTGTTTTATTTCGTTTAAAAAAGATTCTGTGTTAAAAATGTTATAAGATTAAAATGCTGGGCTTTGAATATTAATGATCAGGGAAAATGAAAAATTGGTCAGGGAAAAGTCATCGAAGTTTTTAATTAAATATAAAAATGAATGAAATGAAAGTGAAATTGATATTCCGGGTCGTCACTGATCCGTGCGAAAATTTCTTGCTTATTTTCTGCGTCATTTGCGTGGTTTAATGTGGCTTGGGGCGTTAATTTAATTAATTTCAATTTATCTCACTGTATACTCGTATATCGTGTTAAAGATATATTAGCAAATCATACGAAAAAAAACAGGCACTGCTTTCGCCCTTTAAATTTAAATAGATTTATGCATCAGTAAGTTTTTAGATATTTTTTAAGCACATAACTAGAGGTAATTCATTCTAATTAATTGTCTGCTATTTTCGCTCTTATTATTTATTTTCTGATACATGGCTGACCATCATCATCATCATTAGGACACTAGCGGAACGAACGGAAAGTAAAAGTTTTTGCTTTCGTTTTATACGCACCGGTAGCAAATGTGATTTTCCTGGACATATATTATAAATATGCACTGTTATAGTAGGCGGGTCAAAAATAGAACATTCTTTTTAAACGAAACCAAACCATATGAAAAAGTTGCCTTTTAAGGTAAAAATCACTGCACAATTAAAAAAAAAAGTTTTAGCCACGCGGAATGGTCATAACGGTATAAAAATAGGATTTTGTCCATTTTCACCTGCGTTTTCATCGGTATTGTCAACATTGCTATAAAAAATGTACATCTAGTAAAAAGACACCGCTTCTGTTCTGTAACCGTTTGTAACATTTTTTTATCGTCAACCGTTTTGCGGAAAAATAAAGAAATCTGAAGAGAAAAAAATATTTTTCCACATGGCTTTCCAACTTGGATAAGCGAACTTATTACTTTTTTTATATCTTTGGAAACTCGGATGAACATTGAGAAACCCCGTTTTTTGACCTTTGTGACATTTGCGTTTAGCTATATAATGTTGAGCAAAACAAAAATATAGTGACGTGATTCTTACCTTAAAGGGAATCTTTTGTACTTCAAAATTTCAAATTTTGCAAAAAGTGTTCGCACGATTACTTTAATTTTTATGAATAATAGAATTGCTGTGCAATTTCAAATGGATAGTACTTCAAATTATAAAATTTTAAATACAATGTCTAAATTTGGTCTATTATAAAAATTAATTTTCGCAACTAGAGAATCGATAAAAATTTGATTTAATTTGGAGAAAAACTAACTTTTTTCTGGATTTTTAAATAGAAAAGTTGATTTCGGAAATCAAAAAATTTTTGGGACAATAAAAAAAGTTGATACGGTTTGCAGTTATTTAGAATTAAAAAAAAAATTTAATCGTCTCATTAAAAATTTCATAATTTAAAAATCAGTTTTAATAGTGGAAGAAATTTTATTTTAAAGACTAAATATTTTGAATATTTTGAAATTGGAACAGGTATTTATAATATTATAGGGATTTTTTTTAGATGATTTACGCCAAAGTTATTTTGCGGAGTTTTCAATGCACAGAAGGCACAGTAATCAGTAGTTTAAATTAAAAAAAAAATTTTAATTCACCCTGAAGACTTTTAAATTCACCGTGAATTCTCATGAATTTTATCTGGTTCTTATTCACTGGTTCTATTCACTCGTATTTATCTGAATTTTCTCGGATTTAAAAATGTTTTCACTATGAACTTGAATGTTTATTAATTTATCTTGATTTCGTATGAATTTCACCGAGTTCTTTTGAATTACCTTCAATTCTTCTTAATTTACTCCAATTTTCCTAAAATCAATGGAATATTTTGGATTTAAAAAGTGTTTTTCCAATTCATTTGAATTCATGTGGAATTCACGCTGAATTCTTATTAATTTATCCTGTATTATTTTAAGTTCTTTTAAATTCTCTTGAATTTTTTTAATTTACCCTGTTTTTTTAATTCCCATGAATTTTTCTAAATTTACTCTATTCTACTCAATTCATTGTATTTTGTGTGTATTTTTTTATTTCACCCTGAATTCTCGAATATTTCATCAAATTCTTTTGAATTCCCTTGAATTTTTGTCAATTCATTGAAAATTTAATAAATTCAATTAATTCTTTTAATATTTCGGAATTGTTTTTAATTCTGTTGAATTTTTATGAACTCCATCAATTTCTTCTCATTTTCCATACATTTCCCCAAATTCACTCGACTTTTATTTTATTCGTTGATTTTTTCTCAGTTCACTTAAATTCTGTTAAATTCGCCCTGAATTCTGTTCACTCTCATTTTACTCAATTCGACGAAAATTTTATGATTTAAAAGAAATTCTATTATATTCTTTCAAATTCATATGAATATAATTTAAAGTCTCTTGAATTCCCTTGAATTCTTTTAAATTCATTCCAATTTTACTGAAATCATTGGAATATTTGGGATTTTTTAAATTTTTTCAACAGACTTAAATTCATTTGGAATTCACCCTAAATTCTTATGAATTTATCCTGGTTTCTTTTAATTAGTTTGGATTCTTTGGAATTTCCTTGATTTTTTTAACTCTCGCTGAATTTTTTTGAATTCACTTGAATTCTTTTGAATTCTTCTAATTTTAATTAATTCTACTCATTTAAATGGATTTTAACCATTTTCGTTTGGTTTTTTGTTTAATTCACCCTGAATTATTTTAAGCTCACCTTGAATTCTTAAGTATTTCATCAGATTCTTTGGAGTTTCCTTGAATTTTTCTTAATTTATTCAAAATTTAATGAACTCAATGCATTTTTTAAATATTTCTAAATTATTTTCAATTTACTTTATTTTTTTTTTAAATTTTACTTGAATTTTTATGAATTCCATCGAATTTTTCTCATTTTTTATCATTTTCTTTAAATTCACTCGAATTTAATATAAATCTTTGTTTTTTTTCTCAATCCACTTCAATTCTGTTGCATGCGTCATGAATTTCTGTTCACTCGCATTTTAGGCAATTCGATGAAAATTTTACGATTAAACAAGAAATCTATTATATTCTTTCAAGTTCTTATGAATATCTTCAAAGTCTCTTGAATTCCCTTAAATTCTTCTAAATTCACTTCAATTTTACTGAAATCATTGGAATATTTTGCATTTAAAAATTTGTTTTTCAACTCACTTGAATTCATTTAGAAATTCAACCTTAATTCTTATGAATTATTTATCCTCATTTCTTTTAATTAGTTTGAATTCTCTAGATTTTCTTAACTGTCATTCAATTCTTTTAAATGAACTTGAATTCTTTTAATTTAAATTAATTCTGCTCAATTAAATGGATTGTAACAATTTTCGTTTAATTTTTTTTAATTCACGCTAACGTTTTTTAACCTCACATTGAATTCTTAGTTATTTTATTGAATTCTCTTAAATTCTTTTTAATTCATTTCAATTTTACTGAAATCAGTGGAACATTTTGAATTTTCAACATTGTTTCAATTCTCTTGAATCTTTATGACTTTCATCAAATTCTTCTCATTTCCCTTAGATTCCTCTAAATTCATACTAAAGTTTTAATTAATACATTATTTTTTTTTTTTAATTTTTCTCCACAAATTTCATCGAATTCTTTTTTATTCTTTTGAATTCAGTAGAACGTTAGCTACTTTTGGTCACTTTTTTCAAAAGTAAATTTGGCTGTGACAGTCCTGCAAGTAGATTTATTTTCTTCTTTCATTTTAATACGTCGTTTTTCGAGTCTCACTGTAATTAAATTTTGTAATGCAGACTTTTTAACTGGCAAAATGTTGAGTGTATGAGAGAATATGATAATGAGAGTGTGAAAGCAGAAAAAAAGTCTCTCCGACTGAAGTGCGATGCTGCTCAAGATCTTGAAACATATGGATGGGTTTTTTTGTTTATTCATTTTTTTGTTATTATCCACGAAATATTCGAGACTCTGATCGGTTGTCGAGCAAATTTGCGCAATGCTTTTGCAGCAGCTCCAAGCTTACGCAAGCAGAAACGAGAAACAGGTGTGTCGGGTCCAAACCATGCCATTAACGGGTACCTCTTATCGTTTTGTAGTACACCTTTCACACAGGGTGTCACGAAAAAATACCGTACGGATTCCATTGAGATCTCTCAGGAATAAACTTTCCATTTTTACTTTATTCAAAGTTATAAAAGGGTATTTATTGTATAAATGAATAAATAATAAGCATAAATCTGTTTTACAGGGTCCCAAAAAAATCCCATTAGTGAAAAATTGGGGTTTACGAGTTTTTGGCGCTAATTTTGATTTTTTGGCGTTTTTTGTTTATACAAATTGTTTTTAATACATAAAATACTACTTTATACTAATAACTAGATATTTGCATACATTTTTTAAACAATTTATTTTTGTTTTTAGCAATTTTCTCCTAGACTAGATTCAGAAAGTCGCTGTTTTTCCGAATTTTTCAACTTATTCCGAACTTTTCAGTTAGATCGAGACAGTCATGAATTAAATTTAACAGAAATAATTGTTTAAATAATTAATTGTTAAATATAATGGTATTCTCTTAGAATAATGCTAGAAAGTTGCAGTTTTTTTCTAAAATTTTCCAACTTTTCACTTAGAGCGAGGTAATATTTAATGAAATGTAACAAATATAATTGTTTAGACTTGAAGAATATTTCAAATATCTGTTTCATTTCAGAAAAATACATTCACGAAAAAGAAAGAGATTATTTAAAAAAAGATGCTCTATAATGTTTATTTACTATTTGTTCATAACTAAAAAGCCAAATCAATGTTAAACATTTAAGAAAAACGCCACTTTTTACTTAGTTAGATAATAATTAATGTAAGTTAAAAATATAATTGTTAAAAAAATTTTTATTGTTTATTACTCTCTTCTCCTATATTAATGCTAGATAGTTGCGGTTTTTCTGCAATCCTGAACTTTTTATCCACTTTTTACTTATTGAGATAAGAATTAATGCAAGTTAAGAAACATACTTATTGAAACAATTTGTCATTGTTTATAACTATCTTCCTTTAGAGTGATACTAGAAATCTGCTGGTTTTTATAAAATTTTCAGCTTTTCTTTGAATTTAAAGTTAGGAACAAATAATAAACATTAATATTAATTTAAACAAAAAGGCTCTCAGTAACTACTAAAAGGAAAATTTACATTTAATATGACCCATATAGAAAATTTGAAGAATATTTCAAATATCTATTTTATTTCGGAAAATATATTCACAAAAAAGAGATTGTTTAAAAGATGATTCGATATTGTTTATTTATTATTTATTTATAACTAGAAAGGCAAAGCAGAGTAAAAAATTTCAGGAAAAAACGCATCTTTCTAGCAATCATCTGAGAGAAGATAGATCAAACAGTAATAATTTGTTTAAACAATTATTTTTGTTAAATATAATTAATTTTCACCTTGCTCTAACTGAAAATAAAGCAAAAAGTTGAATATTCAAGAAAAAAACACAATTTTCTATCTAATATTATTAAAAATAATAATAGATTGTTTCCACAATTATTTTTGTTAACCTGAAATAATTATTACCTCACTCTGAGTGAAAAGTGGACAAAAAATTGAATATTTCAGAAAAAAAAACGTAACAAAATTATAATTAGCGCCAAAAACTCGTAAACCCCAATTTTTCACTTCTGGGGTTTTTTTGGGACCTTATAAAACAGACTTATGGGGGTGATATTTAAAAAGTAATGATTCATTTGTATTCTATAGCCAATTGTGAAGAGAAATGTTGAGTTTTAACTTGATTCACCTAATATTGACGATTCTGAATAAAATTTGCAGAAACGTTAAGGTTCCAAAGTAGACAATTAGACATTGTTCATTTTGAATGTTTTTCAATTAAAATTACTTTTTATTTTGAACGTTTTTATGGCATAGTTGATTTTCAAAGGTGTATAATTAAAAACTTCTTCATTTTGAACGATGAATTTATTTTTTGATCTTGGAAAAAATGTTCTAATCAATTTTAATGATAAATTATAATTTTGTATGTGATAACAATTTAAAATTCTAGAATTTAAGAAGCTTTGTCTTTAAAACATTCAATAATTTTCAATTTCAAATTGACAAAATTTTAATCGCTTTTAACTGAAAATTATTTAAATTCAAGTTTTTTTCAACTCCTTTGAATTTTAAATGATACAATTTTCAAAATTCTAATCAATTTCAAAGACTTTAAATTTTTAATTTTTCGATTTTTAGGCGCTTTTATTCAGAAACGATACAAGTTCAATTCCTCTTCATTCCATTCGAAATATTTTTCTTTTTTCCAAACTTTAATATTAAATTGTTTGATTTGGAACATTTTCAATTCAAAATATTTCAATACAGTTTCAAACAAATTTTAAACGCTTCAAATTCCAAATTGTTAAGAAATAAAAATCCAGAATCGTGATGCATAATAATCTTTAATGATTTCATTATCTCTTTTGTTTTGAGATTGTTTTAATACAGAGTCACAGTCGACTTTTTAAAAATGATATTTTCATATTTATTTTGTTTTCTTTATGATAATGTCAAGGCCACCGAATATTGAAACTTAATAAATACATATTTTGAATTCGGAACGTCTTTAAATTTGAATTTAAAGCGTCCGACCTTTAAAATAATTTTAAAAAAGTTGCCAGATTTGTAAATTAGGTTGCTTCTCAGCTGGATCTTTTAATATTGGAAATTTAAATTTAATTTTAATTTTTAATTTCACAATTCCGATGGATTGGGAGATATGAATCCTTCAAATCAAAATTTTGAATACTCTAAAATTTTAATTTTAGGGCTTTTAAATTTAAGCGTTTTTTAAATTTTTGCACGCTTTCAATCTTGGATACTTCAAAAATGATAACTCGTTCAAAATTAAAACAATGTGAAAACTGGCCCAAAACTTTTATATTTTTTCGCGTTGATAACTTTAAAGAATTCAGAGTTCTTCACAAGTGAAAGTTTCCAGTTTCAACATAATTATACCTATCTTATAGTGACATAATTACAATCGTATGATATATTAAGAAAAAGAAATTCAAGTCAATATTGATTTGTTGATCCAAGACTGAAAGAAAAACGTTATATAAGTACTTTTACATTTTGTATTTCATATTTTATTTGAATTAAGTTTCAAGTAAAGTGAATCTTTATTTAAAGAGTACTCTATTTTAATTATTAATTAAAAATAGATCTAAATTTATTTAAATCTAAATCTGGTCTGATTAGTGGTCTAACTGAAAAAGTTAGACCTCTAATTTCTTTTTTAGTTAGTTGTTTCCACGTCCGAAAAAAATTCACGCATTTTATATATTACTGGATTTTACGACTTCGAAAACGTCTTCGTTTCTTTCGACTGGATAAAAATACTTATGCATATCATTTTGAGACGAAGAAAAAAAATCCATGCTATTTTTGTGCTGAGGTGGACCTCAAATAAACTCTGGAGATTTTGAGTTTGATATTTGCATACAATTATTTTTAGAAGTCGATACAAAAAATAAAGATGGTAAAATGATTTTTCACAAATTAAAGCATACAAAATTGGAGAGTTGTGAAATTTGGAACATTCAAATTTGAAAGTCTAAAATATTTGGTTTCTTTAGGAATATTTTCTTAAAATTAAATTTTATTTTCTGTGCTGATTTCCAACCTACATCTGGCTTAATTCGATGAAAAAATGTGTATTCTTGTCACCGAACATGTTTTGGTGAAACACTAAACATCAAAATTAATTTGATATGGGAAAGATATAAAGACCACACGCAAAGGTATCATTTCTTCATTCGTAGAAAAATAAAAAAAAATCCTACATCTAATCAAGAGTTGTAAAAATTCTTGCATTTTTTCAAGAGAGAAAAAAAATGTCAAAGAAATTTATTATGAACACTTTCCATTTTTTTCATTCTAAATATTTAGATCTAATTTCTCAATTTTCTCACTTAAGAATATTGCTTTAATTTGGAAACATCATACTAATTTCTAACAATTAAAAATTAATTTAACTTGAAGTATTATATATAATTAGACTTTAAAGTAATTTTATTTAAAACATGTGAAAATACAACTGAATATGAACAAATGTTTGTGAGTGAAAAATAAAAAAAAGAAGTAAAAATATTTAATAGCCAAATAAAAAAATATGGTTTTATCATAAAAGATTCTACAAGACCTTTTAAAGATATTGAATTTTTTAGAGGACATATTTTTTTATAGATATTATAAAAAAGTATCCAGTAAAATAAATTACAGTGATGAAAGATTTAATAAGAGGATAAAGAGATATCAGGTTTATAATCCATCTGAGAAAACAGAAATAAAAACGATGAATTCGGTAATACGAGGACCGGGGAAAAAGGTTATCATCTGACTATTTTTAGTTTTTCCACTTGACGTACATACAAGAAAGAGGAAGAAACTAAAAATATCTGAAGAGCATTCAACAGGTCTTGACAGTATCTTCCAACAGGTGTATTGTGGGAATCAATGAAACACACCTTAATCCAAATAAGACTCGAACTTTTTTATACACATATTTTTAAATAAATTATACGGGAATGTATCTAAAATATTTAATTTAATTTAATTAATAGTTGAAACACTATACGTGTTAATAAATTAAAATTAATAATTTTTCTTTCATTTGAGCTCTTGGATAATGATTATCCACTGCAGGCAGGCCCAAGGCATGAAAAGTGTAATCTGTAAAGGATGCTAGTGTTCCATATTTCATTTTCTGTTTTGAAAATTTGTTCTAGCTAGTTTAAAAAAATCTTTTGAATACCTTAGAACTTCAACTGATAAAAATGCATCAAGTTAGAGGAATGAAAAATAGATAAATAGCTGAATTTAAAAATCCTCAATTTTTAATTTATCTGTTTTTTATTTTTTCATCTAAAGATTTAAGTTAATGTAATTTGTCAAAAAAGACGAATAATAAGAGTTGTTTTGGGTTTGATTATACAACACAAATATGTACATACTTGTTTTGTGCATATTATTTTTCCTGCAATTTTTTAGAAACACCAATCAATTTTTAAATTAAATTCATGCCGGAATTATTAAAAAGCCTGCCGGAATTGCACCCAAAATGTACGAGAATTTTCTCGCAGTTCTCCGCTGGACACCTGATTCAAGTAATATTCAAACATTAAATCCATTCTTATTTTTATCGGTTGTAAATTTAAAAAAAAATTTTTATTTAAAATTGAAAACTGGAATTTAAATCTAAAGGGGTAATTTAATTTGGAATGCTTCTTCTTTCAACATTTCTTCAAAAATCTTATAAAATTTTGTATCTTTGGATGCTTCCTTATAGAGGGAGGATTTGAAGTACCTAACTTTTCAAATATACTTTTTTGACATATTTCGATATAATTCGACCCCAGTAGCTCGAAAATATAATTTAAAAAAAATGTCAGTGGGTGTAACTTTTTTCTGTTCGCCATATTCTCAAAACTAAATGAAGTAATTTTTTTTTTTAATAACTAATTTTCATAAAACTATGATCATGAAATTTGGACGAATTGTAACTCCGACTGATATCCAGGTCTGACAGGATTTTGAGCTAGATCGGCCATTTAGAAGTAATTTTTTTTTTAGTTTATAGATTTTTAAAAAATCTCTTGTTTATATGAGAAAAACTGTTTTGATATTCAAAATACAGCAATACGATATCCAGTGTATTTGTTCGCGTTTTCGAGATGCATCGATCGAACTATATTGTTGAACCTTTCATGACTCACTAGTACCGATTTATGAAGATTAAAAAAAATGGTTTATTCTGTATATATATATATATGAAATTTTTTTTTGAGATTCAATATAAAACAATACGATATCTAGTCTATGTGTTCGCATCTTCGAGACGCATCGATTGACCTATTGTTGAACATTTTATGTCCCGCCAGTATCGATTCATGAAGTTTAAAAAAAATGTGTGCATTCTGTTTATATGAGAACAACTTTGTTCAAATAAGGAATACTAGCAGTACTGTGTCTGACATGTTTGTTTGCGTCTTTGAGACTCGTCGGTTGTCCTATTGACGAACCTTCTATGACCTCTTATCATCTAGCAATACCGATATATATAAATTTAGAAAATATATTGTTTATTTTGTTGCTATGAGGAACACTTTTAATATTAGGAATACAATAGTATATATTTGTTCGCGTCTTCGACACGCATCGATTGTCTAAGTGAAGAACCTTTCACGATCTACCATAACCTACCAATATCGTTTTTAAAATTTTTAACAAAATTATTTACTTTGTTTTTAAAAGGATTTCTTTTTAAATTGGGAATATAAGAGTATTGTATTTTATGTAATTGTTCGCGTCTTCGAGACGCGTAGATTGACCTATTGACGAACTTACCATAATTCTGGTTAGTACAACCAGAAAAAATAGTAAGGGCATATTTAACCAGAATTCTGGTTGATTAAACAAAACATTTTTTTGAGTGGTCCATTGTACTTCGCAATGGTATTATTTTTTAAATAATTTTCAATTCCGAAGTTTTCCAGCTTTAAAAACTTTTAAAAAAAAGTATATCTTGGTGTGCTGAAAGTTACACGTTTTATCGCAAATACTTCTTTCGGAAAAAAGGTTGAAGTTTTCAGATTTAAAAATATCTCATGTATAAAGTTTTCACGGTGAGCCTCAACCCAAACTTCTTACTCAACGCAAATTCTTTGCAGGATTTAATTCTTTGAAGTTGTCTGAATATTTTAAATGATAAATGAAAAAAATCGTTCCAGCCCTTTTTTTAAAAACTCAGATTTCTATTTTTCGAGATGTTTTTTTTTTTGTGATAACAAATTTTAATTTTATGTACGCTTTTATGCATAAAATATGCAGTAAATTCATTAAAATTCAACAATTTTTTAGTTTAGGAAAGTCTGTCCAATTTTTTGGTTTTAAAAATAAAGTTCCTATAAACTTTTGTATCAAACAAAAACTGGGTATTCTATAGAGGTTTTGCAGCCCTATTTGCGCTATACAAAAACCTCTATAGAAGACCCAGTTTCGTTTGGCACAAAAGTTTATAAGAACTTTTTTACTAAATATTTTATGTATAAAAACGTACATATAATAAAAAAATTCTATCACAAAAAAAAGCATCTCAAAAAAATAAAAATTTGAATTTTCAAAAAAAGGGCTCGATCGATTTGTTTCCTGCTTGGCTCAAAATATCTGGGCAATATCAGATAACTGAATCCTGCAGAGAGTTTTTGCAGAGTAAGAATTTTCAATAACCTTAGGGACAAAAAATCTCTATTTTCACTACAAAAACATCTATATAAGACCCAGTTATCGTTTGACACAAAAGTTTATAGAAACTTTTTCACTACATATTTTATGTATTACAGGCTACACAGAATAAAAATTTTGTATTACAAAAAAAGTCTTGAAAAATAAAAATTAGAATTTCGATTTTTTTCATTTTTCATTAAAAATATTCGGGCAACATCAGAGAATTAAATCCTGGAAAGAACTGGCGTTGAGTAAGAAGTTTAAGTTGAAGTTGATTGAGGCGAGTGCATTGGAATCTCGAAATCATGAAAAATTTCCTTTCAGACGTTGTTTATTTGAAGGATAAAATGCAAGTCAGGTTGGTTTCTAGAAAGTGAGATTCCTACTTTTTTTATGATCCTCGAGACGACTTTGCACTTGCATTGCGTGATTACATTCGCTTCAAACTTCTTCCACTTTATCGAGGAGATCTACTTACAATTTGCTTGGGTCTGGTTGAGACATTCCACAATACCTCTTATTTCCTCTTTTTTTTTTCCTTTTGTCTGCCGACTTTGATCTTCGCTATTGTCTTTTGTCTCACGCTGCAGGTGGTGCCAGCATGAAATTCGTAAGGATGCAGGGAAAATCCTGGAACGACAAATCAAAGCTTTTGATATTTCTTCGAATGGAAATCCTGTAAATTCAGAAAGATGTAATCGGAAAACCCAGATGAGCAAAGCCCGATTATTTTCTCAAACGTTCCTTGGGAAATCGCGTTTCTGATGTGGGGTAGTCCATAGACTACGTTAGCAATTTTGTGCTAATTCTCTCCCCCCCCCCAAACTGAAAAGTAACGTAGCCCAAAATTCTCTCAAAACCGGGGAAAAATTCTTTTGGATAAAATTAATGTAAATGCCGCATATTGAATTCAATATGAAACACTTTTAATTGCTAAGATTTCAAGTTGAAATATATTGCATTTTCAACAAAATAGTTGAATTTTCAACCAATAAAGATTTTTTAACAAAATAGACGCATTTGTAAACCCAAAAGGACGAATTTTTAACAACAACAAAATTAATTTTTAACCAAACAGTTACATTAACCTACAAAGGTGCATTTTCAACCAAATGGTAAGGTAAAAATTCAACCAAACACAGTTGAGTTTTAAAACCCGAAAAGTTGAATCTTCAACAGAAAAGTTAATTTTCAACCCAGAAAGATGACTTTTCTACCATCAATGATAAATTTTCTACCAACAGACGAATTTTGAACAAAATAGTTGAATCTTCAACCAAATAGATGAAATTCTAATCAAGAGGGATGAATTTTAAACCAAATAGTTCAATTTTCAACTAAAAAAGATTTTTCAAAACCAAAAATGGAATCTTCAAATTTGAAATATGGACTTTTTTTAATAATTAAACTCTCTTTGATTATAAAGATCCTTTTTAGTTGAAGATTCATCATTTTAGTTCAAAATTCATCTCTTTGGTTTAGGATTCAACAATTTTGTTGAAAATTCGTCTTTTTGATTGTAAAATTCATCTCTTTTGGCAGAAATTTTATTTGTTGCTTGGTTAAGGATTCAACTATTTTGTTGAAAATTCGTCTTTTTTGGATGAAAATTAATTTATTTTGTTTGAGGTTTCAACTATTTGGTTAAAAGTTGAACTGCATTGTTAAAACAAATTTTGTTGTTGAAGATTCATTATTTTAGTTAAGAATGTATATCTTTGGTTGACAATGTGACTATTTCATTGAAAATTCTTCTTTTTGTTAGAAAATTAATCTTCTTTGTAGAAAATTCATCTATTTGGTTGAAAATTATTTTTTTGTTTTGTTTGAAAATTCATGTTTGCGGGTTAAAAAATTTCATATTTTTTGGTTAAAAATGCAACTGGTTGAAAATTAATCTTTTATGGTGAAGGATTCAACTATTTTGTTGAAAATTCGCCTTTTTCCGATGAAAATTAATTTATTTTGTTTGAGAATTCAACTATTTGGTTGAAAGTTAAACTGCATTGTTAAAAAAAATTTTGTTGTTGAAGATTAATTATTTTAGTTAAGAATGTATATATTTGGTTGACAATGTGACTATTTTATTGAAAATTCTTCTTTTTGTTAGAAAATTAATCTTCTTTCATCTTTTTTGGTTAAAAATGCAGCTGGTTGAAAATTATTCTTTTATGGTTGAGGATTCAACTATTTTGTTGAAAATTTATCTTTTTTGCATGAATTTAACTGTTTTTTATTTTAATTAAAATATTTTTTCCTTGAAATATAAACTAACCACATTTTTTGTTGAAAAATCATCTTTTATGGTAGAAAATTCAACTACATGGTTAAAAATTCATTTTTTTTGTTGAAGATTTATAATTTTAGTTCAAAATTCATCTCGTTGTCTGAAAACATAACTACTTTGTTTAAAACTCACATTGTTGGCAGAAACTTAATCTTCTTGGTTGAAAATGCATCTTTTTTGTTAAAAATGAATTTATTTGGGTTGAGGATTCAACTGTTTTGTTAAAAATTCGTATTTTTTATGAAATTAAACTGTTCTTGAATCAAAATTTTAACCTTTTTTGATTGAATTATAAACAATTACATTTTGTGTTGAGAATTCATATTTTTTGTTGGGAATTCAACTACTTGGTTAAAAGTTGAACTACTTTGTTTAAAATTAATTTTTTTTTTAAACATCTTTTTGGTTGACAATGTAACTATTTCGTTGAAAATTTGTCTTTTTGTTAGAAAAGTAATCTTCTTAGTAGAAAATTCATCTATTTGGTTGAAAAATAATTTTTTTTTAATTGAAAAAAAAAGAATCATCCAAAATTGAAAACTATTTAATTGGAAAACTTCAAGAATGAATAATAATTTTAAATGAAGTGTTAAATATTTAACTATTTGAAATTAAAAAGTACAAGAGTGTGTTATCTAATTTCAGAATAGTTAAAAAATGTAACTGTTTTGTAGAAGATTCGTCTCTGTTGGAACAAATTTGATCTTTTTTGGTTAAAAATGCAACTGGTTAAAAATTAATCTTTTTTGGTTGAGAATTCAACTATTTTGTTGAAAAGTCGTCTTTTTTGGATGAATTCAACTCTTTTAGATTTAAAATTAAAATCTCTTTTGTTTTAATATTAATCATGTTTAACGTTTTTCGTTGAGAATTAAGCTTTTTAGGTTGAAAATTAACTTTTTTTGTTGAAATTTTGATTCGACATATCTGAAATCTTCAAAAATCTTTTTGAATTTTCTCAAGAATCTTAGGAATATTATGTGTCAATATAATCTTAAAAAATGATCAAATAAACTTGAAAAATAAATAGTAATGCAACATTTTTATTTGGTATTAAAAATTGTTTATCTCTTCAAATTGAAAAGCTACACGCGCACATAGCGCACGATTGATGATGCTAGTAATTATAAAATCGAACTAAACATGAATAAATAAAAAGTTTATAATTTTTATTTTTTATTTGTTGCAGAGTAAAACTGATGCCCACATCATCGAGCTGATCTCCTACATGTTAATTGCTGCTGGAGCCCTGACGTTCATCGTCAGTTTTCTAGGATACTGCGGAGCTATGTTTGAATCTCGATGTCTACTATGCATCGTAAGTTCCTTTTTATAATAATAATAAATCATATTTAAAAATTAAAAATTTAAACTGCATGCTTTTTATCCCAAATCACATTTTCCAGCAAAATGTAAGATTTTTGGTACCATATATATGTTTCCTTTATTGAATGTAAACATTTTATTTTTCATCTTAACAAATTTTAATCATTTTTTCTAGTGAATTAAAAAATATATATAATCAATTTTTGTATTATTTCAGTATGGTATTCTCATTCTGATTGTACTTGTACTGGAATGTATCGTTGTTGGCCTCGCTTTTGGACTTAAAGGAGATGTAAGTATACTTGTTAAATACAATCTCATACTTAAACTTTCGACAACAAGGTTTCTTTATTTATTGCTAATTCAGATTAGAGGAATCTCATATTTAAGCAGTTTCATTTTTATTTAAAGGCTTTCTAATGTTAATTTTTTCGTTTTCAATCTTTAAAACTTTCAAAATTGTTTGCTTTTTTAATTTAAAGTTTTAAATTATATTAAATTTGAATAATTTTGAACATTTGATAACTCTCTAATTTGATTGCTTCTTACTTTAAAATCCTCCAATTTAAATATTGAATTTTTTTAAGTGTCATGAGTTTAGAAATGCCTGAAATTTATATGAGGAATAAAAATTTTAATTTATAAAAATTAAAATCTCACAATTGGATAAACCAAATATCCTAGTCTAAACTTCATTTTCAAAAGTTTTTAAAGTTGAGAAACATTAAAAATTTCAGAATTGGTAGATATCTAAATCTAGAAATTGAAATTTGAAAGCTGTTATATTCCATTTTTTGGAAATAATAGAAATTATTAAATTAATTATGATAAATAAAGACAATTAAAAAATTTTCTATGCTATAACAGCTTCGAACTTGACTTTGCGTCTTTCCAAATTAATAAACAAATTATAACTAAATTAAAAAGATCTGAAATTTTTCATTTCCAATGTTCAAACTTTATTTTTTTATGATCATCAATAGTTTTCAATCTTTTAATCTGAGGCCTTTAGTTTTTTGTAATTAAAATATTCAATTTTCAGAAAACCGGTCTATTAATTGCTCAGATAAAAAATGTACAAGCTTCCTAAATTTTCAAAGCTCAAAAACTGAAGCTGATATTGTACAAGTGTTTTTTTCAACGATAAAGAGTTAAGATCCTAATTTAAGAATGCTTTAATTTTTAAATGAAGTTTGAAATTGTTTAATTTTTAACGCTTCAAGTTTCAATTCTTTAATATGAAAAGTTTCCAATTAGAAACCATATAATTTTCAACTTTTTTAGAATAATTAAACTTCAAAGGTTTACGATTTTTTAATTTTTCAATTTTGGGCTGTGAAAATGAATGATTTTTTGTGTACAGAAATATCATTTTTTTAGTTTAGGAAAGTCTATCCAATCACTTTGAATGTCACTTGATACTACATGATGATACTTATGAATAATATATTTATCATCTTTAAAATTATAGTTTTTAATGTGCAATTCTAAAACAATATAATTGTTGAGGCGTTAAAAAAAAAGTTTTTTCCCCCTTCAAAAGCTTAAATTCGAAATTCAACTATGTATTTAAAAAGTCATGACAGTTTCACTATTAAATGTTTCAAAATTTCACATTGAAAGCCTTGATAGTTAGTTTTAAATTTTTACATTTTACATTGAAATATTCTGAATTGTTTGGTTTTAATTTTAGTCAGTTTTAAATTTAATAAATTTAGTTTTAAATATTCTAAATTGTTTGCTTTTAATTTTTGACGTACGAAATTGTCTGATTTTTTCAATTCTTCGAAATCGTAGAATATCAAATTAAAAAACTTGGTAGTTGAACAATTTTCAGTTTAAAGGATTTCTAATTAAACAATTTTGAAATAAATGACTCAAGACTAAATTGAAAACAATGAAAAATTAAGGCAATCATTTCCTAAATTGAAGCCTTAAAAGTGAGAAGATTTTAGAACTAGGCATTGAAATTAGAATTTATGTTATTTGAAAATGTTCCAAATTATTGAACACTCAAACCCAACTTAAAAAAAAATAATTTCTAATTGAAAGGTTTAAAATTGTGCAATTTTAAGCATTTGAATTCTATATAGCAATCTTTTTTTGTATTCTTGTTTTAATTTTCCATGTAATATCTTAAAATTGTCCGATTTTTAGTTGAAGATTTAAATCAAATGAATTATCTAAAATTGAAAACTGTTTAATTAGAAAATTTCAATAATAATTCTAAATTAAGTGTTAAATATTAAACGATTTAAAATTTAAAAGTTGAACATTGTATTGTTTAAATTTAGAACAGTTAAAAATTAAACCATCTCAAATTTTTACCTCAGTAATTGAATAATTTCTTTAATTTTTTATGGCTGCAATTTTATATTTCTGAATTTCCATGTTTAATGCTAAATTTTCAATGTTTTCCTTTCATAAGTTTCAATTTTGCAATTAAATGTTGAATGGTTAAAAAAAAAATTAATTAACCATTTTTAAACTTTTAATTTTTGAAATGATTTAAATGTACCTAAAGTAATTGAAATTTGAAAGGGTTTGAGCAGACAAAAGTTTTAGTGTGACAATATTCTTGGTGACTATTAATTTTTCAGTTTTAAATGAATTTCGGATTCGTTTAATTGTCAACGTTACATAGTAGACATTTTTTCATTTTTAATGTTTCCCAATTATAATTACTTCATTTTGAACTTTTTTTTTATAATTTAATTGAATCTTAAAAAAATTCTAATCAATTTTAATGTTGAATTATAATTTATTCGTACAATAACAATTAAAAATTTCAGAAACTTGGACTTTGAACATTATTTAAATTCAAAAGTTTGCAATTTTAAATCGTTTAATTTTGAACGCTTTGAATTTGAAATTATACATTTTCAACTCCTTCCTAATGAAATTGTCAAAATTTTAACATTTTAGTCTGAAATTTTTCTATTTCAAACATTTTAAAATTCAAATTTTTCAATATTAAATGCTTTTACTTAGAAATGATACTAGTTTAATTAATTTTCATTGTATTCGAAATATTATATTTTTTTCCTAATTTTACCTGATCTAAAATTGTTTGATTTGGAACTTTTTCAATTCAAAATCGTGCAATATATTCTTTTAAAAATTTTAAACACTCAATTTGAAATTGTTAATTATTATTTAAAAAATGATTAAGACCTAATATTTAAAAATTAGTTAATAATGGATTTTTAAATTGTTTTTATTTTAAATTGTTTATATTTTTAATGTTAGGTAATAAAAAACCAGAGAGGTGAGTAAAATAGTTTCCACTGCAGAATTTCACAATCCACACTTCATTTAAAAAGAAAACAATTTTGTGTCGAAGGTTTGAATGAGATTGTTGTCCTAAATTCAGCAAATATTTCTCAGTTCTCCAATTGTAAAACTGTAAAATTGTTGCAGACCGAGAAAGAAACGCAGAGCATCGTAAAGTCGACTATTAAGTACTACTCTGGCCATTCGGATACCGTGACTCTCGCGTGGGACAGAATCATGACTCAGGTAAATCAGCAGCACAATTAATAAGGAAATTAAGTCTGAGTTGAAAATAAATTAACGCTTAAGCGAATCTTCCGGCTTTACATTCTTCCACGCGATGATCTTTATTTTATCCCTTAATCTTTTCCAGACAATAATTAGAGAAATTCCGCATGAATCTAAATTTGATTTCTAGTTTCATATGTGTATGTCAGGGAAAACCTGGAAATCAGGGATAAGTCAGGAAATTTTATTGGTCAGGGAAAGTCAGGGAATAAAAAAAATCTTGAAAAAGTCAGTGAATTTTTATAAGGGGTGCTTTAAATATCTGTCGAGGATAATAAATTCATAATTATTAAATTTAAATTTGAAATTGTTTTATTCCATTTATAATAGATTCTATGTTAAAAATGATACAAGATTAAAATTCTGGTCTTTAACTATTAGTGGTCCAGGAAAAATTAGGGTTGATAATTCAACTCTTTTGGCAGAAAATTAACTTTCTGATTAAAATTCATACTTTTGTATTAAATATTCAACTGAAATCTTCCTTGGTTGAGAATACAATTTTTTTAAATTCATTTGTTTATTAGAAATTTCATCTTTTTTGACTAAAAATGCAACTGTTTGGTTGAAAAATGAAAGTCTCTTTGGTTGAGGATTCAACTATTTTATTGTAAATTGATCTTTTTTGGTTGAAAATTGAACTGCTTAATCAAAGGTTGAACTACTTTCTCAAAAAATTACTTTTTTTTTAAATTCATTATTTTAGTTGAAAATGTATCTCTTTTGTTGGAAATTCGTTTTTTGTTCGTTGAAAATTAATAATTTTAACTGAAAATTTTGCTATTCTAGTTTTTTGATTCATCATTTTATGTTAGTTTAAGATTAATATCTTCGGTTGAAAGTTCTACAATTTTTTGTTTATTCAAAATTAATTTTTTCATCTGAAAATTTAATTAATCTATTTTTGTTTGAAAATTTTTCTCTTTAGGTGGAAAAATAATCTTCCTGGTTGGAAATTTCAACTTTTTTAATTAAAAATGCAACCATTTGATTTAAATTAACTTTTTTGTTGAAAATTCATATTTTCGAGTTTAAGATTCAACTGTTTTACAGATAATTCATCTTTTGGCTTATAAACTTAACAATTTGGATGAACTTTTTTCTTTCTTGACTGAAAAATCTTTACCTGATGAAAATTCGCCTTTTTGGTTTTAAAATTCATCTCTTTTTGGTAGAAATTTCATCTTTTTGGTTGAAATATAAATTATTACATTTTTTTGTTAAGAACTCATCTTTGTAGGTTGAAAATTCAAGTATTTGGTTAAAAATTCAACTATTTTATTGAAATTTAATTACTTTGTCGAAATTTCAACTCTTTGGTTGAAAATTTATCTATTTTGTTGGGAATTCATCTTTTTATTGAAAATTCAACTCTCTTCTTCAAAATTTGTCTTTTTGCCTTGATAATTTAAATTTTTGTTGAAAGTGCAACTGTTTTTGGTTTAAATTTAATCTTTTTTGATTAAAAAATCGACCATTTGTTTAAAAATTCATCTTTTTAGTTGAAAAATTCAACTATTTGGTTACAAATTCAACTATTTTGTTGCGAAAGTAATTATTTTTTTGAAAATTCAACTACTTCATTAAAAAGTCATCTTCTTTGTTCGAAAAATCAATTGTTTTGTTGAATATTCGTCTATTTGGACCGAAAATTCATCTTTTCGCTGGATTTTGATTGAATTTGGATTGACAATTTTTATTGTTGAAAATTCAACTGTCTTCTAAAGAATTAAATTATTTCGTTGAAAATTCAACTATTTTTGGTTTAAGTTTAATCTTTTTTGTTTGAAAATTTGACCGTTTGGTTGTAAATTCATTTTTCTGAGTTGAAATTTCAACTGTTTGGTTGAAAATTCAACTGAAGCCTTTCTTGAATGAAAATTCTATTCATTTAGTGTTGTCTATTTAGTTTAAAAAATCATATGTTTCAGTAGAAATTTAATCTTTTTTTGGATAAAAATAGAACTGACTGGTTGAAAATTAATCTTTTTTGGTTCAAGGTTGATCCACTTTGTTAAAAAATGTTTTTTTTTGTAAGATTCATCATCTGAGTTGAAAATTCGCTTTCTTGGTTGTCAATTAATTTTTTTAACTGAAAATTTAATTATTCCAGATGAAGTTTTATCACTTTAGTCAAAAATTCATATCTTTGGCTGAAAGTTGAACTATTTTGTTGAAAATTATTCTTTCTTTTTTGAAAATTCAACTGCTTGGGTAAAAGTTGAAATAGTTGAAAATGTATTTTTTTGTTTGATGTTTCAACTCTTTGGTTGACAATTAATCTTTTTTAGTTGAAAATTTGTCTTTTTTGATCGAAAACTAATCTTCTTGGTTTGAAATTTCCTCTTTTTTGATCAAAAATGCAACTATTTGGTTGAAATAAACTTTTTTGTTTCAAAATTTAACTGTTTTACCGAAAATTCATCTTTTAGCTTGAAAGATCGACAATTTGGATGAACTTTTTTCTTTCTTTATTGAAAAATCTTTATATGTTGAAAATTCGTCTTTGTGGTTTCGAAATTCATCTTTTTTGGTTGAAATATCAACTATTACATTTTTCTTGAAAATTCATCTTTGAAGGTTGAAGATTCCACTATTTTGTTAAAAATTGAACTATTTTGTTGAAACTTCAGTTATTTTGTTGAAAATTTGACTATTTTGTTGTTAATTCGTTTTTTCTTTTTGGCTGAGATACCAGATATTATATTTTTCGTTGAGAATTCATCTTCTTGTTGAAAATTCAAATTTTCGAACTGAAAATTCAGCTGTCTTCTTGCCTTGAAAATTTAACTATTTGGTTGAAAGTGCTATTAATTTTGGTTGAAATTCAATCTTTTTTTTTTATTAAAAATAGGACCATTTGGGTAAAAATTGATCTTTGTAGGTAAAAAATTCAACTAATTTGTTCCAAATTTAATTATTTTGTTGAAAATTCAAGTATTTTGTTAAAAAGTATTTTTTTTTAGTGAAAAATTCAACTGTTTTGTTAAAAATTCGTCTATTCGGACAGAAAATTCATCTTTCTTGGATTGAAAATTATTTTTTTTTTTTAATTAAACTTTCTTCTAAAGAATTCAATTATTTCGTTTAAAATTCAAAAGTTTTCGAAGTTTATTCTTTTTTTAAATTCAATCATTTGGTAGTAAATTCATCTTTGCAGGTTAAAATTCAACTATTCTGTTAAAAAGTCATCTTCTTTGTTCGAAAATTCAACTGTTTTGTTGAAAAATCATTTATTTGGAAAGTAAATTTGTCCTTTTGGGTTGAAAATTTTGTTTTGGTGTAAATTCAACTACCTTCTAAAGAATTCAATTATTTGGTTGAAAATGGAAATCTTTTTTGGTTTAAGTTTAATCTTTTTTGTTTGAAAATTTCACCATGTGGTGGTAAATTCATCTTTATAGGTTGAAGTTTCAACCAATTGCTTAAAAATTCAATTATATTGTTGATAATTCAACTATTTTATTGAAAATCTATCCTTTTGGGTTGAAAGTTCATCTTTTATGGCAGAAATGTCATATTTTTTGGTTGAAATGAATTAATTTGAACTTTTATTTTAAAATTGTTTTATTCCGTTTATAAAAGATTATATCCTAAAAATGTTGCAAGATTAAAATGCTGGTCTTTGAATATTAATGTCGCGGAAAATGAAAAATTGGTAAGAGAAAAATCAGGGTGGATTTTTGAAAATGAATTTTTGCGACCACCCTGATATGTCCTTCTGAATAAATTAAGATTTTTGCTCTTAATGAAACCTGAGAGATAATAAATCTAATTTTCTTTATTTCAGCTGCATTGCTGTGGTGCCGAAAGTTTCTTAGATTTCAATGATAGCAATTGGATAAGCCATTACAAAGTCCCGGAAGCTTGTTGCAGAAAATATCCTAATGGCCAGGTACTGGATTCGAGTTGTCAGTCAATTCCGACAGAAGCTAACTCTTACTATGAAAGGGTAAGTTCATATTTGATTAAATTGTTAATTAATTAATTTAAATATGTCTATTGTAAGAAGCTTTTCAAATTTCGCTGTTGAACTCGTATGTAATTTTTATTTTATTATATTTAAAGAGTTTTAAAATTGGGAAGCTTCAAATCTTGAAGCGTTTTCAATTTGAAAACTTCTAAATGCAAGCACAAAAAATTCTGGTGTAACCAAATTTGAAATTGCAGACTTCACAGTCTTTCACCTATTCCCCTATTTTTCCTTTATTTTAATTCCTCTTTTTCCCCCTCTTTTCAAGAAAATTCCCGCCTTTGCCTCGTTTTTCCTCTTAAATGCGAACTGAATTAATAAAACCCAATTAGAAAATCCAACTTTTTTTGGTTGAAATTCAATTCTTTTTTGTTGAAAAGTCTACTATTATATTTTTGGTACAGAATTAATCTCTTTTGGTTAAAAAATCTACTATTTGGTTGAAAATTTAATTATTTTGTTACAAAAATAACTTTTTTGTTGAAAATTAAAGTTTTTGTTAAGAATTTATATTATTGAAATGAAAATTCAACTGTTTTGTTGAAAATGCAACTGTTTTTGGTTGAGGCTTGATCTTGTTTGTTTGAAAATTCGACAATTTGGTTGAAAATTAAACTATTTGGTTAAAAATTCGACTATTTGGTTAAAAATTCAACTATTTTATGTAAAAGTCATCCTTTTTCGTTGAAAATTTAACTATTTTGCTGAAAATTCGTTTTTTAGACTAGAAAATTTAACAATTCGATAGAAAATTCAACTATTTTGTTGAAAATGAACTTTTTTGTTGAAAATTCACATTTGCAAGTTTGAAATTCAATTGTTTTGCAGAAAGTTCGTATTTTGGGTTTAACATTCAACTATTTTGGTTGAAAAATGAAATATCTTTGTGAAATTTCTTTTTTTTTTTTTTAAATTCAACTATTTGATTGAAAATTAACTTTCTTTGTTATATATTCATATTTTTCAGTCAGAAGATCAACTATTTAGTTGAAAAGAAAACTTTCTTGTTGAAAATTCATTTTTTTCAGAAATGTTGTTTTATTAGGTAGAAATGTCAAATATTTTGTTTGAAAATAAACTTTTTTGTTGAAAATTCGTCTTTTTGGGTTAAAAATTAACTTTTTTTCAAATTCATATTTTTTGGTTGAAAATTTAACTTCTGTCTAGAGAATTCGTCATTTAGACTTGAAAATTTAACAGTTAGATGGAAAATTTAACTATTTGGTTGAAAATAACTTTCTTGATGAAAAGTAAACCATTTTGGTTAAAAATTAACTTTTTTGTTATAAATTAATATTTTTGGGCTGAAAATCCAATTGTTGTGTAGAAAGTTCGTTTCTTGGATTTAACATTCAGCTGAAACTAATTTAAAAAAAAGCTGATATGGAGCTTCCCAATTTAAAAATATAAACAGATCCCATTAAGGAAATCCAAATGTTTTTTTAAGTTAATTCTTTTTCTTTTGAAAAGTCTACTGTTGTATTTTTGATAGAGAATTCATCTATTTTAGTTCAATTTTGGAAGGAATGGGTTGAAAAATGAACTATTTTGTTCAAATTTCGTTTGTTTGGGTTGAAAATGCAACTCTTTTGGTTGAAATTTCAACTGCTATTTGGTTGAATATAAACTTTTTTGTAAAAATTTCAATTATTTTTGTAAACAATTATTTTTTGTTTAAGAATTCATCTCTTTTGCTTCACGATTTAACTACATTGTTATAAATGATCTTTTTTTGTTGAAGACTCATGATTTCAGTTGAAAATTCGTCTTTTTTAATAAAAGTTAAAATATTTTGTAGAAAAAAAAAATTTTTGATAGAAAGTTGATATTTCTTAGTTAAAAATTCATCTTTTTCTTTGAAAATTTAACTATTTGTTTAAAAATGCATCTATTTTGTTGAAAGTGCAATATATTTCGACATTGAATCCTAGGAATTTAAAGTGTTTCAAATTAAATTCAATATGGTACCTATGTTAATTTTATTAAGAAAATCAAACATTTGGGATTCAAAAAATTGGACTCTAGGAACAAATTAGAATGTGTTTAAAATTTCAATTTAGATTTTCCATTCTCTAATTTACTATCGAAATTGGATACTTTTCTTACAAAAAGCCTGTCAGCTTATGAGCTTATCTTTCCTTTATCAAAAGTTCTTCCACCTTTTGTCTCTGTTAATTGTTCGGCAATTGTTCAAATTTAGCCTGTTCATTTTCAATTAGCGGCTTATCTTGAAACCACGGCTTTCCATAATGCATATTCAAGTAGATTGGCGTCAGCGTACTCTGGTCTGACTATTCTCGTTGAGATTCTTAGTAATTTTATAGAATGTTCTCGTACTTTGTATGCGATTTTGAAACTCATATTTCATAATTTCTCAAGTAATTGCACACATCTTTCTAAGAAACTATGGAAAACTATGGAAACTACTATTCTTAGTTTTAAAGAGATTCTAAATCTATTTTCTTGTTAAGAAAGTAATTTTGGGTTCCTGGCAAGTACATTCCTGGTGGAATATTTTTTACAAAAAAGTACAATAAACTAAAACTATTTTTACAGGAATCTTATATATAAATGCAATAAATTACAGCCAATGTTACAAGAACGCACAACTTTTTTCTATTATTCGGACGAATTTTTAAATTTTTTTTTGTATTTTTTTTGTATATTGATGTATTTTATTGTAGTTTTAATTTCCTAGGGTGACAGATATTTAGAATATTGCAATGAGATAATTTTAAATTAAAATGTGTACATGATAGCTATTACAAAGAAGCTTTTATTTTTAAACTTTGAAGAAATGGTAGAATATTACAAGGTAATAATGAATAATCGATATTAAACAACAAATCCTTACGTTTAAAGTCTTTTTTTCTTCAAATATATACCAATCGATTGGATACCATATATGTAATTTAAAGTTATGTAATTACAATGTTCTCAGAACAAATATTTGACTGCAATTAAAAATTGAACAATTGAGAAAGAATTGAAGACGGTCATTGAAATTAAAAAATTCGAACTCTTTTAAAAAATGTTGCTCAATTTAAATGTATAGAATTTAAATTTGGAAATCATTAGACTTTTAAGTCGGAAAAGATAAATTTTTAACAAAAAATATCATTTCCAAACAAGAAAGATGAATTTTCAACAAGGTAGTTGAATTCACATCTGAAAAATTGAATTTTCAACAAACAAGATTAATTTCTACACAAGAAGACGATTCTTCAACAAAATATTTTAATTTTCTACTAAATAGTTGAATTTTTAACTTATATAGTATACAGGACAACGTTTCAACCAAAAATTGGAATAGTTCAATTTTCAGATAACAATTCTGATGAAAAAAAATAACTTTGAACAACAACAAAAAACGAATTTTCAACAAAATTGTTAAATTTACAACCAAAAAGATTAATTTTTGACCAAGAAGATTAATGTTTTACCAAAAAAGACGAATATTGAACAGAACACATGAATTTCCAACAAAATTATTTAATTTCAAAGCCAGAAAGACGAATTATCTACCAAAAAGTTGAATTTTCAACACAAAAATATGATTTTCCATCTAAATAGTTTGATCTTGTATCAGATTGTTGAATTTTCAAGCCAAAAAATGAATTTTCTACAAAACAGTAGAATTTTTAACATAAAAGTTTATTTGAAAGAAAACAGTTGAATGTTCAACTACGATTATGAATCCTTAATTGAAAAATTAATTTTCTTACAAAGTAATTCAACTTGAAGTCAAATAATCGACTTTTCAATCAAAAAAGATTAATTATCAAGGGAGCATGTGACAGTTGATATTTCAACCAAACATTTTCATTTTTAACCAAATAGGATAGATTTTTAACCAAAAAGATTAAATTTATATCAAGGAGGACGAATTCTCAACAAAATACATGTATTCTCAACGAAAAAGTTGAACTTTCGACTAAAAAAAAATCAATTTTTGATCAAATAGTTCAATTTTTAACTGAAAAAGATACATTTTTAAACAAAAATGGAATAGTGTAATTACCAGTTAAAAAATTTTATTTTCAACCAAACATGAAACGAATTTTCATCAAAATAGTTAAATTTTCAACCAAAGAGATGAACCTTCCCACAGTGGGATGAAATAAAAAAACGAGGTTCAAAATAACTTGTAGCTGGCAATTTTTAACCAATTTTGGATTTT
>JAABKJ010000152.1:0-58509 GCA_011634705.1 Andricus grossulariae | reverse complement strand
CCACAAGCAGCTAGGGAAAGGGTTCTTCCATCCTTGTAGAGCCCCGCTTGCAGGGATAAGGCTGTATACTCTGATAGGTCGCCTGGTATCCTAGAGAGACCGTTTCAGACACCGCATCTAGGTGCCATTTAGCTTTTGGCACATTTGTGACGCCTCCGCTTAGGGGACCATCGGGACAATCGGGACCATCCCTGGACAATTGTCCGCGACTGCTTATTAATTATTGTAACCATATTTAGCAGAATCACTCAATAGAGGGACCCTCTATCCGCAACTTGAGGACGCGTTCGGTGGCTTTGTCATAGGCCCTTCAGTTCTATTCCAAAGGAATCGAAAAAATATATATATATATATCATACAATAGGACAGGTTTACTGCACCTTTCCTTGCCTCTTTCAACAGATTTTATGGTGTCTTCTATTCCAATATCATCATGACCGTTAATTTCCTTTGTCATTCGTATTATATCATTGGCCGAAATAAAAGCAATATCTCTGTTAGGGTATCTCAAAAACCTGACGTATAGAAGAAATTTGGATAATAGATTCGGTTTTAGGATACCATAATCCTGAGGGGTTACATAGTCCGGTCTTTGGGTACAAAAAAGATGTCACTTTTATCGGCCTGTGTTATTAACCAATATCTTCTGTCTCTTATCATCTAATTCGCCTGTTTCTATGAATTGAATATCTAAAATACATCTGAATTGTCCGTTACTGTGTCGTGATTTGAAAAATAATATGGTAACCTTGAATTTCAAAACAATTGTTAAGTTAGATCTTACGTTCAAACATAACCCTACATTCTTATAAGTTACCACTCTCTAGTTTGATATAGTGGGGGGAGTGGTAAGTAAGAGTAAGGATGAATAAAGCACCGGGGAGTCTTCAGTAAAAGATTACAATCATTGGTAACAAAAAATTCGAGAATTTATTAATGACCAGACGCCTCACACTAATATCAGAAATCCAGTAAAAAAATCAATTGAATAACTCTGACGGCAACACGATTAAGTATCTAGATCGATCCATTTAAGTTTCCATTGCATTTGTCAGAATGATCTCCGTGGTCAGACAGAATGTCGCCCTCAGATATTCAAAGAAAATTATACAACGTCACATTTGTCAGAGGCCTCATCATACCAAACTTATTTAACGACCAGATTTCCAAATCGAAAATTACATCTTGGCACATTGATAAAAAAATACGCAGCCGCTAACCTCCTGGTAAAATGCATGGGTTCTGTCTTGTTTGGGTTAACGGACAAACAACGGACCTTGCACCATTGCTCTAATGTGTTGAGCGCTGACTGCATGAGTTCCACTAAAGTGCCCTCGTGCTTCCCTGTTACCAGAATCGCTAGTTCATCTACGTAGCATTGAATTTAGAAACCCGATTCGTTAAAAACACGAATCAGGTCATCAATGCCAGGCACCCACTGGATGGATGAAAGAATTCCTCACTGTGAGTATCCACTTCAAACTTTGTCCTTCACATCATTACCATATAGTGAAGCATGCACCCTTCTACTTTTCAACATAAAGTGGATACACCTGTTTACGGTGTCACAAACTCCGTGTTTTGTGCAAAGCCGTACCAGGATTCGATTGGGGTGTTAATAAATGCCCCTTCTATGGTAGATCTGCCTTTTTGAGAGGCAAATTGATTTTTATGAAGAGATTTTCCGTTATGATTTCCTCTTTCATCAAAAGGTCCACTAATTTTTATAGTTATTTCAACATGAACAAAGCCAAGCTGATTGATCTAAAGAATTTTGCATCATAGTAGGCTTTGGAATGACGATTGCCTCAACATCCTAAACTATTGAGCCGATTGGTAGCAAATTTTAGCGAGAAGTCAGTAGCAACAGATTCTCGAAACATTCTGCAGGAATTTTCGATATATTGAAACTTATATTTTGTTAGTCTTAATTAATTGCTTAACTCACTTTAATTGAAAAATGTATAACAAGTGTAAACGTTTTTATAAAACCGCAACTTTCTATATCGATTCACGCAAAAAAGTGATAATTAGTGCCAAAAACTGGCAAACCCCATTTTTTCACTAATGGGTTTTTTTGTGTCCCTATGAAAGAGACGTTGGTGTGATATTTGAAAAAAAAATGTCATGAAAATTCTATGGCTATTTGTGAAGAGAAATGTTGATGATTTTGAAAAACGATAACGAGGTCGAAAATAATGCTAAACATTTTTTTAATCTTTTATGAAGCTCATGATATTTCACGTCGAATGACTAAAAGTATATACATTTTGGACTTTTTAAAGAGGATTAATTACGTGAGACGTAAAAAAAAGTCAAGAATGTATTGAGTTTTGTACCTCAACTTTAACGAATTTAGAAATTAAATATTTAGCTTTCAAACTGACTCCAATGTAATGTAAATATTTCAGAAAGATCCGCCTATCGCCTTTAGTTTGTGAGATAACGACTATGGGATATGATGTATAGTCTATAATTACGCAACAGATTATTCCTTTCTTACACTGTTAACCAAATTCTTTATTTATACACGAAACAGTTTTTCCTCTACTTAAAAAAAATGAGGGTCGCTTATACTTTGTTCTTCATCTTGGCAATTATCCTTGATTACATTGGTAAATATATAATAGTATAATATATATCTATAATTAAAAAACTATATTCAAGGTTTCTGAAAGGAAAATTTTTTCTGACGTTATAATTCTGCCCGAAAAATTAAAAAATCTTGGCTTCATAAATTATTTCAAAATTTGATAATTCGACTCAAAATAATATATAAAGATACCATATATTTATAAGCGGCTATTTTAAAACATTTGAAGGATAGTTTTCCATTTTAATTAGAACCCAGAGCTATGAAGATACAATTATCAGCATTTGCGGCAGTTTAACATCAAAATGGCTGTCTGTGCTTGTTGACCCCACTTCTGGGGGACGATTACGTACTTTTCCCATATCCCGCATCCCACTTTCCACTTTCCAGATGTATAACTTTTTGAAAATTCACGCCACGCGTCACCGTTGAATTTTGAGACGTCACTTATTATGAAAAATCATGATGATGATTTCCACGTGAGTGACCTAGAATTCGTCCTCGGGGAATTTCAAAAGATTCGACTTTGCAGATAACATATTTTTCATCGACGTTCACAGTGGGACAGGAGCTCATCAAATTTGGCCAAAAGTTAAAGTCAAAATTTGCATCAAAGGAAATTGTTATCATTTTACACATATGTTATAGGAATCAACTGTCATGGCGATCGGATACGGGCGTGTAAATTTTCCGCTCTTCAATTATTTGTATGTAAATAAGTTTTAAAGTGTAACAGTTGTCTTTCCTGCAGAACTATGGGTGCGTGTTCGAAGTGTAAAATAGTTATATCCAGAGGGGGATCAGACGTTCTTGCTTGTGTTGAGTGTGGCAATCTAGTGCATTTGTCTTGTGCTAATTTCGGAATCTCAAACAAATCTGTTGAAAAATATAAAAGGGGTCAAATGGGTTATGTCTGCAAGTTATGTCCTCTATTTTCCACTATTGCCACCTCTGCCACCTTAAGCCTTGCCGAACTCTTGCGCAAAATGGTATCCTATGACCAAAGCAAAGCGCTTCCGCAGTCACGTGAGATTTTGGCAAGATTCAGCGAATTTGAAACACGTAAACTACAACTTAATGATCAACTTAATTCCAACCTTTCGGAAATTAAGAATGAACTTTTAAACGAATCTAGGAGTATCGACTGGTTGGAATCAGGCTCCAAAGTGCAAAATGAGGAAATTGAACTTATCAAGAAAAAAGCTAAAGATTTGAATGCCAAAGTGGCGACTCCTGAGCTTGAGCCTAACGAAGACCTCATGGCCTCCATGGAACCTGTCGCCAGGGCTCTAGATTAAATATTCGTAAGGATGACGTTGTCAAACTATATCAAATTATTAAAGCATCTTCATTGAGTAACTCATCCCCCCCCCCCATAGTTGTAGCCAAAGTTGGTAGACAAGATCTACGGGATGAACTTATTGCAAGACGCAAGTTTAAGAGACATTACTAAATAGAAAGATTTATGCCATTGCTCTCGGTAAGGAGGATAGCTCGCCAAGAATACACCTGTTGAACATCCAATCTGTTGAAGACCTACAATAGCAACTAATCTCTAAATCCATTATGTATTTGATAATTTTTTCTCGTCGATCATTAGAACTACTCCTTTGTTCATGATACTTCTAAAGAGGTAAATATCTCTTATATTTTATACATTGCTGCATGCTGGCCATTCTGGATGCCGTGCCTTCTGAAGTTAAATATCAACAATTTTGTATTCTTTACTGCACTAATTCAGCCTTGCACTGCCTCTACAAATTGACCTTTCTTATACTATTTTTATACATCGCGATCTTTATGATGCTTATTGCTTTTCTAACTTTTAATTCTTCATGCGCCTTATTCCCTGTTTTCTAATTTAATCATGTGAACTGGATTTTGTTGGTTATTACTCTCTGTTACTTTAGTTTCACGGAAAGGTATTTTCAACTTATTTACGTACTTTAGACACTTCTATATTTAACTAGACTTGAAATTTATCTACCACTCTCACAATGGAAACTTCAAATAGTTGTCACGTTCACGTTCAGTATTTATTTGCCCCTTATCTTGAATTTAAACATCACTTTATGTTATGCTCCTAGTATATTATAGCTGTATTCGAGACCTGGCTCACGCCTAACATTTCTTCGAGCCTCGTAGCACTCGATCATTACACACTTTTGCGCAGAGATAGATATGAGAGAAGAGGGGGTAGGGTCTATCTCTATTTTCATGACAGCCTAAAAGGTATACAGGTGGGTGAAATTTACAAACCTCATAACGCCTCCTACGACAGGGAACTTGAGACTTACATTTTTGACCTTACACCCAATTATAATAACATTGTACTCACCGGTGACCTTAACACAAATCTTAATGCTACCAACAATTGAACTCACTATTTAAAATCAGTAGTGTTCTCTGTCGGATTATCTATAGTTTCCCATGATGACACCAACCACACTGATCATTTTATTACATCGATTGACCTTGGGATTGTTGACGATTTAGACAAGGTGATTTCCTGTACTCAGCACTGAATCTCGTTCCTCGAAAACCGTGATCTAATCAGCATCCAATACTAGTTCTCCTTTAATTCCTCCTCTAGTATAACTTCTCCATATCCTTAAAGCAGAGAAGAACTCCACTCTTTGGATCACTTCTTATATCAAAGATTTAATAAAAGAAAGAAAAAAAACGTAGATTGGCTAGAAGAACAACAAAAAGTATTATTCAGACCAAATTTCGTAAAATGAGAAACTTGAAACAAACCAAAATCCGGGATTCCTGATAACAATTTCTCCCCTGAAGTTCGTTTGACAGCTTTTACTACAAAATCCGCACTCCTTGCAAACAGCAATCCTTCCCCGTCCTCAGTTCCATATGCTTTTGAAGATACTAAATTATTCTTTTCTGACACATCGCAAGAAACCCTAATTGAAAAACTGTTCGAGCTAAAATCAAATGCTCAAGGATCTGATTGTATTTCAATCAAAACGATTCGCCTTGCTTTACCACACATTGCTCCTATTCTCTTGCACATCTACAATGCATTATGCTGGTGTGAATATTTCCTGATGCCTGGAAAGAGGTGATTATTCGCCCTGTTATGCCTCATGGATAGTCTTTTTAGTTTTGGCCAATTTTGATCGCAATTCGCCCCCCCCCCCTGAAACTGTGACATCCTTTATGGAAGCTACCTGAGCTCCTATCCCATTGTGAGGTTTAGTAAATGATTTGAAAAAGTGAGCTTAAAAAGTTAATTCACATCCGTGATCTTCTTGGACGATTTTTTTTTGCCCGATTCTTCATATTTTCAAGAAAAACTAAGAAATCTGAATAGGAAAAGAGAAACTAAATCCTAAAGATGTGAAAATATTTACTTTGAATTTACCAGAAGAAGATGAAGTAACATGAAGAGAGATTGATTGCATCAGTATTTGCTTTTAATATATTTTAGTAATATGTTATAGGAAAAAATAATTAACACTATACAAACAAAATCTTCAACAATTGTTTCTATAGTTCACGAAATTCGCGTAACATATTTTAATGCTTGCGAGGAAGAACCTAATAAAAGTATGATGATGGACAAATTCGTCTTTAGTTTGGCTAAGGTAAAATTGTAATATAAAACTGATATCAGTGAGATCAGTTTCAACGAATTTACTTTTTGTTCTTTTTTTAAACGGACTCTAAAGAAGTGTATATATCTCAGAGGAACAACATTGAATTTTAACCAAATAATTCCAAATTCTCAAAAAAATACATGAATCTTCAACCAAATAGTTGAATTTATTCAAAAAATAAGAATAAATTTTCAGAAAAAAACCGAACAGTTGAATTATCAGTTATAAAAATTATTTTTCAAAGAGAAATGGAAATTTCTGGAAAGCAGGAAAAGAGAATGAGTGAAATAGAGCAAAGTGTGTAAAGCCTGAAATATGAACAGGGCTTTAAAACTTATTAAGATCTTATTGAAGTATACCGTTGCAGGGATTTCTTTCATAAAATTCGCAAACTTCGTTAGAACTTATTGTCAGGAAATGTATTAAACTTTATCTCAGTTCGTAATGATACTTCCACTGACTTCCTATTCCAGTTGTTCGAGTGAAGCTTTGATCACTGACCTAATTTGAATAAAGACAAATGAATCGATATTTTGCATGGGGGGCTTAGGAAATAACAACGAACTTTAAAACAAATTTATTCATCTATTTCTTGTTGCAGAGATAAGTTCACAGTTTGATTGTTTACCCAATGGCGAACCTATTCCTGTTAATCCTCCTGGCGCACCTTCTCTTCCTTCTTCATCCTCTAGAAGAAGTCATTCACCTGCGATGTCTATTTCTCCTGACGAGCCCTGTGTGCGTATCAGGTCTAGGACTCCTCCTGCCAGATCCATGTTTCGTCCTATAAAGCTCCCTTCTTCTGACGGATTTGGATGTGGACTTGAACAACTTGAATTCATTCGGCTTATGCCTTTTAAGAATATACACCGGATATTTGAACTTCGAAAATACACTTTTCCTACCGATAAACAAATTAAAATAAAAAGGGAGTCCATGTATGAGCCTGTGCATACACAAGAACAAATTGTATTATCAACGGCCGATGGTGACGTATTTGCAATATTGGAGAGTTATAATGTTCTTCGTGGAATCTATAGACGTTTTAATCATATTGTAAGACGTGTGAAAATGAACATGGAAACCTTGCAGGTATCCGCATTAACACGAGAAGAAATCGCTGAATCTCCTATAGGTTTCCGCCGCCTAATCATGGGCCATTATAGGATAGAGCATCTAAACCCTGATTGGAGCAACAATCCTCTGAACGATTAATTAAAAAAAAAAGTGAAACTCACATGTAATGTTTGTAAGCCGAAGTCGGATTGAAATTTTTGATGTAACTGGTAATTAAAGTAAAAAGTCAACGTATCATGGTACTCAAGGCTTCAATCTTTCGTCAATTCCCCAGCCAGTCTTTTTCTGAAAGAGTCAGAAAAATCTGGCCGCCATTGCTGGTCACATTCTTATGACACGCTTCAAACTTGGATCTGTATTCCTCGCATTTCACTTCTTTTCAAGATTGTTTTATTAATTGTATGCAAATTTGAATCAAAATTCAGAAAAAAACTCGTAATTATATGAGAAGATTGAATATCTAATAGCTCTGTTATGCAAATCTGTCATGTTTGAAAAAAAATTTATTTTTTACTTCAACTATATCAATACGTTACTCAATTTTGAATGCTCTGAGTTAGTTTCAGTGGTCGTATTCCTTAACCGATTTCAGAGTTTCGTTTTTTGAAATAGAATCGAATCAAATTTCTGAAACCATAATTTTGGAAATTTGAACTACATAAGATATTGATCATAAATAATTATTTATATTGTCATAAACAATTATCATAAAAATTTTTATTTATTTCGCAGTTCTGAACATAGAAATTTTTCTTTTTAGGGGAGTCACTCCACTTTTCCCTGGAGATGAATATAAGCATTGAAAATTGAACCAGTTAAGAACAATTATTTTTAACACGAAGGTGTTTCTCTTCTGAACGATCGCTTCTTTTCATCTTAAGGATAAGATCGCGACACAACGATATGTCTGAATAAAAACCATTTCCTTCATAGAAAATTTGTCTTCTTTGTTGAAAAATCATCTTTTTTTATTGAGAATTCGACTTGCTTGTTAATATTTGAACATCTTTGTCAAAAATTCATTTTTTCCCTTGTTGCAGAGTTAAGTTTACAGTTTGAATGTTTGCCTAATGGCGAACCTATTCCTGGCCTTCCTCGTCGTGGATCTTCTTCTTCTTCTGAAAGAAATTATTCACCTGAGAGGTTTCCTCCTCCAGCTAAGCCTTCTGTTCGTGTCACGTCTAGGTCTCCTGCCGCGTCTATGGTTCCTCCTACAACGCTTCCTTCTTCTGACGGACATGGATGTGGACTTGAACAACTTAGATTTATTCGCCTAATTTCACATGAGAATCAGTACCGGATTTTCGAACTTCGAAGATACACTTTTCCTTTCGATAAAGGATTAAAAATGAGACCGAAAACGCGAAACCTTGTGCCTGTGCCAACCCAAGAACAGATTGTATTATCAACACCCGATGGTGATGTCTTTGCAATATTGGAGACTTCTAATCTTCTTGCTGGAATTTATACACTTCATCAAGGCAATAGAAAACGAGCAAAAATAAACATGGTAAACGGCACGGTTACTCCACTGACCCCAGAAGAAGTCAACGAAGTTCCAGTAGGTTCTCGTCGCTTAATCACGTGGAGTTTTAGAGTACAGAACCTAAATCCTTGTGTTAACCAAAATCATCCACACGCTTAACTTCAAAGAAAAATTTAAAATTAAAATGTAATATTTTCTACAAAAACCCTCCATAAAACGCACAGTTTTCAATTTGTCCAGTTTTATTATCATACTTTTTTACTCAGTTTTAAATGTGGAATACCTTTTCAAAAATAACAATTTAAACAAAAATGCTTTTATAACCTCAATGACAAAAAAAACATTTTCTGCTATATAATTAAAATCCTCCATAAAGACACAGTTTGCGATTGATCGAGTGCAAGAACTTTCAGGTTGAAAGTGATTTAGTCTCACGGTGTCGGATGAAAAAGATTTGTTTGCTTTCTCCTTGTATTTTTAATTTTTCTATTTTAGCAATGTGTAATTGTAAATTTTTTGATTATTCTTTTCTAACATGAAATACAATCTTAATAAACTTTATAAAAATCTTGTTTTTGAATTCCTTTTCTTTAAATATATTGCTTATTTAAATTATTATAACTTTTTGCTAGTTACTTTCCTTATTAGAATTAACCGTATGGCTCTGCCCTGTTCCCTTGCTCTCTCTTAGTTCTTCCCATCTTCCTCTCCTGTACAACTCTCTAATACATGTGCACAGATTCTCCTCTTCATCCATCCAATACCATTTGACCATCATATACCATCTATTGTACCTCGAGTCCATAATATTGCTCCATCTCTCTTCTCCTTGTCTTGATAATAGCTCTAACTCTCTGTCTTGCCACTCCAGTACCTCTTCTCGTATGTCGCAAACACTCCTAATTTTTTTCCTTTTTTTCTCCCATTTCGAATTTCCCAAATTTCCTCTCGTCTCCTTGTTCCGAATTTCGCCCAAGCATACTTGTGCTATTCTGCTCCTCTCTGCCGTTTTTAGCTTCTCTTCAAACCTCCGAGCTCTCTCAGTTTCTCTTTTAACTATTTTTTCCCTTCCTAATTCTTCCCTTAACATCTATCCTGGTCAAATCCAGCCAGCTCATCCTACTAACATCGTTAAACCTTCTCTTTCCTATACCCCATACTTGGCCCATTACTTCACTCCCACCTTCGATTCTTTACCTAACCTGTACCTCGTTTTCTCCTTTCCAGATCTTGTTGCAAATCTTCCACATCCCTTCCCTAGCCCCTTCCTCGCCATACGTCATCGCTTCTTCTCCATAACATCCTCTCCAGAAGCCTTGTTTCTTTTAGTCTATTCATTGCCCCATCCAGTTCTTCTCTTGTTATTTCGTTCCCTTCCTCCATTTCTCCCTGGACTATCCAAAAGGTTGACCATTTTCAGTCCCTGACATTTTCTATGATTAATGAATTCTTTCTAAGAATATCTCGACTTCGTTTGAAAATTGCAAATACAAAACCGCAAATTTAACATTACAAAATATCAAATAACAGCAACGACACTTGTTTTTTATTTAAGATTCGCAGATATCACTTATATTGAATTAAAAAACGATAATCAAAAAAAGGTTTCCATATTTTAGCTACGAAATTCAAAATTAGAATTAGAATTAGAAAAATTAGAAATTAGAAGCCCTTGAACTCTAAAATTTTATTTTGAATCAAAGCCATGTTAAAGACTTTCAGAATAATCTCGTTGAGTCTCATATTATGCAATATGATATAAAGTTCAATTTGATGTGATTAATAAGTTTTTCTAGTAAAACTACGAGTTGAACAATAATCTCTATCATAAAGTAAAACCCCTGCCATTTCACGATCAAAGAAAATTCCCTACCTAGCAAATATCTATCCATAAAATAACATCATGAGCAACAGACCTAGGTAAACAAGGCAACAGATGCACAACGGGAAAAACGTGCAGATGAAATAACTCGGTCAAATTTTACTTTGTCGAATCAGAATTAAAGTCATTGGAAAAGTGGTACACTGTTCAAAATTAAAAAAAAATGTTTGTACTCCAAGAGGGACGGGGTATTTTTTCGTAACAATTACTGCTACTGCACAAAATCTCAATACCTGAGACCAATTCATTAGACATTTATCTCCAATTCTTCTCTTTGCAAGAGAAGAGAAATGAAATGGTGTAGAAAGAATATCTGCAGCTTTTTTCCAAATAATAACTTTTTTCAATATTGATTGTATCCTTGTTAGACAAAATTTTTTAAAAATTCCAAATTTTTTTCGCCAGGGTATTTTTCCAAAGGTAGATGTTGCAAGCAGTAGGGTACATTTCACACGGAATCCAAGAAACAATAATTTATTGGCAAAATTAAAGAATATATACAAAATAGTTGTACATAACAGCCAGTACATATAAAAATTCCTCAACAGATTTGTAACCAGCAGAAGAAATCTAGCCGAAAGGAAGTATGTTGACATTAAAAACCTAAATGAAAAATTTAAACCACTATCCACGATGTTCTTTTAATGCGATTCAATCACCACGCATGCTCAAAATATCGACAAGCAGTTTAAACGGATTATAGAACTATTTTTGAATAAAAAATACCAGAAACACGACACTAAACGACACCCGCCTGTCGCTCCGAAAATGTTTTCGAGGTTGAGACCACTTCGGGTGTGATCGGTTAGCTTCGCACAGTGGTTCAAAATACCTAAAATGCGGTCAAAAGTAAAAAAAAATTATTTTTTGTTATTGGTTTTAAGAGTTGAGATTGTCTCACTGATGGTTATGGATATCGGAAGAGCGATATGGAGGATCCTGGTATTCCTAAAAGTCCAAAACTCGAAATAAATTGTTTGTTGTTAAAATTGTTTGATTTATGTAGAAGTGAACCGATTGACACGTTCGAATATGGAATCTCTTCTTGATAATAAGTTCAATGAAATCTGTGAATTCTAAACTCAAAACAATTCATATTTTTTCCTAAAATTGTTATAAATTATGATCTTTCTTTTCACATAGTCAGCTTTGATTTGGCAAATTTGATTTGATTTGGCAAATTTGATTTGATTTGGCAAATTATTATTACCCAAGGGTTCCTTGAGTCTGATAACAAGTCTTTATTGAAGGTTTGGAAAACAAAGTAATGTATCCGTTATGACGGAAATGATTCTGAAAAAACATCATTCAGAAGAGAGAAGATCACTCGCAGAGGAATATTTGATGTCGTTAAAACGCATCTATCATCAAAAAGTTCCCAGGAGATGTTTACAATAATTGAAAGTTATCTTTCAAATCGTCGTAGAAATGTTTGCAAGCTATCGGAAACCATCAAAACAATAACTCGATGGATGCTCTCGAAAATAAAGCAGAAATGGCAGGACTCCCATAGAATTGAACCTACATTCTTGGGGGAAAACGAGCCTGACTTGAAAAGACTTTTATTGACGATGCGTCATTCAACATCAATCAAAGAGAGTCCGTGGACTCAGAAGATAAAGGATGACCTCCTTGAAATTTCTCAAAATCCAACAGCAGAAGAAAGCGACGAAAAACTGAGGAAATACGTCATGATCACAGGACAAAAGATTTGGGATACGCTACACAAATGAACATGCGCGCTCAAGACATTATGGGAATTTCAGTTCTTGATAAAGTTTATCAACTTATTTTGTCTCCTAATTTTTGTCGACCACTCAGAATAGAATTTGAGCATGAAACAGTAGAACTAACTTAAAAAAGTAGTGGACAACATCAGGTAACAAAAAAAAATCTCGACAATTTTGAAATGACAATAAACTCAGATTTCTTTTTCAGTAGTAGTGACTCTCTTCTGCTCTTCTTCTGCTCAACGAAGTGACCTGTGTCTTTGTACTTGGAGTCGATTTAACGAAATTGATAACATTTCAGAAAAACAAATCAATTAGGAGAATTTGCAGTATCTTTTTGTGCACAAATGCGGCTCTTGGTGGACCAACCTGAACAAGGTTATGGTACTACAAACGATGGGAATACTGCTAGACGTTTGTTCAACAGTTCAACTATATCTGCTTCGATAACTGGGTTAGACAAAGATATCATTGAACGTTTTCATGTGATTTTATAAACAATTTCAATTGGTTGTGAAATAGATGTTGACAAATTCCAAGAGTATGCAAAAGCTACAGCCCGCAAATTTGTAGAATTATATCCCTGGCACATTCGTTATCAGCGACCCGAAAAACATCTTAATGATAATAATTGAAAACATGTCCGCTATGTTGGACTCACTATTTTTTGGGGGGAATTTGATTCCAGGTTCGTTATTAACGGCACGACAAATACCTTAATAGGAATCACTTGCCGAATCTAACTTTTTTTTTGATAATCCCATTGATTAAGAAACCCATTGATTATCATAATTTCCCAAATCGAACGTTTCATTGGAAATCTATTTAGATAGACTGGAATTATTATTTATTTAAACATATTTTAATGATAGGGAACACCACGCTAGAATAGTATATAAGTAAATTAATTAATTATAATTTTAATATTTCAGCACTTATATTGTCATCGCTAATAAAATTAATTATATAGCCTAGGTTCATTGTCTACTTTAGGGTCGTCGCCGCTACATTATGAAGAGAAATAATAAATAGTGTAAAAAAATGTGCAAAGATTGTTTCTTTAGTTTAATTAATCCACGTTATGCTTTTTGTTAGTCAAAAAATAAATCCTAATAAATGTATGATATTATACAAATCTTCATTCTAATTAACTCTTGTCCATGGAAAAAATTATTTGATATGTTTGTCTATGTTAACAATGTAGTATAAAAATAATATCAGTGATATTAGCTTTTACGAATTTATTCACTAAAATTTGTTCTGGATACCGACGCTAATGAAATGTAAATATTTCAAAAGAACAAGCTTGACGATAACCGATGTGATAACGAGTACAGGATACATGCGTATTATATTGACTATAAGGAAACACGAGAATATTTCTTTATTTCACTGTTAATGATATTCTTCTTTGACACATTAATCAATTTTTCCTCTCCTGGACACTATGAGGATCCGTTATACCAAATTCTCTTCTCTTAATAATTGATTTCTTAATACTGCATCTCAAATTCTAGTAATAATCCGATCTTTTATGAGAATATCATTGAATAACATTTGAAAGAGGCGATGCGACATGTCGAAGCGCCAATAAAAACTTTTGCGAAATAGTGAATCACTTACTGCACACGTCCGCGGCTTCTACTGAAATCACGCATACGCATTTTTGTGATTGAGAGCCGTAAAAGCTCTTAAAAGTTAATTTCTAATTTCGTTCTTTTACTCTAATTAGCGCCCAAATGAAACCTGACTAAATACAAGATTGGAAACTACCGAGAGCTAAATAGTTTTTCTTGTTACAAAGAATAGAAAACTGTACCAGTGCCTTAAATCTGAACATCCTTTCTTTCTTTTTCCAGACTTGAGTTCACAGTTCGATCTTTTCCCTAATGATGACCCTCTAATTGGTGCTCCTCGTGGCAGACCTTGTTCTTCTGAAATAAATAATTAACCTAGAAGGTCTCTTTCTCCTGCCGAGCCTCCTCTTCGTATCAGGTCTAGATCTTCTTCTGCTACCTCAATGGCTCCCCATGCTGGTGATCCTCCTGAAAGACGTCCTCATCCTGCAATGTCCATGGCCCCTCCTACAGGACATCCTTCTTCTGACGGACATGGACGTGCACTCGAACAACTTCCATTCATTCAGCTAACACCCATTGCGAATCTGTGCCAGACATTTGAACTTCGAAGATACATTTTTCCTGCGGATAAAGGATTAAAAATGAGATCGGTAGCACGATACTTTGTACCTGTGCCAACCCAAGAATAGATTGTATTATCAACATCCCATGGTGACGTCTTTGCAATATTGGAGATTTCCAATATTCTTGCTAGAATTTATAAATTTCGTCAACGCAATAGAAAACAAGTGAAAATAAACATGGTAAGCAGCACGGTTACCACACTGACCGCGAAATAAGTTGATGAAGTTCCAGTAGGTTCCCGTCGCTTAATCATTTTCAAGTTTTAGAGTACACGATCTAACCTGAAGGCTTTAATCTTTCGTCAATCTCCCAACGAGTCTTCTTGTATTGCTCTCGCTTCGCGATGATGAATTCTTTTCAAACATTTAGAAATATCGGTACTGAGGACTATTCGACGCACAGTATGATGAAATCTAGATTTGTTTTGTATTCCAAATTTTGTCTTGCTTAATTTATCTGTTGAAAATTTCGTTTTAAAATGCAACTAAGAGATCGATCTACGCAAAAATTATTGTTTCCACTTTTTTTAACATTGTTTAAATTCCGCATACTTTTTTTAAATACCTTTTTATTTCCGAAACTTTTTGAAAATCTTTCACATAGCAGATACTCAACAGAAATATGAGAGGAAAGGGGAATAAATTCTGTAAGACATTAGATAAGAGCTGGTTTTCTCAAGACAATTTCACCATATACTCTTCCGTTTCTTCATACATTCCTGGTATTTGGAAAAATACTTCTAGAGCTTTATTTAGGAAAATGCGAGCTCTGTAGGTTTTTTTTCTCATCGCCTATAATAGTCTCTGAATCTCTTATAACGAAGACATCTTCTCCAATTTCAAACATTTTCGGAGGTATGTATAAACTTCCCTGTTTATAAAATTTGAACTTCAAATGTTCCGTAGAACACTTTTTGAACACTTTTTTATTATTCTCTAAGATAAACTAAGCTTTGTGGTAAGAGTTGTTTTTGGTAGGTTTTAATTCGTTCTCCATTTGTGTTTGAATGAATGGAATAAAAAGATCCGAAATAAAGTTGTCAAACCTTTTGATCACATCAAAAACAGCTTTTCGAGAAAGCGACGGAATATCATAAAACGGAAAAGGAAATTTTACCAAAGTATACCCAATCCGATTCTTCAGGTTACTTAATGTTTCCAAAATATTTTCTAGTTCTGTTTGCTTATAAAATTCTACTCTTTCTTCCAAAGCTGTTTCACATCATTTTCTTTTGTAGTCTTCATTGATAATTTGAACTGTAGTTTTTAACTCTTGCAAGTTTTTAGATTCTTCTGGTTCTAAAATATAAATGCAAAAAAATTAGTTATTAGAGCGGTCATTCCTGTAGTAACTTTAAACGAGGAATCCAATGGAGACCTTGGTTTTAACCTTGAGCTCTTCCTTGAAGGTCATTTAAAGTACACCTTTTTTTAAATGGGAACCCCTATTTTTGACAACGAAAATCGAAAGAGCGGGAAATTTCACGTCAAAACATGTACTCAGGTTGTAGGTTTGACCTTGGTGGTTACGCAAATGTCACTTTAATCTAAACAAGGTCTGCGTATTTCAGAGAAAAGATAAAATATCTTCCAATGATAACAAAGGCATTCCTTCATCAACTCAAAATGAGAAATTCAATAGCGACCTTGATTTTGAGCTTGAACTTGTCCTTCAAGGTCGGAAATGGAAAGAGCGACAGCTTTTATGTAAGAAAATGTACTTAAGATACAGGTCACTATATTGAAGGAGAATTACAAGGTCAAAAGCAAGGTCACTATTGAATTTCTCGTTTTGAGTTGATAAAGGAATGTCCTTATTATCATTGGAAGGTATTTTATCCTTTCTCTAAAATACCCAAACCTTGTTTAAGTTGAAGTGACATTTGCGTAACCACCAAGGTCAAACCTACAACCTGAGTACATGTTTGTACATAAAATTTTCCGCTCTTTCAATGGCCGTTGTCAAAAATAGAAGTTCCCATTGAAAAAAATGTTGACCTTGAAATTACCTTGAAGGACAAGTTCAAAGTTAAAAGCGAGGGCTGCTATTCTTCTATGATTCTGAGGAGAAATTCTGTGGTGGTGACGCTTGTTATCGGTACATCGTCCACGGACGGTGGGGCTTCCCTGCCATGACCAAGGGCTCTTCCCAGCTTGTTGTTGGACGTTCCACCAGGACCTCAGGAAAAGTGGCCCGGCTTGTGGATGTTCTATGTTCCCCCTCCACAGGAAGGGCCGCAGCGCCATCAGTGGGCGACTCCGGCTCTCACTCATGAACGGCTCGCAAAGACGCTTTGTAGGCCCAGTATGTCTGGGTCCATTAACCCTGTGATTTGTGTCTGCTGGGCGTGCAGTATTCCGGGTCTTTCCTATCTATACCTGGATCTGCCAGGTCAGCACATACTCGCAGTAGGTATAGGTCTCAAAATATGGGGCTTAGGTTCTGTAGTAAGAAACGCAAGCTAGTGAGAATACCAATGGGGACACTCAACGTTTGATCATCAACGGTTCCTCTAACTTTTAAAACAATTTGCTCGCAAGGCTATCAGACTTTTTCAATAGTTCTGAGTTTGGTCGGAGGACTAGATCACCTACCCTAAATTTCTATCGCGTTTCTTCGCGTTATAGTACTCGACTTAAATCTCATGTGCTTTATCCAAATTTCGAAAAATTAAGTCTCGCAAGTGTTCCAACCTAGTGACTATCTCTACTATTACAGCGATTCACGCGTTTCATGGGACTGGTTTGCGGGCAGTAGACAAAATTTGTAGTATGTACAATCCCGATACTTTTACATATTTGCCCCGTGAGTTTGTTAGGGAATTCGGTGCCATTGTCGGTATGAATCACTTCCAGTGATTCTCAGCAAGACACAATCAGATCGTGAATAAGTCTTGGAATACTAAGATATATTTATAACCCACTTTACTTTTAGGAAACGGCCCCATGACGTCACCCGCTACCATGGTCCATGGCTGCCCCACGACACACTGGCCCATCATTCCCGCTGGGCACGCTTGCTCGACCTTTCATTCTTTGACACGTAACGCAGCTTTTCACATAATCAGCAATGACCCGGAACATCTCGAACTAATAGTACCGGAGGGCCACTCTTTGCTATTTCTTTTCGTAACCTAAATGTCCAGAATGAGATTCGAGATGGGCCTTCTTCACCGCCTTTAATCTCCATTCTTTCGGTTGGACCAATTTTCACGCCTCTAAGTCGGGCTCTAATCCGTCTATTACCGGGAGAGGTTTCTGGCAATAGAGCAGTCCATTCTATACTTTACAATCGGGGAAGCTCTTCAGCCTATCCTCGACTAGTTACAAGCGACGCAAGTAACACGTATCCTCTGTCACGCATATGCTAATTACCGGCACCTGATCTTCTTCCGTCAACCTTGAAAACGCGTCCGGCACATGGTTCAAGGCACCTTTATGGTGATTGATGTAAAACTCGTAGCCTTGGAGCTCCAAGCCATATCTCGCAGGTCTTCCGGTCGGGCTATGCAAGTTACTGAGCCAGCGAAGGCTGCTATGGTCAGCGATGACCACAAAGTGAAACCCTTCCAGATACTCACGAAATTTACAAATTCCCTAGATTACCGCGAGACATTCACGCTCCGCACCGATGTAGTTCCTTTCGGTTACTGCCAAGGTTATACTCTTATACGCGATGGCCCTTTCCTCACCGTTCTACCTTTGGGTCAGCACTAACCCTACGCCGGAGGCACTAGCGTCGGTTTGGAGATTAAACGGGTTCTCTTCTACTTCTTTGAACATTGGGTGTGCGAGTATGGTAGCGCTGTCAGGACTGCCTATAAGTTATCGAAGGCCCCTTTTTGTTCGTCGTCCCAATGCCAGTTAATACTTATTCGGAAGAATCGGGTTAATGGTTCGGCTACTATGAGACCAGCTTTGTTGACGACGAATCTGAGATATTTCAGCTCTGAAAAACAAAACTCGTTCTTATGCGGATTTATAGTCAGAAATGCCTCCGTTACGAGGTCAAGAACCTTCCCTAACCAATGCAGGTGTTCATCGAAAGTCTCATTCACGATTATTATCTTGCCCAGATAACTGAAGATATTTGGCCTCATTTTGGGGGTTATTACTCTATTCAGGAGTCGCTGGAATGTAGCAGGGGCCCCAGTGAGCCCGAAGGGCATCCTTTTAAACAAAAGTAGTCCTCTTCCCGGTACCGTAAACGGTGTGTACACCTGACTTGCCTTATCTAGCGGGATCTGGTTGAATGCAGCACTTAAATCTAAGTTGTTAATATACCTCTCTGCTTTAAGTTGTCACAAAATGTTCGTCATGTATGGCGGAGTGTATGCGCCTTTTTTGGAAATCGCGTTTAATTTCCGGAAATCTAAACACAGTCTGTACTTGCCGCCAAGCTTGCGAGCCATTACTATCAGGCCGACCATTCGCTTCAAGATTCTGCGATAATACCCTCGGACAACAGCCTTAGAGCGCTTTATACATAACCTCTTGTACTTTAGGGGTGAGACGGATCGCGCCTAATGGGCCCTGCGATTTTGTAGGAAACTTTATATTTAAAAATGCTTCCAAAGCTTCCTCCCCCCCTTCATGTAAGGCAGCTATGCCACTATAATTTTCCTCCTCCACTAGCCATTGCTTTAAAGGATAGTGTTTTCCTTCAGAGTCTGGAATGAAGACCTTACGCAACAGTATGAGAAATGCCATGTCAAACTTCCCCTGGCCATCCAGACCGATAATAGAATCAGCTGAACCGTTGGCTACGATCACACGAGATTTACTATTACAATCGAGCAGCCTTCCGGTAGTTCATGCGATTCTATTCCAAGCCGATTTTCTTAATAATACGCGAGAGGATCCGTTATCTATAAGCGTTTCTGATGAGACTGAATCGATAGTAGCCATCACATGAACCCTATTGGCTATTCCTTCACCGTTATCGTCCGGCGCGTTATGTTTGGTCTCAACGTTTGAGTCGTGTCACTCTTTTTGCGGATTTCTATGGACCTTTGCCTCTATTATTAATTTTACTGGCCGGACTATACTATCCAAACTTTCGCTGTCCGATAAGTCTCCACAAACAGAATCTTCCGGGATGTAAAGTCCGGCAAATTTGGTGAGGTCTATCGTTTTGTCCGTATCTCTATCAGTTTCAAATATTGAATAGGCAGTGCAAGTTTTGCGTATGGTAACTGCGTTTCCGATGCTCGAATTTTCTATCCCAAAATCGGGTAGATCCATCTCAACATCAGGTGATACATTAACGCCCCTATAACTTTCCATATCCACTATCGCTTGTACTGAAACTATTTTATCAGGGCTCGAGTTTCCCGCAATTGTATTTAAATCTGTGTTTGCGGTCTCGAGCGGTAGATAGATAGTGCAGACTGAGCTCACTGCTTCTTCACCACGTTTCTCGAGCACGTCGAACAAGTCTTTAGCGTAAAGCCCTCGGTTTTACATAAGTAGCAGACTAACTTTCTGGGTGAGGCACATGTTTTTTTGAAGTGGTCTGTTTTCTTGCAGTTAAGGCAAAAAATTTGGTTTGGGTCTCTCAAGGTTGGGTTTGTTGCACTGTTTTCAGCAGGAGCATTACAAAAAGTTTAAAGCTTGTGAAGAGACAGAATTGTTCAATCTATCTTTATCAAACTTACTACATATCAAAGAAAAGTGAACAATTCAGGTCTCTCATGTCAGAAGCTGCTTTAAAATGTGTGTAGTCATCTGGCTATGGTAAATATGCAAGATGTACAAAAGGAAAACAAAATTGGTAAAAATATTCACAATTCAAGGTTACAATCAGGGATATAAAAATATTTAGACTTTCATTTGGCGCTCGAAATTTACCATAGGATGAGAGAGCGATATACTTGGTCCAATTTATGCAACGCAACAACCGAGCATATCCGGAGGTGTTGTGCACGCTCGCACACGAGAGCTTATGCTCATCGTGGGCACGCCTCTCAATATGTTTAACGAGGTCTCCCTGGACACTCTGCAGGTTGCCTATCACGCAAGATGGAAACTGCCACGTGTACGGCGCGCTAAAATGCATCGTGATGAACCGGGTAAAGTGATTTACCAGCCCAACCTCAGGGTATCGACCAAAAGCGAATAGGACACAATGGGCTTCATAGCCTGAGCGCCAGCGCCAGGAAGACCTCACGGGCTCCCCATCCTACATTTAGGATATGAAAATTGTTTAGTTGTGAGGTCTTCAAAAATGGGTTTCGTAATCTATTAAGACGTTAATTTTGTCGCTTAAACCTCTCCCTTCCATTACTTTCCCTACTTCTTCTTCCTTAATTTCCTCTCACATCCCCACACCTCACCCTCTCACTTTTACTGTAATGGTTTCTGTCCGAGGCTGAGAAAACCTAAAAATATACATTTTTTTAGTTTTATTAAATTTTGAACTCAATAATTAAATTTTTGCGTATTTTCGCTATCATATTCGTAATAAGCGTGTAAAAATACACGGGCATAGTGTGTTTAAAAATATTCGGAGGTGCTTCCTTTCCAGAACTTTACCCTCACGCGATCACGCAGAATTAAAACTAAAAAAAAAACTGTTTAGATGGACATAAATTATTATTTTTCTATTATATTTTAAAGATACCGGACTTATCACATTAAACTTTGGCGAGGAAGAAAATTATTTGTTAAGTTTTTAACGTTTCTGAGGATAAATTTTGTAATAAAATCGATATCAGTGACATAACTTTTGACGAATAAACATAAAAATTGTTTCCTTGATATGGACTCTAATGAAATAAATATGTCAGAATGATAATCTCGAGGCCTATAATTATTGAGATAAGGACTATAATATTATATAATACGAACTAACAACCTAATTCTTCTTTAATACATTAATCAGTTTTTCTCTTTTTGAATAAAATGAGGATCGTTTATATTCTGGGTTTGAGCTTTGCAATTATCCTTAACTCTATTGGTAAATATAATGATATAATTATTATAAATGCAAACTTAAAATTATACTTAAGCTCTCCGAAAATTAAAATTTGTACGACGCAATAATTCTACGCGGGAAATGATAAAGCTTGGCTTCATAAATTGCTTCTAAATATAATTCCTTAGAATTTGGATTTTCTTTTGCTCAGAAATTTCTTTTTTAAACTAATAAAGCTAATATAACTTTTCACAGCTTTACTTCAATATGCGATAAGGAAATCTTCTTGTTGAAAAACTGCTTCCGAATCATTTATTGAGAAGCAACTATACACTTGGAGTCACAAGTTTATCAACTTCATAATATCTTGGAACCGGCCAGTTAATTAATTTTTTTTTTCACGCAAACTTTTTTCTGCGTTGGCAGAATCTCTTGATAATTTATTTCCCTAATCTGCATCTTAAATCACCTACTAATCCGATAGTTTATGTAACTATTGTCGAGTAAAATTTAAAAGAAGCGATGTGTCGTGTAGCGTTGCTATAACAGCTGTTGCAAAATGGCCCAGATTGATGTATGGGACAGCCATTGTAGGCAGTAAAACAATTAAGGTTTTACTTCCGTCTGTCTTTTCAAATATTACGAACAGTTCCTGACTAAAATTTGTTCATTCTTTTATTAGAATAAGATCCCAACTAAAACCTGTATTCAGTCTAAGATTGCGGTCTAAATAGAGCTACAGAGACCATAGTTTCCCCTCCAAGAAAAAACAAAAAGTAATGTAGCCGTTGGCTAACCACGGAGTTGATGCTTATTCTTCTTTTTAATTTTTCGACTAAAACAGATGATTTTTCAACCATGAAAGATGACTTTTCTACCATTGAAAATGAATTTTCAATCCAAAAGGATGAATTTTCAAAAAAGGAATTGAATTTTCGATCAATAAACATTACTTTCATCAATATGTTTAATACTCTACAAAATAATTTAGTCAAGAAGATTAAGTTTCTACCAACAGACGAATTGTCTACAAAAATGTTGTATTTTCAACCTGAAAATATGCTTCTTCAACAAAAAGCTAATTTACGACCAAGCAGTTGAATTTGTAACTAAAAAAGTACAATTTGCAACAAAAAAAGTTGAATTTCCAAATGAAAATAATAATTTTTAACAAATTATTGCAACTGTCAACCAAGTCGTTGATTTTTTGACGGTTGGCTAACGAACTTGACCTGTCTTTTTGGACGATAAACCAGTGCGCAAAAGTAAATTTAAATTACAAACTTCCTTCGAACGTTACCGCGTCGTCAAACTGCCGACAGACAGACAGGCATGTTCGTAAAAACTATTTTTTCTGACTCAGGTGGTCTCAAAACGTCGAGAATTGACAAAAAATGGATAGGTCCAAAATCACATGAAACTAAGATCATATGTGATGTTAATTTTCCATATATGTGATGTTACATTCTACTTTAATCCTTCCCCCCTGCACTACCGTCAGGAATTATCTACATTGCTGGCGCGAGCATGACTAAAAATCACTGCTGACCTTGAAACATGATTACTAGTTGAAAAAAAGGAGAAACTATTTTAAAAAACGTCTCTGGTTTGCCACGAGAATTGATTGATTTATTGAGAGATCGGAACAGATTCGGTACACACAGTTAAGATAGTTGCTACCACCTTGAACATAAAGCATAATGTGATGTGTCTTGGATAGTTCATTGTTGATTACGTTGTGTACTGGATAGTCGATCCTTTGCGAATATTAGAACCTAAAACTGGTGGTTGTAACTATTTACCTGGGGTTTCGCTGATGCGCACCAGTATTTAGTAAGTACTCGATAATACTAAATAATACCTGCAATGATTCTGAAATTCAGGCTGGGGATTTCGTGGATTTTATGTAATATTGGTTAAATGGAATACGCTTTGATTGAAAGTTTTTCTTGTCGCTTGATTCTCGCTTTGGGAGATATTGTGTACACATATGTGGAAGCGTGGTATCTTAATTTTCTGGATATTTACTTATTCAAATAGTTTTCGCTCTCTCTCTCTCTCTCTGTCTCTCTTACGGGCGAGATAATTTTACGTGTTTCTCGAGATACGAATAATATTTCCGGGTCGATCGGATTGGTTACCTTATTACTTCTTGTTGGGGCTATTAATATACATAAGCTTGCCATCTTTGTATGATCTAATTGTTTAAACAAACAATTGGTCACGAGAATTGAAATTTGGAAGGCTTATGGAACTCAGCGTGAAGTAAACCCTCATACAGATATTTTTATCATTTTAAGACATTATACTGATAAAATTTTTAAAATCTTTGTTGGTTTCCGAGATTTTACTAAGAACGTCCAAGCGTGTCTGTGCCCAGCTTCAGTCGCCGATCACCCCTGTCAGCTGCGAGAGCGATGATCGTCGACTGATACTCGACGCAGTCACGTTACGGAATTTTTTTGTCATATCTTGGGAACCCGTGAAGATTTTTGAAGGAGTGTTCACGTTTCAAAGTCAGCTGTAATTTTTAATACTGCCCACGCTAGCCATGTAGATAATTTCCGACAGTGGTGTAAGTCATGAATCGTTACAAAACCTATTAAGTTATTATTAAACTCTCCTCTTTGTTGTAGCGTTAAGTACACAGTTCGAGTGCTTACCTAATGGTGAACCGATTCCTGGTGTTCCTCGTACGAGACCTTTTCATTTTTTTGAAGAACATTCACCTGAGAGTTCTCTTCATCCCGTCGAGCCTCCTCTTCGTGCTAGGTCTAGGTCTCCCCGTGCCGAGCCTTTTCTTCGTGTCAGGTCCAGATCTCCTTCTGCGAGGTGCAAGGTTCCGTCTACAAGGCTTCCTTCTGCTGACGGATATGGATGCGAACTTGCTCAACTTCGATTTATTCGACTTATTTCCAATAAGAATCCGCACCGGATATTCGAACTTCGCAGATACTCATTCCTTGCAGATATATCATTAAAACTGATGGCATCAAAACGAAAAATTGTACCTATGCCAACCCAAGAACAGATTGTATTATCAACATCCGATGGTGATATCTTTGCAATATTGGAGAGTTGTAATACTCTTGCTGGCATATATACATATAGTAATCATAACGCTCGGAGACGCGCGAAAATCAGCATGACAAGTGGGAGGGTTACCCCATTGAACCGAGAAGAAATTGATCAAACTCCAGTTGGTGCTCAACGTCTCATCATGTATAATTATAGAGTAGAGCATCTAAACCCTAGCGTAAAACATAATCCTCTACATCAGCAGTGAAAACAAATATGAAACAAAAATGTAATGTTTGCGACCCAAAATCGGAAAACAATGTTCCATGTAGCTGGTAATTAGATTAAAAAGTTAACGTACTATGGTACTCAAGTCTTCAATCTTTCGACAATGACCCCACTTTTTGGATCTCTCTCTACGCCCTCGAACATATTTGTGTGTTGCGCTTCGCCCTCGGATATCTAGTCGTATTTCTCGCATTCAGCTCGATTTTGTAATTGCTTTATTAATTTTATGGACACTTCAATTAAACCTTAGCGCTGAAATCAGATTGTTAATTTATATTTTCATTCTTTTTAATATTCTTGAAAATGTTAAATAATATTAGAATCCTTTTACGGGCGTTGGAGCGGGATACGAAAAATGCACAAATATTGTAAAAATGGGTCTTAAGATAAACCATTCGCACGGCTGAATCCAAATTATTTTAAAAAAGAAATAGTAAGGAGAAATAACGTAAAGATATTCGTTCGAGTAGAGTTTAAAGAAGACTTCTAGGTTTGGCGCTGGTATCTGTGCGATACAATGGGCGGAATTCACTGAGTCACTCCGTCCACCTCAGTGCAGGCTTTTGAAGATATTATAAAGTGAATCAGCAGGCTCTATAGGTATTAAAATATAAAATTCATTTGAATTAACTCGAATTGCTACTGCAGTAGCGTTAATGCTCAACCAAGTGATTATGATACAACACAGACGTTTCTTCGAACTTCGTAAAGTATTGTCCCATAATAGCTCGCGACAGAATAGCTTGTAGTGCAACATGCTCCTATTTCAGATTTATGATTTCAATATGGGACCACTTCAGACTAACGTGTCTTTCTTAGGACCAATTCGATTTATTATGGATAGCAGCGGTTTGAAGGAAGTATTGTAAGAATGTTATACTACTTTAGCTGAAGACAAAATGTCAGAAGGCCATGCTTTGGGTTCAATATTTCGGGATGATCACCATAATGGAGAAATTTATACAGGTTTAAAGATCTGGGGATTGGCTGCTGCGCCTAAATTCCACGCAGAGAATGATCCCATATTTGAATGCTAGTGGACATATCTTGTATGCCAAATCAGGGCATCTCTACCGTCAGGACATGCTGTATCTTACAAAAAAGTAGAAGAGAACCCCTTAGACTATAAACTTCGACAAACAAAAGAAGGATTTTTCACTATTCGACGGTCCGAAAAATTGTGGTGCGAAATCTCATCGGAGGTGATTATTGAGCAATATCTAATGAGGCAGATAAAGAGTACTGGCGAGCTTATCCACGGTAGAGGAATTTCTGAGACCACTCTCTGAGTGGATTCTAACAACTGCATATTGTTCTAAATATTGCAGAGTCAATTATATATTTCAGTGAAACATCTTACGACATAACTGACCAGCACGTAGATTTCAGAACATCGCAAATTTCAGCAGATAATGCTGACATAAAAAAAATACAGTGATTGGTGCACGTCCCACAGCCCCCTTCGAACCAAGTATACATGTTGCTTCTCTCAATACAGGTAAAAAGGGGGATGGAAAAATTAACTACCACAAAGTCACAGAAGTTGGCATGGGAGTTTCCAACGCAACGTCGGTACCAGCTTCCAGCAAGTGAAATTCCATAGGAAGTATAAAGTCACATCTTTCAGTGCAGCCTCTTCCTTCATTCAAATTCACGCCCAGACTGTGACTCACTTTATTTCAGGAATCTGCATCATGAAAAAAGTCATGAACAATTGAAGGAATACTTCAAACTTGAATTGGTGCCATATCCACTTTCGTTATTCGATGATTTCGACATGCGAAAGACTCAGAACGCGAAGCTGTATAATCATTTCAAGCTAGTGACGGATGAAGTTCACTTCGGAGCAGACATTCACGGAACTTCCCCTCCGATCTCATAGCTTTGATAGAACACTGTCTCAATGACACTTACTTCTCTTTCAATAACTAATTCTACGAACAAACCTCAGGAGCAGCAATGGGATCTCCAATCTCACCTGTGATGGCCAACATCTTTATGGAACATCTAGAAACTAAAATCATCAACCAATCCAAGCCTAAACAGGAATTTTGGTGCCGTTACGTTGACGACACTTTTGTCATTTGGAGATATGGACATCCAAATTGAACTCATACAGGTGATCAAAAAGTTTAAACATGAAGACAACAAATTGAAGAAAAAGTTATAATAAAGGATGTTCCAATCCCTGATCAGCTTATGAGACTTTTTAAGGAAAGAGATAATTTATGTGTGAAATAAAAAAGAAACTCTGAAATTGAAGTTCTTAAAAATAGATTTAAAAAATGTAAAAATGAAGTAACAGACAAGCGGGAGAAAATAATGAAAAATAAAGCTAACAACTCGATTCAGAAAGCGCAGGGTAATTCTCGTAAAACATGGACAGCTATAAATAATATAATCAGTGATAACAAAAGCAATTTTCTAGAGCTGAAAAAAAACTCTACAAGGAAACAAAAAATAGGCATATTCTTATTCTGCCTAGGCTATACGAATTTCCAGTTGCCCCTCAACATTTAAACAGTCACTTATTTTGGACCACTCTATGGTAAACGCGATCTTGCAGAATGAAATATAAAGAATTGCAAAGAAAAATTCAACAAGTGTACGATATTGGACAGATTTTTATTACATTCTACTTTTGCGTATAGAAAAAATAATGTTTTCAGCTTGTTTAAGATAAAATTATGCATTAAAATTGATATCAGTTATATTAGTCTTAACGAATTGAGCAACTAGTGTTTTTTTCTAAAACCATCTGTGATGAAATGCAAATATCTAGAAGGACAACCTTGACGGCTCCAATCTGTGAGACAAACACCACAAAAAAGAATGTTATATGATCTATAATGAACCGTCAGAATATTCCTTTTTTATACTGTTACGCAATTCTTCATTAATAAAGTATTAAGTTTTTCCTCTACTTGGAAAAAATGAGGGTCGTTTATACTCTGGTCGTCATCTTGGCTATCATCCTTAATTCAATTGGTGAATATAATAGTATAACAATAATATATCTATGAATTAAAACTTATTTTTGTGCTTTTCTTAAATAACTTCATAAATTGTTTCACAATCTCAGAATTCTGCTCGAACATGTATAGTATTTCTGCACAGTACATCCGAACAGTGCTCACCTCCGGCTTTTTTGAAATACCATATATTTACATATTATTTTGACGCGTTCCTACGGAAACTAAAGTGCAACTTGAGGCAAATATTATGTCCACTGTAAAAACTATGAAAACCCCATAAAAGCCATGGTTTTTTGAACTTGTCTCAGTAATGTTGTTCAAACCCCAACCACCTTCGAACATCTCGTGAAGGATTTAATCGCGTGGATGTATGAAAAATGTATTGTTTTAAATGCTGTAAAAAAATAATGACTCGCCGTACGAGTGGCATATACGTATCAGCTTGAGTTTCTGAAGAAGTATATTTCAATTTTTAAGCTTGCCTGCTCTTTGAATCAAAATTGATAAAACTTAAGTAATTACTAGATTAACCAAACGAGATGAATTAATATCCAAAAATTATAATGGTAGACTTTTCAACCGAAAATAATAAACCTTCAACCAAAAATAGTTGGATTTTTCTATTGCGCTTTATTAGCTCAGTTTACAAGGGAAAGTTTCTTGAAAACAAAAGAAAAAAAATCTGCCCAAGCTCATTAGGTTTTTTTTAGGTTTATTCGAAACGAGAAATTTTGCTGTCGCCTATTTTATCGTTCTTTGCGTTGTTTAGCTGTGGAAATTTGAATTTTCGATTTTCTTCTGGCATTTTCCACGCTTAGAACAAAAACTATTATTCCTATTGTAAAATAGTTCAGAGCATTTTTGTGGAACTTTTGAAAACAAATAATTTTGGTCTCTTGTCTTTTTACAGTGTCTTGCGCAGTTTCATGGGGTCATTCAAGAAATTGTTATTCACATTTATATTTTCCATATGTGATCTTACATTCTGCTTTAATCCTTTCCCCCTTCACTACCAACGGAAATTATCTACATGTCTAGCACGAGCATGACTAAAAATCACTGCTGACCTTGAAACATGATTACTCGTTCAAAAAAAAGCATAAAGCATAACGTAAAGTGGCTTGGCTATTTGATTCTTGATTGCTTTGTGTACTGGATAGTTGATCCTTTACGAATATTAAAACTGAAAACTGGTGATTGTAACTATTTTCCTGGTTTTTCGCTGGTGCGCACTTGTGCTTAGTAACTACCCGGTAATACTAAATGATACCTGTAATGATTCTGAACATTTAGGCTGGGGATTTCGTGATTTTTATATAATTTTGGTCAAATGCAATACACTTTCATTGGCATTTTTTCTTGTCGCTTGATTCTCGCTTTGAGAGATATTGTGTACACATGTGGAAGCATGGTATCTTACTTTTCTTGATATTTACTTATTTGAATAGTTGTTGTTCCCTCTCTCACGGGCAAGATAAGTTTACTTGTTTCTCGAGATGTGAATAATATTTCCGGATCGATTGGATTTTTTAACTTATTGCTTCTTGTTTGGGGTATTGATAGACATAAGCGTACCATCGTTGTATGATCTAATTTGTTAAATGAACAATTAGTCACGAGAATTGACTGAGAACGTTCAAGCGCTTCTGCGTCAAGCTTCAGTCGCCGATCACCGCTGTCGGCCGCGAGAGCGGTGATCATCGACTGAAACTCGAAATTTGTTGTTATATCTTGGGAATCCATAAAGATTTTTGAACTTTTATTGTGCCATATTGAAGAAAACATCGTAGGTATTACGTATTGTCAATTTCAGTTTTTTCAACAATTTTTGTCAGTCACCGCACAGGCTGAAGTTGAAATACAAAATCTGAGAAATTCTCGGCGATCACCGGTCTCAAGGCCGACAGACGTGAGCGCCGACTGAAGCTTGACGCAGACAGCTCAACTAAATATAAGACTTTAAAGATTATGTAATATAAATTTCAGATTTTTGCTACAACTTTCCTAGGCGATGACATGAGTTCAAGTCGAGCTAAGAAATTCAACAAATTCTGAAAATATTTTCTAAGCTTCTCTCTTGGTATATTCTCTTTGTGACATCAACAATTTCTATATTAGGAGCCATACGACGATAAATCTCATAAACTTTCCAGCGTTTTTTTTCTAAGTTTTCCGCTTCTTTTTTGAAGGAGTGTTCACGTTTCAAAGTCAGCTGTGATTTTTAATACTGCTCAAGCTAGCCGTGTGGATAATTTTCGACAGTGATGTACGTCATGAATCGTTACAAAACCTATTAAGTTATTATTGAACTGTGCCATTCCAGCTTGCAACTTCATTAAAATATACCATCAGAAAACATACTAAACGTTATCTCAGTGTGCAGCGTTACTTTCAGTGATCCTCCACTCACCTCCTTTCCTATTATAGCCGTAGATTTGGCTGAACACCCTATGCCTCTCAAATTGGAAACATAGTTGCGTGGACTCTCACTAGTCCAGTTGTTCTAGTAAGGATATAGCCACTGCCCTAATTGAAATAGGGATACATTAATCGATTTCTGTATGGCCAGTTAATGAAATACAGACGTACTTTGAAAAAAATGTAATCTTCTCCTCTTTGTTGTAGCGTTAAGTGCACAGTTTGAGTGCTTACCTAATGGTGAACCGATTCCTGGTGTTCCTCGCACCAGACCTTCTTATTTTTTTGAAGAACATTCACCTGAGAGGTCTCTTTATCCCGTCGAGACTCCTCTTCGTACCAGGTCTAGGTCTCCTTCTGCCGAGCCTTTTCTTCGTGTCAGGTCCAGGTCTCCATCTGCGAGGTGCAAGTTTCCGTCTACAAGGCTTCCTTCTTCTGACGGACATGGATGCGAACTGGCACACCTTCAATTTATTAGGCTTACTTCCAATACGAATCCGCACCTGATATTCGACCTTCGCAGATACTCATTCCCTGCAGATATATCATTAAAACTGATGGCATCAAAACGAAAAATTGTACCTATGCCAACCCAAGAACAGATTGTATTATCAACATCCGATGGTGATGTCTTTGCAATATTGGAGAATTGTAATACTCTTGCTGGCATATATACATATAGTAATCATAACGCTCGAAGACGGGCGAAAATAAGCATGAAAAGCGGCAGGGTTACCCCATTGACCCGAGAAGAAACCGATCAGACTCCAGTTGGTACTCAACGCCTCATCATGTATAATTATAGAGTAGAGCATCTAAACCCTAGCGTGAAACATAATTCTCTACACCAGTAGTTGAAGCAAATATGAAACAAAAATGTAATGTTTGGGACTCAAAATCGGATATCAAAGTTTCATGTAACTGGTAATTACATTAAAAAGTCAATGTATTATGGTACTTAAGTCTTCAATCTTTCGTCAATACCCCCACTTTTTGGATCTATCGCTACTCCCTCGAACATATTTGTGTTGGAAGTTCTAGAATTTCTTTAAAAAGCTTTGCACGTGAAATACTTTTTCAAATATCAAAAATATCTCCCCTGAGGGCCATGTTGAGGCTGATTTAAATATGTTGGTTTTTTACAATAAAAGTTGTGAACATGAACAGTGAAAAAACATAGAAATTAACATTTATTTTTTGAAAACTTTCGGGTGATACTTCTGAACAGCGCTCACCTCCGTTTTTTTTTAAATACCATATTTATTCACATATTATTTTTTTTTTCAATTATTTGAACAAAGGCTGACCACAATTTTGAAAATATAACAAAGATATTCGTGATCAGGATACGGTTTTCGAGCTTTTGAATAAAAGTCATCTCGGGGACCTCTTAGTGCATATAGAAGTGTAAGTGGCGACTAGACTAGCGGACAAATTGGTCATAATAATTGCTGTACATTGAAACTATCACTTTTTCTGATTTTAGTTTTTCAAGTCTAAAACTAATATGTATATTTTGAAAAAATCAAAAAATATGTTTAAAAAAGTGCTTGCGGCCAATATTGACAAAATCTTTTCACCGAGCTATGCATGCTCAAGTCACAGAATGGTTTTCGCAACAACATTTTTTTCACAAAGTTGGGACTTTTTGAAATTTTAAAACTGAAGCTGTCGTTCATCCAGAATTTGTCGAAAACAAAATTAAAAATATCATAGTATCTAAAGCAGAATAGATATTTGACAGGTTCCTCTCGGTTCTGACAGGTCTTTCAATTCTGTTTTGAAATCCACCAGAAAACTCCAAAAGCTTTCAACATTGACTAAATGGCAGCGGTTTTTCTGACAATTTCTAAACTCAATTTTCTCAAAAACCCTAGTGTTTTTTCTCTCTTAACTTTTGAAAAACGAAGATTGAGGAATCATCGCAAAAACAAGACCAGATATACAAAATTTTAATAAAGCAAAGTTATTGCTTTCAAAAATTTCGACAACTGCTAACCATGATCGACAATATATTACCGTCAAAGGATAATTCAAAAAATGATTGTTTATCAATCAGATAATTTAGAAATGTAAAATATTGATTACTATATAATTATTACTATATATAATTTTGAATATTCATTTTTTAAAAGAAAAAAATTCTTTTGCCATTGACAGACGCAGCAAGGTTAAATCTGATGAGATATAATCACCATATTAATACCAACTTATATCAAAATTGTTAGAAAAAAAGCTCGGGTTTTTGACAAAATTAAATTTGATTACTCTGAGAAAAGCCGCTGAAATTCTGTCAATTTAAAAATGTTTTGGAATTTTCACATTTTGAACATGTGAATCAGTAGGAAGGGATGTAGTTTGGTACCTTTGGATTTGAACCCGAGGCCTTATGACAGAGCCACCCGACGGGTTCTCAGTTTTCGGATAGAGGGTCTCTGTACCAATAGGACAAATATCCAGGGATGGTCCCGACGGAAAACCCCTCAAACGCAGGAAAAACAATCGTGCCGAAAGCTAAATGGCTGCTCATGGAAAGAACAATGACACCACCAAACTCGGTTCTAGATACGGATCATAACGATCGATCGCGCAGAGCACCCGAAAATGAGTCGGCAAAAAGTGCTGATCACCCTAGAGTTCGGGGTGTTGAAAATAATTAAGATGGAAACACGACGATGAACCGACGAATCGCTCAAATTCGCAACAGTCTTTGCGAAATAAAGCTGCTAACTTCTCAAAAAATGGATATGAACGCAGAGCGCTTCCCCAATCGCTGCATGAACAAGCCGCAGACGAAAAGGAGGAAGCAACATTATGATCAATCACGAAAAGCAAGTTCACCCTCATAGATGAGTGCGGTTTCAGGACAAGGATGAAAATTAACACCCAGGTTCTTTCTAAGCCCCAAGATCTGGTTGAAGTGGATGCCTCCCTTCGTGAGGATATCTCGGAGCAGTTCTGCCGCTGAATCATCAATTGATCAATTTATCAGAAAATCAAAGGCTAAACAGATAAAAAGACCAAAATATGCTTGTATCAACTGAAAAAGAAAATCGGCTGTCAGACAGAATACTTCTCGTGTTCAGCTTGTAATTGACTACATAATATCTGGTAGGCCGTTTACGGAAGGATTGCTAAAGTTCTCCCACGATCTGCGGATCTACCATCGCACGGGTCTTATCTTATGCAAGGAAGAGAATACAGAAAAGAGAGAGATGGATCATGAAGAATCAACAGTTGCTCGCTGAAACAACTCGCCTCTTCAGTGGTCACCCAGTTTCTGTCGAAAAACCACCCAAGCCCAACAAGGTAGAGACTTTTTGGAGAGAGGTATACAAGATCTTAAAAACACTGGAGTTGAAAGAAGATACTTATAGTATCATCCACTTTAAGGAGTTTTGCTACGACCTCATAACATCTGAGAAGGAATGTCTATCAATCACTGCCGAAGATGTGAAAAAAGCACTTAGAGGCACGAAGAACTTTTCCACTGCACGAGCAGATGGTATCAAGAACTTCTGGTGAAAGAAGTTCACTTCTACACACCATCATTTTGCCGTAATTGAGAGGTACGAACAACGTGGCTCGAAAAAAGTTGTAACAAGATATCGAAAGAACGTGCTAATTGACAGGTGCGTCTGTAAAGACGCTCCAGTCCATCAGCGCATCCTGTCAATGGCCTGGATTTACTACCGAAAAGCTTTCGATTTAACATCTCATAGACTTATCCTCTGTCTGTTGGAAAGCTTGAAGGTGCATCCACAAATAGTGATATGCATATGCCTTCGGAAAACTAGCTTAACTATCTCATCTGGAAATTATCGTGTGACAACGAAAAACGTCACCTTCCAGAGGGGCGTCTTTCAAGGCGATACCATGAGCCCTTTGCTTTTTTGCATCACACTCCTACGTCTGTCTCTCGCACTACGAAATTCTTCTGGATACCTCTGTGGCGACACTTATCATCGCGAGCATAAGGTCACAAGATGAATTGCAGCAGAGCGTTTCTTTACAAAGCGGCGGAGCGGGCGTATGAAACACATGGCCTAAATCTTAACATAACTAATAAGGATAGTGCTCTACTATATCTAGGTATCTCACTTCTAAACGCCTAAATAAAATAAGCAGGGGTCATGAACGTTACACGATCGAGGCTCCACATCATTCTTCTTGACTTCGAGAAACGCGCTATATTCGTGATCGAATCCGCGGCTCCGACCGAGAACAAGATCAGAGTTAGGGAGAAGAAAAAGGTGGCGAAATATTGAGAACTTATGAGGGAACATCCACGATTGTAGTCAGGATATTCGAGTAAAGTAATGGTGATTATCATCTGACCACTGTCCAGGTTGAAATAGTGACAAATGGGTCGATTTTTATGCGCCAATTTCAATAAATATCAACTTACATTGAAAAAAATGTAGTCCTCTTCTTTTTGTTGCAGCGTTAAGTGTACAGTTCGAGTGTTTGCCTAATGGCGAACCAATTCCTGGTGTTCCTCGTGCTACAACTTGCTCTTTTTTTGAAAGACATTCACCTGGGATCAGATCCAAGGCTCCTCCTGCCGAACCTCTTCATCGTACCAGGTCCAGGTCTCCTCCTCCCAACCCTCCTCTTCATGTCAAGTCTAGTTCTCGTCCGGCAGAAGCTCTTCTTGCAAAGAATGATCTTCCTACCAGGTCTCTGGTTCCTCCTACAAGGCTTCCTTCTTCTGACGGACTTGGATGTGGAATAGAACAACTTAGATGCATTCGACTATCTTCCTTTATGAACCCGCAGCGGACATTCGAACTTCGAAGATACAATTTTCCTACCGATAAATCAATTAAAATAAAAACAGGAAAGAGTACGTACGGGCCTTTGCTAACCGAAAAACTAATCGTCTTGTCAACATCCGATGGTGATGTATTCGCAGTATTAAAGAGTTTTAATGCTCTTGCTGGAATATACAAATGTGATGTAAAAGGTTACAAACGGGTGAAAGTAAACATGGGAAGCGACACGGTTACCCGGCTGACCCCACAAGAAATCGACGAAACTCCAGTAGGTAATATACTCATGACGTATTTTAAAATAGAGCATCTAAACCCTTGTGTAAACGATCCTCTACACCAATAATTTAAAAACAATGTTAAAAGATATATAATATTATTTGTGATTTATGTTCGGATTGAAAACTTACTTGTAACTGGTAATTATAAAAATAACCTCCAGGTAAAATTGTAGGTTTTTATGATAAATATAGTTTATACAAATACCGAAAATACGAATATGAACATTTAATAAATAAACCATAATAATAAACGACTTGATTCCGTTTTTTCATTTACTTTACCCATATTAAAACTCCTATGTTTCCGCGTCTTTTGTTTCTCGCGACATTTTCTATCTTGTTCGTATGACCGTTTATTAACATACGCCAGTTTTTACGTCTTATAAAATTGTCTTCCTGATTGAAGTTGTTCCCCTTGCTGGGAAATGCTGTATCATTGACTTTGAAAGCGATTGATATTTAATGCCTCCGATTTGAAGTTTCGACTCCTTCATTTTTCAAAACCTTCAAATTTCAAATAGTACAATTTTCAACATTTCCACAACTCTTCAGCTTTAAGGTGTTGCAATGACAAATTCGTCAATTATAAATCGTGATATTTGCAATTTGGCGAAAATTTATCCTACGACGTAAAAAAACTGGCTCTAAATCAGGACGTCAGATTTCAACAAACGTTGCGCTTACTTATCTTTTAATTTAAAAATAACTAGACTTATCGCGTATGAATTGAAACGTATTTTTCGTGACCGAAAAGGAAACACTTGACACACGAACGCATTGAAAAGCATTCGCAAATTTCCTGTTCAACGGTGACGTGACAATTATTGAATCCTTTCCGATACCGTTTCTTTTCTTGCGTTCTGAATCCCTATAGCAGTAGAAGTTATCTCTTAAACTGAATTCATGTCTGTACCCCGTAAAGACAATATTTTTCTGAAAACATTTGGATGTTTTTTTATGCACAACCCTACTAGATTTTGCAATAGTTATGTTTCTGAAGCGCCTTCTAATGCGATAACCAAACATGGTAGTTTTATTTTATTGTAAGTTACGTTTGAAAGCTCCAGTCGGCTTTCAAAACGATTAGAATCCAAATAGTTTCGCTGCCTGATAGGGGATTCAAATAAGAGAGACAGAAACGGAATTTCTAGATATTGAAATTTCCAATACCAATATTGTATTGCTGAATAAACAATTGTAACCTGAAATATTTTTTCTAAAGTTCACCTTCAGTTCTCATAAAAAATTTAAAAAAGAAGAGTGTTGTGGAATATCTATCTACATCCAAATGCAGCAACAATGATGACCACTCGCACCTAATGGAAATTTTGAAAATGGAGCAGAAGACGAACCAGGACTCCTTTCTTGGTTGAATAGAACTAGACATCAATGGCTCCATCATGATATAATCGATGAAATTCTTGAAATTGCTTCAAATAAGAATCAATCTGTTTTAAGATATTAGGAGATAAGTTAACCGTTAAAGAAATTTTTATGGGTTTCTACCAAACTACAAATACAAAAGCTGCAACGTTATTTGATATTGTGAACAATGTACTTGTTCGATACATATTAGAAATTAACTGATTAAGAGGTTGTTACGATGGCGCATCAAATGTAAATGATCGACAGACGGGCGTACAAGCTTGCTTACGGGAAAAAGAACAATGAGCATTATATGTGCACTGCAACGCACATAATTTGAATCTTAAAGTTCAAGGTTCATGAGGCACTTTTAGTATGCTATTACATTTCGATCAGGATAAAATTGAAATTAAGGATGACTTAACTTGGTAAATCGAATAAACAATATATGTTAATTTAATTGAGGGCTTCCTCGCCAGTGTAATTTTTAAACTGCAAAATTTGTATTATTTTTCAGATAGTTTGCTTTTTGCTGACGATCTTGATATCCATTTTTGAAATTATCGAAATCCTGACCGCTGAAATTAAATAAAAAATCAGATCTCAGCTCCAATAAATGCAACGGAAAAGTTCAAACCGTGATGGTGAGTTTAGCTGAAGTGCGTGAGTCGAAATTCGAAACGGCATGGCTCGAAGTAGTATTGAGTGCCAACGATCTGGGATTAGAAGAACCTAAACTGCCTCGAAAACGCAAAATGTCTAAGCGCCTGGAAACAGACAGAGGTAATGCAGCACTCAACTGCACAAAAGATGTCGATTCGAAAATGTGGCCAAATCCTTGAGTAGCATTGGATGAAATTAATAAACAATAGAAAAACAAAAATTTACATAGAAAGTCATATTTTATATAAAATAATCTTCATTTACATTGCATAAAACAACGTTTTCCGTTCTCAAGGAATTGACCACATGCGTGTGATGTACCTTTTTCTCAAACCTTCAGTGATGTGTTGACTAACTTATACGTAATGCGTATCAATATAGAATATTATATTTTATACAAAATAATCTAAAAATGTCGTGTGAACAACATTCGTTAGTGATGAAGTCATCAAAATTTCATACACCATTATAAAAACCCTTGTAATTAGTATGAAAACACTAATAAAATAGAACCAATACCATACTTAGTAGGCAATAAGTTTATCTGTAATTCAATTCTTAATCAATGTTACTGATAGTCTAAGCATGTAATCATTGAATCCAACACATTGAGCACTCGGTTAAACTACATTTTCCTTTCCCTCCTTCTAAACCACTTATACATCCTCCCTTTCCTCTTCCTCTTTCTCCTCCTCCTCCTCATCTACCTATTTCCATATATAAAATCAAAATGCAAAGATATATAATGCTATAGGGACAATCGTGCAAAACAGCTGTAAGCAGGCTGATGAGGCTAGTAAAGCAGTTCGACAGAAGCATATCATTTCTGAACGTGATAGGGATCGAGCTATTCAAGAAACATTTAAACGACACCAAGAAGGGTCCGCACTTCTTCATAGTGTGGGATCTTAGTAGCATCACTACAATTATCCTGATTTATATTTCAGTAATACACATAATGATCCTAATTTCTCATTATAATCATGCCACCAAGGACCCACTAAAAAACAGCACCCTTTATCCTTGGCAGAGAATCCCCCACGTAACCGCTTTCTCATTACTTCAGGGGGTGCCGTTTTCTTCACTGCAAAAGTGTCTGCTGGTTTTCTTGTTTGTGCCTGATGTTCTGCACTTCAGTGATTCCCTTCATGTCCCAAGGAAGGTGCATGCATCGTCGTCAGTAGTGCGGTGATACCGCACATCGAGCTCGTCGGCCTTCGATATCTTTGGTTAGGTGTAGTTGGTTGTGCTGCTTCTGTAACAGTTTTGGGCTTCTTACTGGTTTTTCTTCAATTCAACCTTATGTTTCAACCAGGATGTACGCATCGCCCTCAGCAGCATGACATACTGGTTGGGCGTGGCCGGATCTGAGAGGTACTTCTTCGTCTCCCTAACTTCACGCATCGTCCTCATCAGCGGAACGGGTGTGACGCAACGGACTTGTCAGCCTTTGGCAGCTTAAGGTTTGGTTGGTGATGATGATGATGATAATTATGAAGATAAGAATGATGATTCTGAAAGTGATTTTCCCTCCGAATATAAAGTAGGAGCAGAAGAAACATAAAAAATGTCGAATTACTGGGGCAATCCAAAAATGTTGGTAGATCGATTGCGGTTACTTTAACAATCACAAGCAGCTGGAAATGCAAATAATGTACCTGCAATTATTTTAATTATTATTGAAATAAAAGATGCTGGCATTATTCAGTAATATTTTTAATAGCTGATGTTAATACTTTAACAGTTAGTTTAATCTTTTCAACTGTTGACTAAACATTTGTAAGATTTGATTGAACACTTCCTGTAGTTCGTTTAAAACCACTAATTTAATATAACCAATACACAATGCTAAATATGGTTTATAATCTTTCAGTTTCTCCTGATCCTCCTTCTCCCACCTTCTCATACATTATAATAGTTTATTAAACTTGATTAACTTGATTACTTGTAGCTTATATAAACAGCAGACTTTAAGATCTTCAGTACTTTTGTCGTTATCATTTACTTAGATTGAAATACAAGTAAAATGTAATACATGTACAAAGAATTAATTTGGAAAGTTCTTATAGCTGATGGTAGTAGACATAAAGTTCCTAATAGTTCCTAAAATCAAAACTTTTTCATTACTTAATAAAAAATAACTCAGTTCTGATAAACTAAAAAAAGTTTCCAACTAGACGTCAATCTTTTTTATGATGATTTGAAAATTGATTGAATAAATATAATAAATGATTATCAAGATTCTTATTGAGAAATGTTTTGTCTTATTTCACGTCGAAAGCACGTGAAGATGAGTAAACGGAGATTTCGCAATTGAAAACAATTTTTATGATCACTACTCGATGTTTGAAAAAGTCAATTTACACAAGAAATATAATTCTTTCGAATATTTCAAACATTTTTGTATTGTTTGTAGTCAAATTCAATTTACATACGTCAATTCTTGAGTTACACCACATTTAGCAACTTCGAGGAACTTTTTATAAGTTTACTATATAGTGTATATGTTGCGTAGGTGATAATCTCGGTAAAAAATTGTATTAAAATTAAAAGTTGACTCATTAATTGATTCCAATATCTAATTGTATTTTTTTGAAAAGACGGCATACTTTTTATTGAACTAAAGTTTTTCCCCTTAGACTTTTTTTCGTCTCTCACGTTGTTTGTTTAGAAATTTAATTTTTTTTAAATAGAATTTCCGACAGTTAAAACCCAAAGAATGAGTTCTATCGTAAATGATTACGAGAAGATTTGTAGATTTTTTGAAAAGTTATAGTTTCTCGTATGGACTCTTTTTACGCACCTTGCGTCGTATGACTCAAAATTGAAATTTTCGATTTTTTTAAATACAATTTTCACTGGAAAAGTGTTCTTTAGCCCGATTCGATCTGTTTATATTTTCTAAAGTCATCGCGCATTTATATCAATAAAAATTACACAAATCTAAATTCAAATCAATCAAAAACCTTTCAACCTTAAATTGTATTTTGAGTAAACAAACATATTTCATTTAGTTTTAAAATCTTCTTTTTCTCATTTAATAATGTACTCGTATTTGCTAGTTATCCTCATCCCAGTGTTCTAGTTTTTAAGTTATATTATACTTAAATCTCAAAGAATTTAGTGATTAAATCTTTATTCTTGAAACTGATTCTAATGAAATGTAAATATCGCAGGAATATAAGCTTGACGCCTACAATATTTGTGATAACGACTATGGTACATATTATTTGATCTATGATGAAGCACCAGAATATTCTTATGTTAAACTGGTCACTGAACAATAATCAGTTTTTCCTCTACTTGGAAAAAATGTGGGCTGTTTGTACTCCAGTCTTTACGTTCGCAATCATCCTTAATTCTGTTGGTAAGTAAAATAGTATAATATATATATATATAACTTAAAAAAAATACTTCTAAGCTTTCCGCAAATAACAATTTGAAACGATATATCTGCAATCTTAATCCACTTTGTTGTATTCACGCTGGAAATTTATACATTAATTCATTGATTTCTTGTAAGCGGTTTCCAGAGGCTTATGGTCATTTTTTACAAAAAATTTCTTTCCACAGATAAACTAATGAAATTTGAAACTTGGAAAGTCAATAGCTTATAGTTCCTTCTAATTTTGGAGCAGTTGTACTTTCCGTTTTTGTGAGAGCTTCATTCAGCGGTGGACGGGCATACGCCCTCTTTCAGGGTGGAACGGAACTTTTCAAATAATAAATAGATTTTCCTTAAAATGTACCGTTTATTTTCTCAGAATTTAGAATAGAATTCTTCTAGAAACACTTTCTGGTAAAAAGAATTACTTTTGGAGGAGCTGACGTGCTCAGAGCGGCGCTTAGCGAAAGGGCGCGTGTTGGCGCGCCACGTCGGCCACTGCACAGTGGGCATACAATATGTTACTTATCCCCGTCCTTATCAAACTGTTCTTCGTCTGTTAACTCGAATTCATTTAATAACTGATACGTTTTGTGAAGTCCAGTAATGCTCAGGGGTTTTATCGGTTTCCATTTCTTCCACATCCGATGTCCCCGACGAAATCATTGTTACAGCTTCCTCTGAAGAAATTGGTAGTAATAATTTTTCTTCTTCCTCATGTAGTATTATTTCCAGTTCTGTATCGAGACCGTAACAGCCCCGGACCCTTGGGTAATCCCGTTGCGCCCCATTGTGAACCTAAGCGTTAACCCTCTTCATAGGGAGAGAACCGCAGCCACGCTGTTTGCTGATATCTCTAACTCACTGATGCAGTGATTGCCTGTGAGTGTTGGACGTTTCCCCGCAATCACAGGACATTGCCAAAGGATGTGAGTAGCTGTCTCGTTATCCTTTCCGCACAGACGACACAGGGGACTTTCCGCAAGTACTATCTAATGTCTGTGATATCCGAGGATCCCATGTCCTATAAACATTTCTGTTAGGGCCTTGATTTCGTTCCTCCCGAGCTTGAGTATTTCCCTCGGACGATTGTAGTTAAGCTTTGAGCCCAAGAGTGTTTTGGCCTGTTTGCAACCAGAGACCAAATCCCACTCATTCTGATTTTCCTCAGTCAGCCAACTGTTAAAGTCTTCAGTGACTGACTTACTGGAAATACCTATAACTGGCTCGGGTCCATTACAATTTTTTCTTGCTGCTAATTCGGCTGGCCTATCCCATATCTCATTGCCCTTGATACCGCTGTGTTGGCGAGTTTCCTACCTTTAGACGCGCTGTGTGAAACTAAGAGTACATCAGCTGAAGCTGACGTAACGCACTTCGCTAAGTTGCCTTTGCCAACGGCATCATATTTTCATGTGTTTAATTCAAATAATGAAATAGAACCAGTTATGCCGTAAGATCTAACACCGCAAAACCGGTTTCAAATGAATACCCTTAACAGTTTTTTTAAAGGGCCTTGACTACAACTTACTTTACAGTTGTTCTAGTGAGAATTTGACAAACGACCCCAATGTAATTCACAAGTGAATCGATTTCTACATGGAGGTTGATGAAATATTAACGTATTAAAAAAATTATCTCTTTCTTTTTGCAGAGTTAAGTTCACAGTTTGATCTTTTCCCTGACCTTAATACTGACGTTCCTCGTGGAGGACCGTCTTCTTCTACTGAAAGACGTCATTCACTTGACAATTCTCCTCCTACTACTGAGCCTCCTCTTCGTGCCAGATCAAGGTCTCCTCCTGCCACGCCCACATCTTCTCTTATATGTCTTCCTTCTGCTGACGGAAAGGGATGTGGAATAGATCAAATAGAATTCATTAGGCTTATTCCAACTATGAATTCGCACCGGATATTCGAATTTCGAAAATACACTTTTCCTGATAATAAACCACTTGAATTGTTATTAGGACATAATCTCTATGGGCCTATCCCTAGGGAAGAGCAAATTGTATTATCAACATCCGATGGTGATGTCTTTGCAATATTGCCAAAATTTAATATTCTTGCTGGAATGTATACACTTTATCAACGCAATAAAAGACGGGCAAAAATAAGCATGAGCAGTGGCACGGTTACTGTCATGACCCGAGCAGAAGTCCAGGAAGCTCCGGTAGGTCCCCGCCGTTTAATCGAGTGGAGTTTTATAGTACAGCATCTAAACCCGCCCGTAAACCGCCTTCATCTTCATAATTTTTTCAAATGATGTAATGTAAAAACAATATGTAATATTTAGTGATGTGCAAAATGACTTCAGGTTGTTTCAAGTCGGGTTGTCTTCGGATCGGGTTTTGGGTTCACCACCCGAGCCGAATCTAAAATTTCAACCCGCCGCAGTTAAAAAAATGCAATAGTCAGGAATTTCATTTACAATATTTAGTGCCATGTAAATACTGTGTACAATAAATGCATATGCAGAATAACGATCGAGGTATTTATGACCCTGCGGAGTTGGGCATCCACGTGTGTTTGGTGTATACCATTTTTATACTGGCACTAAATATTGTGAATAACATTCTTGATTGTTACATTTTATAATCGAGTCTTCTACTTTTAGTTTTGGGTCGGGTTTTAAAGTTTTTTTGTCGAGTCGTGGTTTCTGGTTTATGGATCAGATTAAGCACCGAAAACCCGAACCAAAAAATCTGATGCGACACCTTGTGTTCAGGTTTTTAAAATTTTGGCACACCCCTAATTGTATTGTTTTTATTCCAAAATAGGATTGAAATCTCACATGCAACTGATAACTTGATTAAAAAGACAATGGTAGTACTCAAGGCTTTAATATTTCCTCAATACCCGATCCGGCCTCTGTTTTTATGAAACAGTTTACAAATTTTGCTCGCTTCATAATGCACAGTAGTTAGAAAAAATTCAAAGTTCGAATTTCGATTCGGATAAGGGCTAATTTAGTTTGGTTGCGAACAAAATTGAACACGTATTTCTTTTATTTGAGAGCCGCAATTTTTACGAATATGAAACTGTCTTGGTCCAGTAAAAAAAGTTGTTCAGGCAATTTGAAAGAAAATTGAATTGACCGTTCTGATTTTTCATATTGCCTAATAGTAAACACTTTTATTAGCAAATACTTGCTTTTACGGAAAAGATTATAATGGATCATGGAAATTTGTTGTTGTACATTTGTTCATATAATTTATTTCTAAAATTAACGAATAATGTCGGATGACAAAGTTGAATTTGTAAACATCACTGCCAGTATATTTTAAGGAGAATTAAGGAAGAAACACTTTCCTTCTCCTGATAAATGCAGAAACTCTGCATTTGTTCATAAAATGGAAAATTAACATCGGGTTACAAATTTTCATTTTCAAACATCACAAGCAACATTATCTGAGTAAAATTATAAAAGAAAAACATATTCCTTTCCCTTCTAAATGCCAAAACTGTGCTTTTATTTTCATAATTTGTTTATAAAATGGAATAATAAAATCAGATGACAAATTTTCATGACTTTTTAACTTTTTAAAAATAAATTGTACAAACTCAAAATCGATCAAAATAAATACATATACAATAAAATAACATAAGTAATAAATTTTCTAATCTGATTTTCATAAAGAAAGATTTGTGTTCCGTACAGGAAGATAGAATTTATCTTTTGCTTATTAAAGAATAAATAAAGAGATTTCAGAGTGCTTTTTGTAGACTGTACCAATTATTTAATAGATTGTAATGAACACCAGACTTCAAAAGTTTACGAAATATTTCTAAAGATTTAAAAATATTTCAAATATTTTAAAATATTTGAAAGGGTTTTGAAGATTGAACGAGGATTTCACGGATATCAAAGATTTAAAAAAGGTGTTCACATCAGATTTCGAAGATTTCGAAGATTTCACAACAAGTTTTCAAAGATTTTCAAACTTTCAAATGATTTAAATGATTCCAAAGATTTAAGGAAGAGTACAGTACCAGATTTCAAACATTTCAATCATCTTGAAGATTTCAGATAATTGCCAAAGGTTTTAAAACATTTTAGAAGGTTTCAAAAAATTGCACTAAGATTTCAAATAATTCAATTATTTCAATGATTACAGACGATTTCACAAAGATTTCAAAAATTTCAAACATAAAAAACAGTCGTGTACACTATATTTAAAATATTTCACAACAATTTCCCAAAGATTTCGAACATTTCATGAAGATTTCAAGGATTTAAGAAAGGCAGGTGCACCAGATTTCAAATATTTTAAAACATTTCTAAGATTTTAAAAGGTATCAAAAATTGTTTTAAAGGTTTCAAAAGATGTCACAAAGATTTCAGAAAGATTCATAAGAATTTCAAAATCTTTCAAGAATTTTTATGATTACAACAAGGATACGGTAGAGCAGTATTAGAAAGTCAGCAAAACAAATCCCAAGCAAAGTTCGTCTTATTTAGAAGAAGAATGCATTGATATTTCGCTAGACCCACTAAGTTGGGGAGAAGGCAACGCAACTGAATATCCTATATTGTCCAGATTATCGAGGGAGTATCTGAACATTACAGCAACAAGCGCAGAAATTAAAATCTTTTTTGATACAGAAAATCCCATTTGTAAAATAAGATCCTTGGTCTTCAATAATTATTTGAATGTGACTAGATTTCTGCATCAAAATGAAAACAAATAATCCAACCTTACCTTTCTTGTTAAATGTATCTAAAAGAAAAAGGATTTCGTAGCCTATTTAAATCTATTATTTAATATGATTTTAACTTTCATGTATTTATTTTACCTAAAATTGGGTTTTGTGATGGAGGTCTTCGAGTTGGCACCTTTGGCACTCATCCCCCTTTACAGTGCCAAGCCTTGAAGTGCCTTAAATGAAAATGTGTCTTCTCTCGCTGAAGATTCATAATTTTAGTTTAAAATTCATCTCTTCGACTTGAAATTCATCTTTTTGATTAATATTTCAACCATTGGATGAATATTAGTTTATTTTGTTAACAATTTGTCTTCTTGGCATAAAATCACCCTTTTTGGATGAAAATTGATACCAGTTATTCATAACAACGGCAATTGTTATCGCTTAGTTTTCAGTCATGATTAATTATTAAGCGTAGACAGAAATCATGCATGTGCCATAATTATGATTTTTTTATTTTGGTGGGAATTCGACATATTTTAGTGAAACGGTTTACACCGATGGAGCAGGCACATAAGCCACGCGGAGCGAGGACAAAAAGTTGCAACCTGCATCCAACACATCCGAGAGGAAGAAGGACAAACACAGAAAAGCGTATCCCAAAGCAGGTATAATAAGACCTTCTGAGGGCTCGAGCTGCGCCGAAATACTTAAGCGCCTAAAGAGCAAGTTGCAGCCAAACACTCTTCATATGTAAGGCAGACGAGGAACGTTGATGTCCTGATTGTAATTGGATATGTTGCTGAGGGCACGTCCAATATGTCTTCTGCTATCAAGGAGGCAGTCGGGTCGGGAGGAAGCATTCACGAGTTCCTTCTCTGCACCGACATCGAGGTTCTGGATCTTGACATAACGACGGATCAAATGGAGGTAAAATGTGTCATAAGAAGATTTTTCGGTGAATCGACAGGAGATCTAAAAATAAACCTTACTAAGAAGCCTTTTGGGGTAGTCTGTAGGCCTGCCTGAAGATGAAGGAGGAGCTGCCGGCGAGGCTGCTCCGCACAGGACACCTCAAGTTTGTGTCGGTGTCCCGTGGTGCCAGGAAGAAGACGAGTGTCAGCAGATTCTACCGCTGTCAATGCTATGGTCGCCTCGAAGCCAAGAGAGAGGGTCCTCACGAGAAAAATAACTGCTAGAGGAGCAGTGAAGATGGTCAAAGAACTGTGGCGTGCACGAGGAACCCTCAGTGCTACCTCTTTTCTGCAGATGTAGCATTGTACATCTGCCGGCAACCGTCAAGAGGAAGTCGAGAGAAGACACCGGATAAGACAAGCAGGTTAGGAAGCCCAAAAATCTTGACTCTGAACTAATGCAAAAGCCGTCCCGGGTTAAGAGCGGGCAGGAAGAGGAGGTGGTTTTAGTGGGTATTGCCGTTTTTTAGGCGCAGTTTCAAACTCAGTGCGCAAATTTCTTTTCATTTCCTCCAAAAACAAACAAAACTACTAAATCCCAAAGAAATTCGATGCTCCCACGCTCGATTAGAGGTAGTAATCAGGAGAATACTTTGTGACAGCCCCTTGGTCCACTTTTGAATAAGGCAAAAGCAGTTCCTGACTAGTATGTGTTGCTCCAGTTGTTCTAGTAAGAATCTAACTACTACCCTAATTAAAATAGGGACAAATGAATCGATTTCTACATGGAAGATTCAGGATATACCAGCGTACTTGAAAAAAAATTCAATCCTCATTTTATTGTTGCACAGTTCGAGTGCTTGCCTAAAGGCGATCCTATTCCTTGTGATCCTCGTAGCGGACCTCCTTCTTCTGAAAGAAACAATTTACCTGAGATGTATGTTCCTACTGCCGAGCATTTTCTTCGTGTCAGGTCCAGGTCACCTCCTGCAAGATCTTTTACGTCTGCCAGGTCTATGGCTTCTCCTATAAGACAATATACCTATAACCCAATTCAAGGCTGGAACAACCGTGCGAAAGTCAGCATGGTATCAGGGAGTGGTCTCCACTAGTGTCTCTGGCATACCTCATGATCTCCCAGAGTATACAGTTGCACCCTCGTATGCGATAAGACATAAAGTGCATACTACCCTAGAGTTGCGGGAGCCAATCAAAACAAAGTCAATACGATGGGCCGGCAACATCTGAATAGTTTTGAGTGGGCGGAACGTCTGAGGGACAACCTGCTGAAGTGCGACGATACAAGTATGGAGCATGAGCTGAAAGGCTACATGGCGCAACTGCATGCTCTTTGGTGCGAAAAAACCCAGAGCTCTCGCACTTTTCGCAACTGCTGCGAAAGTGTGCAAAGGACATCCGGAAAAGGGGTCATATACGCGGAGCTCCTACTCTACCGCAGCCAGAACAAGCTAGCAACAAAGAATGAGAAGCGACACTGAGACCAACTGCTGGCAGGCATCCAGCAGGGGAAGAGTGATGCTTGAAGACCAGGAGAAACATAAACATCCAGGTTTGTCTTGAGCCCAAAGATCTGGCTCAATTATTTGAAGCGCTTCGTGGAGATTTTTCCGAAGATCAATTGTACTATTTTTGATGCAGCAAAAACTTTGGTTGATGCAAACAGTTAAACAAAAACAACTGCTGATCATAAGACCAAAATATGCATGCCCCAACTCAGCACAAGGACAGGCTGGGCAAGACAGTACGCGTTCCGCAATTCAGCGTGTGATTGGTCTCATAATATCTGGCAGGAAGTTCACTGCCATGGTCCGATAGTTCGCGCGCGAACTACGGATCCGTCATCACACACTCAACGAGTTAAAGCTGCTGACCATCAAGCAGCATATTTCTAACAGAATGTGGGTACTGTCTGACGCTAGGGGAAGTCTAGAACGAAGTAAAATATGGGTCAGAGAAAATGAATAGTTTTTCTCTGACCCATCGCGACTCTTCCGAGACCCCCCAGTTACTATCGACCGCCCGTACAGTGAACATGAATAGCTTAAAGGAGTTGCGCAGTTCCCTGATAGTACCTGAGGAGGAATGCCCACCTATAACTTTCAAAGAGGTGCAACAAAGTATTAAGAGGCATAAAGAACTATTGCGCTCCGGGACCAGATTGTGTCAAGAGATTCTGGTGGAAGAAGTTTCCTTTGACCTAGCATTATCTGGCTTGCATTTTTACTTTATATATAAAGCCCGGAAAGCGTATAACGGAGTGATATGTGCAAAGACGCGCAGTGCTCCACCCAAAGAAGGGCAACTTGTCTGATACTCAGAATTACAGCCTAATAACTTGTCTGAACACGCTGTATAAGATCTTCACAGCTATCTTAAATAATAGGATTGTTCGTATAATAGGACTTTTGTGGTGAGAAATGTACGAAACAACGCAGCATAAAGAAAGGCGTAGCAGGATATCGGGAGAACCTGCTCATAGACAGAAGAACTTGCATTTATGTGACCTTCGCGGAAAGTACCAACTGTCATTTTGAGTCGTCGAATTTCGATATAAATCATGAGAGATGAAACTCTGGAATTTATCTTAAGAATGTTCAAAGGTCAGGTGAGCTATAAAGCGTCCATTGCTTGGGCGCGATGCTTTCAACAGTCCTGACATTTCATTCGGTAGAGTAAGTATAAAAAGTGTGTCCCGCATTTCACGCCTTTACTGCTTAATTTATAATGGTGCTTTTTTGACTGTCTAAATTAATGGTTAGAGTTTTTTCGCTATAACACGTTTAATTCCGCGGTCGTGTGATTGTCCTTGTAGGTGTAAAATGTGTGGGATCTAGCGGTCGTTCATGAACAACGTCGATTAATGAAAACTTTCACCCTGCCGGCGACCTTTTATGACCTTCAGTGTCACAAAGGTACGCCATGACAGGACGCTTCAATTAATCGAGTGGTTAATTCATATTGTAAATTTTCACTAAACTGTTTAATTAAGTTGTGATTCCTTTAAAAAACAAATTGATTGCCAACATTTTTAGTGACATACTTTAATAATTTCGGGAATAGCGGCTATCTATTTCAGGTAATGAATAATACTTGATTTAAAGTCGTGCAAAAGTAATTTATGGGCGTGAACCAAACTTAATTATCATCTTTAATAAAAATGTGGCTGGTCAACTTTCAACGAGTAACTGAAATATCAAGGGTTATTTTAGAAACTTATTTCTACATCAAGACTCTTCGGCCGTTTAGTGATTCTGTTCTTGCAAACGACCTGGTGCCCTTGAGCAATTCAAGTAAAATTGAAATACAAAAATAAAAATAGGATTTGACCTATGCTTAGCCAATAGGCACTAAATTTAGAAAGCTTGGGTATAATTTTATTCGTTTTTATTTTCGACAGTCGTGACTAGATTTGGAGGAACTTTAATGAGAAAAATTAATTTGTCTCCACCAAGAAATGTAAATTTTCTTGCCATTTGTTTATACTATTTGTTATTATCGATAATAATTGCTAAATTTTCACTAAACTTTTGTCCTACAATATCAATGCTGAGGTATTAAGAAAACAGTGAGAGAGAAAAAACCTATTTATTCAAATAATTGTTCATAACAATCTTTCATTTGATTATTAGCTGAAAATCTTAAGTGAACATCAGTATTAAATTGCTTTTGATAGAACTCATTTTTGAAAAACGAAAGTTTTCACAAATGAAAGTTTTTTTGGGGCATTTATTTCGTAAAGTTATAAACAATAAAATATATTCCCCGTTAATAACTAAAGATCTAATACTAAACATTATTTATGTTCCTTACGTACATAAGCATGAATTCTGATCAATGGCGAGTTTGTTTAAGTAATTCTCTTTTACACTAAAAATCATATTTTGGAAATTTACTGATTTTGTTCCTATATTTTTTTCAAATATATTTTCGCACAAAAAATTAAACTCACAAATCGAGGATTTTGAAGACCTTAGAATTTTTATGCGGAGAATCAAGTATGTAATACGCATACGCGAGTGAATTCCCCCTCGTGAAAACTGAGATATAACATTCCCGACGCATCTAATACTTTTCTTAATCATAAATGATAAGAATGTAAATTGCCTTAATAAATTATCTACACGGCCAGCGTGGTCGGCACTTAAAATCACTGATAACTTTGAAACACGATAGCTGGGTCGAGAAACGGGCTAGAAAAATTTGTGTAATTCTTGTGGAAATCCGATGAAATTCCACGTGGAGTGACCCCTACTAGGAAAATTTCGGACTTCTTGATAAGGATATCGCGTGAGAAGTTTTTTAAACGAAACTCAAGAATTTATGGAATATCGCACCTCGAACTCGACGGATTAAATCATTAATTTTTTAGCCTTGAAACTGACTCTAATGAAATGTAAACATCTGCGAAGGATATGCTTGCCGCTCATAGTCTGTGAGATAAAGACTCGAGAATATATTATATGATCTATAGTGAAGAAGCAGAATATTCCTTTGTTGTGCTATTAATAAAATTATTCACTAATACATTAATCAGTGTTTCCTCTACTTGCAAAAAATGACGTTCGTTTACACTCTGGTCTTCACTTCGGTAATCATCCTCAATTTCATAGGTGAATATAATAGTATAATACTATATCTATAATTGTAAAAATATCTTTGAGCTTTGAGCTTTCTGCAAAAAAACAATTCGTTCGATGTAATAATTCCCGGGGGATAAATTATAAAGTTCTCGTCCGGAAAAAAATATATACGTATACATATTTTCCTTGGCCTTTCAGAACTAATGCTAGAGGCTTATGATAACTTTCTGAAATAACTTTCTTTCAACGCATGCTAATGAAACTTTTCACATGCAGAGGCAGTGGCTAATAATTTCTTCTCAATTTGAGCATATCTACGTTCTGTTTTTCTGAGAGCTTACTTCCATATGCGAGGAGTAAATTTTCTTCTGGAAAAATTGCTTCCAAGTCATTTGTAGAAGCAACTACACACTAAAAGTCATAGGCTTATGAACAGCATAAAATTTTAGAAGCAGATAATTGATTTGAATTTCTTTTGATTCACGAGAATTTGATTCTCCATTGGCATATTGGCTTATACGGTTGTCTTGCACATTTGATTTTACCTCACTTTTTCAAATACAAATTGTATTCTTTTAATGATTGATTTTTTAAACCTGAATCTAAAATTGAATCTTAAACCTTTTATGGGACTGTCAGTAAATGAAATTTTAAAGAAGCGATGCTTCGTTCAGCCTTGCTAACAACTGTTCCAATGTGTCGAATCACCGACTGCGTTCGTCCACGGCATCACACAGTGCGGCAAAAAAAGTTTATGTATACAAATCAATTTATATTCTGCATACCGTGATTTTATGATTCAAGAAGTTACCGAGGTCGTATTTCTGAACCGATTTCAACGTTTTCTTTTTAGAGTTGAAGCTAATCACGTTCCAAAGAAGCATTTTAATTATAGATTAAATTCCTCAAACTCTTCAATTCCTATAAATAAATTAATGGACGAAATTGACCTTTGCTGCACTTTTAGTATTTTAGAGCATTACCTATACTAATCTCGTCGGTGAATTACGTAAAATTAAAATAATTATGATCATGATGAACTTTGGGTTAAAATTTTAACAATTTGGTTGACATTTTTGTTCTTGACTGAAAAATCTTTCTTAGTTGAAAGTTTGACTTTTTTTGTTTAATTTATCTTTTTGATTTGTACATTCATGTCTTTTGTTAGAAATTGCATCTGATTTAGTTAAATTTGTTCAAAATTCTTTTTTTTTTGTAGCAAATTAATCTTTTCTGTTGGAAATTCATCTTTTTAGATGAAAGTTCATCTTCCTGGTTGAAAGTTGAACTAATTTGTAAAAAATTCATATTTTGGTTGATGATTTATTATTCTATTCAAAAATTCATCTTTTTAGTTGCAAACTCACCTAAAGCCTGGCTAAAATACAAGATTGGTCTTTTTTGTAGTCACCAATAATAGAAAGACAAATGGGCCAATTTCTATCTAGAGGGGGATGTGAAATACCAGCGTACTTAAAAAAATAATCACCTTCCTGTTGCAGATTCAAGCTTACAATTCGATTGTTTACCTAATGGAGAACCTATTCCTGGTGTTCCTCGTAGACGAACCTCTGATTTTTCTGAAATGAAGAATACCCCCGAGAAGTCCCTTGCTGCTGCTGGGCCTCGTCTTCGTGATAGTTCCACGTCACCTCCTGCAAGGTCTGTTCGTGCAAGGTGTGATCCTCCCGTGAGGCATATAGATTCTCTTATAAGGCTTCCTTCTTCTGACGGAAATGGATGTGGAATTGAAGAAATTGGATGTATAAGGCTTATTCCCAAAAGGAATCCGCACCGGATATTTGAAATTCGAAGATACAATTTTCCTGCCAATAAATCAATTGAAATTAGATCAGGAGGGAATGCGTATAAGCCTATGCCAACCCAAGAACAAATTGTATTATCAACATCCGATGGGGATGTCTTTGCAATATTTGAGAGTTTTAATGTTCTGGGTGGAATTTATGTATATAGTAATGAGTATAAAAGACGGGCAAAAATTAATATGTCAAGCGGCATCGTTACCACACTGACCCGAGCAGAACTTGATGATGCTCCAGTAGGTGTCCGCCGCTTAATCATGTGGAGTTTCAAAGTAGAGCATCTAAACCCTTGCTTAAACAATCTTCTACGTAAATAATTTGACAAAAATGTGTAACTAATTACATCTACCATTATTTCTACAATCCATTCATTTATTCATTGTGCCCATATTGTAGCTCCTATGTTTTCGCTCCAATTACGCGAATTCTTTGTCTCGCGATTTTTTCTCTCATGTTAATGTGAAGTTAATCCACTTACATGGAAATGACTGATCATAAATTTTCAAATTTTAGGAATTATAAAAATCATTACGTGCAGTTTAAAGATTGATATTTCTTAGCGACTAAGTTTTAAGGTCCTAATTTACGAACGCTTCAATTTTTAAACGAAGTTTCGAATTGCTTCATTCTTAACGCTTCAAGGAATTCAATAATATTCATATTTTCCAATAGGGAAGCATATCATTTTCAACGTTTTCATAGAATAATTGAACTTTAAAGGTTCAAAATATTTTAAATTCTTCAATTTTAAACGGTGAAAATTGTCAGGGCCATCTAAGTCCCATAGCACTGAGGTTATCTAGTGTAGCCGCATGGGTGATGTCTGCAAAATCATCTGGTTCACAGACATGATTTTCGAAATGCTTGAGCCTGAGGCTTACAAGCACATCACAGACGCAGTTTTTTGACTTTCATAAACATGGTTCTTTGATAACATTTTTAGAATATTGTTCAGATCCGTTGAGGGCCTTGATGGCCATGATTTCCAGTGATGGCCAGTGCGATTGTTATTTCTGCACTAATTTGTATCCCAAGTACTCCAGTTCCAGAGCCAAAGAAGTCTTTTGAGCCATCTCTATACCGCGCGAGTCCTCCCGTTGCAAATAAATCGCTTCTCCTCTGCTCATGATGCCAGACCTCCCTTTTCCGAAATATCACCTTAAAGGGCTTTATGAGCGAGTATTCCTTCAGCATGTTATCGGACTGTATGCAAAGGATTTTATTCCCCGAGAGTACGCTCTTTATTAAATCATACCAGTCGGGGAAAGCGGCATTTCTATGACTTGTCTCTTAGGGAAAGTTTGTATGCCTCCGTCGCAACCCTCTATCTGTTTAGAAGATGCAGCGGTGGCAGTTTTATTTGAGTTAGCAGATAACCTGCTGTCATTTCACCAATCCTTAACAATATTGAGAGCATTTTATACGAGTTAGACTACAGTTCCCACATTTTTCCCAATTGCCAGTGTAACAAGGTCATCTACGTACCCTTGTGTGTAAAAACCTGATTAATTTAACGTACGAATCAAATCATCAATGACGAGTGCCCCCATTATGGAGGACAAAACTCCTCCTGGTGGACAACCAGTTTTTACCTTCGCTCTCACGTTGCAACCGTATCTTCAATACAAAACAAGTTAGGCTAATTGGTCTGAACGACTTGGCTTTATATTAGAAGTTTCTCCCTGGTGTTGGCATAAAGATCGCTTTGACCTTCTTCCATGCCAAAGTGGTATATCCTATAGCTATGGACGCCCTGAAAATGTTACACATTGGTCCCATCAGAACATCCAAACCTTCTTGAATCAACGCTGATTATATACCGTCTTCTCGAGCGGCCTTGAATGGGTTGAAACGCTGGACGACCCCTCTAATTTTCGATTGTGTTACTATCCTCCTGTCATCCCCTTTGGTCCTGTGTTCTAGGCCCTCAGACGAGTTAAGCCTAACAGCTCCTAACACCCATGATTTTGCTAGCCGTTTCTGTCATGTCTCCGTTGGCTAAATCAATGCTCTCAGCTGAAATTTACAATTTTTCTCTAAAGCTATCGGAACTTTTGCAGTATCAGGTACGTGTGAAACTATTCACTACATCAACAGCTAACTGGAGCTGATCAATTTATCTCATCTTGCCAGGAATAATATATAAAAACTCTCTAAGATCTTAACTATATTTATCCCAGTCAGTCGCTCTTGAGTTCCTGTACCTAATCGGGTCAGACTCATAAGCTGTAAGTGAAAAACATACATGCCCGTGATCTGATAGGAATGTCGCTGGCGATACGTGCCAATCCCTGTGAGAATCGCTATTGGATATAAAGCATAAGGTTAGATCAATAACGTCATGACGTCTTGTTGCGACAAAGGTTGTTGTATTTCCGGGATTCAATATGGAATAATCGGTAGGTAAAAGATCATGTAAAAGGTACTTACGGGATGAAGCGCGTTCACATCACATCCTCCTCTTTGCGAACCCTATAAATAAGAAGATTCTAGAACGAGACATTGAAAATTGAATTATTTTTTATTTGAAAATGTTCCGACATATTCAAATTTTCAAACTCAACTTAAAAAAATACACACAATTTCGAAATGGAGCGCTTAAAATTGTGCAATCTTAAAAATTGGAATGATAGTAATCTTGTTTCGTCTTCTGTATATTCATTTTAATTTGTAATGTAAAATGTTAAAATGAGCCAACTTTTGGTTGAAGATTTAATAAAATAAATTATTCGAAATTAAAAAATATTCAGTTGGAAAATTTCACGATTCAATAATAATTTTTAGTTCCCTAAAATTTAGAAAATTAGATAATACCTACAATTTTTGGGGAAATTTTCCTAAAAATATGGTAATTTACACAAAAGTGTGGAAATATTCCCTACAATTCGGGGAATTGAATGATTCATACTGAATGTAAGGACTCGTTCCAAAAATAATTTCTGATTTCCCACGTAGATAATAATTTTACACATTTTTTTGAGAAAAGATTTATTAATGTTATAGCCATCTCAAAGATATATTTTCATACATTTTTGTTGTTTACATCAGAATGCAATAAATGATTTGCATGATACGTGCAAAAAATTTATTTATTGCTTTCAATTAAAACTTTTTTTGCAGTGCTTTGCTTTTCATAAATATTTATATTTAAATCTTGCTGCTCTGAGCTGGTAGTTCAGGAGAAAATCCGCCAGGGCGCGACGTACCGCCTCTCTCGCAACAGAAATGACGCGTCCAGTATTTATGAGAGCAGTCAACGCGAAGCAAAGCAAAAACTTACATGGCCCAGACACTACCGTGATCAATTAGATTCCACGAAAAAGCAGGGAATTTTCCTAAATCTGTTTGGGGAAAAATTACCAAATTTCTTTTGTAATATTTCACGGATTATTTTAGGGAATTCTTCCCAAGGCGGAGTAGGGAAAATTTCCGGATTTTGGTGTATATTACTTCCATAAGATTTTGGGTAAAATTCCCTCGAACATTTTTAAAGTGTTATTCATAATTTGTTTCCCCCAATACCCGCGCCGGAACTCGCGACTTACACGTTCGTTCTAGGAAAGGATTCTAATTTTAATTATTCTAAATAAATTATCAATGATTAATTATTAATGAATAATTCTATTATTCTAATTCTAATTTTACATCGAAAATTGGTATTTGCATACAAAACTCATTATAACTGGAACAAGATTTAGAATATTTTAAGAACTTCGATAATAAAGAATTATTGGTTTCAAAAGAATATTCAAAATTTGTCAATAACTTTAGGTTATGCTCGTGTTTTTCATAGGAAATCGATTATTTTCAACAAAAAACGTTATGTTTAAAAGAAGATTTACAGTCCCAAATTATTTTTTCTCATGTTAATGTTTTTGTCTGAAATGTATCTTGTAAATAAAAGGTCAGATATATTCTAGGGAGCCTTTCCTCAGCTATTTTTAGAATCCATACCATATCCCCAAATCCCCAGTTCGCAACGACAAATCTTCAAGCAAGCAACTAAATTAAAAAAAAAAGATTCGAATTCTTTTTGGTACGGAAAGTGACAAAACGACACTCAAGGCCCTCGTTTGAAAATTTAGTACGCATTTTCTTATTTGGTTTCATATTCTTAAGCAAGAGTGACCGTTCAAACATGAAAATTCTTCATTTGTAATTCTAAAATCCAGTTTCTTCAAGATACTGGTATTCATTATATTCCATAAAAATGAACATCGGCGAATTTTAAAGAAAAAAATAACAACATTTGTTCCCCTTATTCCATTTATTTATTATGAAATAGTAGTCAGGGCACAAGAAAGTATTTTTTATGAAAGTATAGATTACAATCAGAAATTACAAACAAAACAGTCCAATTTTCAATGAAACCATCCAAATTTCAATAAAACAGTTGAACCCCAAGCCAAACCGCCGAACCTCTAATTCAGAAAAACGATTCTCTGACGAATTATTTAATAACTTGAAAAACGAAAACAAAGCATTGAGGAAGGAAGTAATGAAACGCAACTTGAAATTGCAGTAGATGATTTTTGAAGAAGACAGTAAGCTTGAAACAGAAAAATGCTAATATCCTACTTGCATTACTCAAAAATGTACTATTGTAATTTCTAATGTATTTATTTTTTACAGTTAACAAGGCGAATCTTGGATTGAAAACGACGACTTCGTAGATCGGCACTGTCAATGAGGAAAAAAGCATTATACAAATTGGGGAGAACCTGTGGGTGGATAAAGAAAAATTAGATGCTACTGTTCTGAATTCAAATCGAAGTTCATCGCTTTTTGTCAAAGACGTATCTAGAAACTATTTTGAAGATGTCCTGATTCGAAGCACTTCCTTTGGAAAAGGAGCAAACAGTGCCCCAGATCGAAGTCCAAGAAGCTGCTTGAATACCTTGGTTCAGAAGCAATGAAAAATTCCTACGAATGCTGGGCGATAAATCCTCTATCCACAAATGATCGACGCTAAGACCATGCAACAGAAAACATTGATTATAACCTGCATAGGAAAGTTCTGTAACAACCTGCACAAACAAAAAGGAAGATTCTTAGTTCTTCATTTCAGTCAAAATATGAACTAAAATAGAAGACTTTAAATTGCTTTCCCCAGGTCTTTTAATTTAATTTTGGATGTCGCCAAGCAAAAGACATTTTGCTGCCCTGGGAGAAAGTTAAAGACACAACAGACTAAATAAAAGTACCTACATAGTGCAGCATTTCCGGAGAGTGGCGCGAGTACCTGAAAGACTGAACTATAAAAGAAAAATCTAATAGGTCGCCTAAATAAATAATAACACTAAATTCAACATTTAACATCTGGCTGAAACTTTAAAATAAATTTTATAAAAGATTTTAAAGCTAGACGCCGAGCAGAGGAATGAAAACTCAGAGCGACGCTTCCGCCCTGGAGCACCGAGCAAACAAATTTTTCTCCGCGTCTACTGAGGCCATTGAGAGAATAAATATAGATTGAAACACTAGCAAAAACAACAACAAAATAAATTAAATAATCCCGCGCACCTTTACCAGACAATCCTGAGCAGCGCAGATCCGTACTTTTCAACGGTGATCAATCGAGAAAAAAGAAAGCAAGATAATAAACCACTCTGTGGCAACAAATCTAAAACACAATACAAACACAAACGCACTACCATACATGAGGATCGAACGATAAAGACAAGGAGTCCGCTTCACTCGACAACACGCAGACCGCCCAATTTGTCCCCTCCTGCACGAGGAGACGAGATGTGTCTTCTGCGCTAGCGCAGTGTCATGGCGAATGGAGGGAGATTTCGGGACCTTTATGCCCAAAAGATGGTGATAGTGGTGCTGCGACGAATCCTCGGCGGTGAGATT